>BSBK01002110.1:2500-400000 GCA_027943335.1 Chamaecyparis obtusa
ATTAGAATTGGTTATTTTAAATTATTCTCAATTGAATAATTCTTTAATATAAAAATTAATTTAATTAATTTTTATTAATTAAAGGAATTAGATAATGAATTTAAGAAATAAGGTTAATGTTGTTAATTTATTTGATCTTTTATCAAGTATATGCTAGGGTCAAATATTTTGGAGATTTGTCTTATACTTGGTATTTGATTAATTAGATTATTTACTTAATAATTAAAGGTTAATTAACTAAACCTATTTAATTGAATATTCATAGTAAAATTCTTAAGCAAACCTTATAATTCTAAATTGAACGGAATTTTATCGTTAAAATCATAGATAACTTCTTATCGTTTAAGTATAGAGTTTTTCTATACAATTTTTGAACTCGTTGACCAAATTTAGGCACAGTTGAATTTTAGTCAATAGTTAGTCAAACCTAGGTAATACATCTCAATTTGCTTACTTAGGCTTTCCATATTGAGTTTAGTACCTTCATAACCTTTTTACACATTTTTTGATGCATGGTTGACTTTTGGATAAACTTTTTGTTGACTTTAATCAATTGCCTCATTTTGTGTGCTGATCAAAGCTTCTGACTTAGGGATCCCAGAAGGATAGTTTGAAAGTAATTATGTGAAGTTTGACTTTTAGTCAAACTTGGTCAACCTTCATCTGGTTGGACCCGGGTGTCAATTTTGAAACACTTGACCAAATCGGTAAATCTTTTTCCTTCTACATCATTTTGTGTGACCTTTAAATACTGGTGCCAGATTATTTTTAGACTTTAGCAAACATTGATTGGTTATGCATGTATGTTGTTACTAGTAAACAGTAAGGTTTTAGAGAAAAATTTTGTAGTTGTGTTTTGCTCAACTCGTGGGCATGACAAAAAAAACTACACCTTTTAGTGGTAGAATTAAATTGGGTGTTCATGGAACATATCAACTAGCCAATGTAGGAGTCTCTCAAAAATATTTGAATTAGTATAACGTATCAACTAAAAAATTCCTACAAAGTGTGGGTTGTTCTTATTAACCTCATTCCAAAATAAAGACAAAGAAATTTCAAGCATAGCCATTTGTCATTGTTCCAACCAAAAACCCAACACCACAGGTGTTTCTAGCTGAACTCCACAACTGTTATAGCCAATCACCACAAAACACCAACTAAACTAAGATTTGTAGCAACAAGGGTTTTCTTCAGAAAGATTCCACAAAAAAACCACATTTGAGTTTTTTTAGTCCACAAAAATTGGGTAAAAAATGTTGCAATGAATACTTATAAAATGGACTTTAATAAATATATTTTTGCACGGACCTAAAAATTATTCTAAAATTGGAATTGAAAAAAGTGGAATTGGGAGATATAATTCCAATTCCACTTTTTCAAGTGGAAGATTTATATGATCATTTTAGGTAAAAATGAGCATATACATCTCCCTCTTCCAATTCCTCTTTGCATGACCAAACTAGGGATTGATCAAATTCTGAATTAAATAATGCCAATTCTACCTCAAGTCACACAACCAAACAGGGCCTTAGTGATGCACTATTATTGAAATAATAAATTTGTTCAGTGTACTTTTAGTAGGATCATGCAGGGGTATGGCATACATCTATCCATATCAAATGATATGGCTGGATAGCCAAGGCCTTCTTTAACACCTTATTTTTGTTTGTTGCTCGCATCCCATTGTTAATGATGGTATGGGTGGTTTTGGCTATAAAGCTGAATATTTGCACTTGATGGGACATTTTCTTAATATTTATTAATCAACATAAAAATCATAGATCTATTGTTTATGATTTTTAATTTAGTTAATAAATGTCAAAAAAGTGTTTGTCAGGTGCAAATATTCAATTACATAGACACTATTATATTATAGGTTTTTGTTGAGTAATTTTTAAATATCTTTATGATAATAAAATTTTAATAATCATTTGAAAGTAAAGGATATAGAAATTAAAAGATAATATAATTATTTTTTGGCATACTTTAAATAGTCTATTGGTTGACCAAGTCCCCTCCCTTTCTAGGAAATTTCAAATCTATTCCAAAGTTCTTGGAGCTACACAGGTTTATTACTCCTCTTGTTGGTCGCCATCTAAATCCTCTTATAATTAGCTTGAGAGGTTACTGCATGAATTTTTATTGGATTTAGATACAGAGAAACATGGTTTTCATAGAGTAGCTTGGGATTATTGTTGTCTTCCCAAAAAATCTAGTGGCCTTGGTTTCATTTCTACCCAAAAATAAGGGCAAGACTTGTGTGTCAAATGGGTTGTTTGATGCATTTCAAGAAATGAATCTTGGAAATTTCTTCTTTGATATTGCATTTCCTTTGGGTTCCCTTTGCATCACCCATCTTGGAAAGAGATTGGTTTTCAGACCACTCTGTTTATGTGAGAGCCAGTTCAAATCTAGGGTTCATTTGTGGAAAAAACCATTTGACGAGCCTAGGAAGCTGCAAAACCATGGCTTCATTGGGATGGAGCCAATTTTCAAGATGGCTTATCTTTCAACCAACACAATTTTTTGTGGTCTCTGTTAATCCTAATTCAAGGTCTAATGCTTTCTTGAGTCTTGGGTTTACATGCACTTTTCTTTCATAAGCATGGCATTCATACCTCAAAAGACCTTTTTTGCAGTTCTATAATGTCTCTACGGAGTTGGGAGGATTTGTAGGTCTAATTTCATCTAACATGCTAGGATCGATAGAGTTTTGAACTACTTGTCTTCATCTTGCTAGTAGAAGTGTTACATGAGTGTAACACCCCATATGTGAAAATCTAAATAAATGACAACCAAAAGTGAATCAAATGAATTAACCAGAAAAGCACAACAATTTTTTTTTTTATATAAACAAGATACAAATCAGCACCGAATTACAACTCAACTGACTTAATCAGTTATTTAAATATCCAAGGTACTCAATTACATGAGAGTATAACAATATACTCAACATTTAATACATATATCCTAAAAATTCTAGAATGTATCTAATTGCCCATAGCTATCCTAAGCATTGTTCTGATAACAAGTAACCAAGTAATAATCTGTTTTCCATAAATCTTTACAGCAGCTAACCATTCCCCCAAAAACATTTTTTTCCTCATCTAGAATCCTGAAAACACCAAAATAGAAAACAACCACAAACAAACAGGGCTTAGTCAAAAAGACTAAGATGATGGAATACCTCCAAAGCATCTACATCATATAGGTTAGATCCTTAACAAATCAACTGAACCATACATATAAAAATAGACATATTTCATTATTGACAGGAAGCATTTAATTTCTATTCAATAGAAATACAAGTACTTCATTTCATTTCCAACAGAAATAAACTCGCAAAGAAAATGACAAGGTGATGATCCACTAGCTTTGGGTATCTACATAAGAATCAACGATCAGTAACTATATAGAAAACTCAAAGAATTCATTATGCCACCCTTATTCTCTACAAGCAATAAGGTAAATCCATTCTCTTACTTCACCAACATGTGCAAGTAATCAGGGCAACATATTTTATCTTTTTAAATGAAACCCATAGCCCATGAATTATTAAATTATCACTTAGTAAAATAACTGACAGTATTCTTTCACCTTAAGGCTCCAGACAAAATTCAATTTCCCATACTAAGGATCACACTTGCGTTATCTCAAAACACTTCATACTACCAATAATAGCTAAATCATAGTAAAACCTGAATTACCAAATACAACTATTAATATTTACTTAATAAATGAAATCTTTAATACTGAATCAATAATTAAAAATATCCACATACATCCATGAAACCTCTTTTCAAAATAAACTCAGCAAAGCATCTTCTTTTCATCAACTGAAAGAATAACTTAAGCAAAATTTCCAATACTATCCTTAGTAAACTCAAGTAATATAATATCCAATTCCTAACATCCAATTGCAATATTATAACTGATAATTGAATTATACAATTTTATTATCAAATGACTGATACCATTAAAACTTAAAAATCAATTCCATTAAGCTATCACATTCTAACTAACAGAGTTATTTGTAAAATCCATGGAAGGTTAACAATCAAATTCATATACTAATGTTTAATGCAGAATTACACATTATCTACATATTTACCACCCATATAAAAATGCACTTGTATCAATTCTGTCATCTCTATTACAAAGTCACATATGTACATACTTATAGGCATACACATATATATATATATATACATATGTATATACACTCACGATATGTGTATATACATATATACATATACATTCCTACAAATATATATATATATGTACATACTTATAGGCGTACACACATATATATACATATGTATATACACTCACGATATGTGTATATACATATATATACATATGTATATACACTCACGGTATGTGTATACACACACACACACACAGATATATATATATATATATATATAAAATTATGTACCCTTGTAATTATACAGAGTACAAAACACTACATCATAATTATAATTCTATCAGAAAAACATAAAATCAGATAACTCATTTGAAACATGAATTGTCATTTACTGTTGTCACACCAAATATTCTGTGGACAGAAAATCTACTGCTACAGTAACTGTCGAATAGTCTACCGACCACAACCAAAACCCAAGTCTTCGAAAGAACATAGTGACCATAGTGATTTCACCACATCCTTTTATATTAACCGATAGTACCAAAGTACATGATAAACTACATTCCCATATCCTGCTATAGCACATTTATCAAACAGAACATGGTTCCTAATAAAAGTTACTGTCAACCCAAGTTTATCCTCTTGGCAAGTAAATACAAAATTTAATGACCAAAACTTAATCCACCTCTTTGTATAACTTATAACTGTCAACGGCCATATGAATAATTAACACAAGAGATCTATACACTGCTATACGTAGCTGTACTAAACAAAAAACTTCGTGTTAACTGAAACTCAATTCTTGAAACCAATTCAACAGGCTCCTAAATAGAGAAAAACACCTTGCAAACCTCAAACCACAACACAACAAAATTTCTCATTCCAAATCTCGGCAAGACCAGTAAATCAACTACAATACTCAACAGAGGGCATCTAGCTAACATTAACTGTTATTACTCACAGGAACAGTTATAAAATAGAAATATGAAGTCGGGTACAAGTTACGACATCGCATAATGTTCCAAGATTGAAAAGAAACTTCCCACTATGGATACTCACTAATCCAAACCAAGGAATCCATAGAACCGATATCCATACAAAATAGAGAACACAATATAACTAGAAGTCTCGACACCCAAATGCCTAGTGATAAGTTCAAATACCAACACTATGACAGTATAATCCTGAAACACAAATTAACATTCCAGTGAGTCGGTAGTATAGGTAACAGAGAGGCAAAAACTTCACAGTCCTAAGTTCCAACATGCTACTCCCATAAGCACCACATTTCAGTTTCCCTTGACCGAGATCACCATAACTTACACCAAACAGTGAAACACATTTTTCTTCCAAGACTCAGAAAAACCCTACATCTTTATAATCTTATATTAACAATATCACCGAATTCAACAAACCCTAAAACAATACTACTAACAAACTGAACAAAAAACACACTACCGAATTCCCTAATTTCTAACAGTGAACATAAACACTCTAATGCTCAAAACCCATACATTTCAAAAGATATTTCCATAGTAAAACATGAAACATTCCTAACATAATGCATGATACGGATAGATACAATATTTAGTGAACTTTTATAAACCAAATTCATAAATAAGACAAGAGTTGAGTTAGAAAATGCCCCTGCCTTTATTACAGAGTGGGGGTGTTCTTGAAAATCAAAAGTTGAAACCAAAGACCTCGCTCCCAACTGGCGAGCTACACCAAATCCAAGCCCTTTTCTCAGTAGCAAAGCTAAACCCACGAAAAATGTCCAAGCACCAAGTAATGAAACAGAGCACACCATGACAGAGCCCGGTTCACAAACACATAAACCAAATAGTGTTTCCAAATAACAAGCTCAAAGAATAGAAATAGAACTATGATATGCATAATGGAGAATCCCATTAATAATGTACAGGTATACAACCATTTTCCCCTCCAAGTTGAACAGAACAACCCCATTATCGCAACCATTCTAGGAATCAAACACACTTCCTCATAACAGAGAAAACCTTGCCAATGCAAATGACCGACAGCAAATTGAAGTCATTCAATTCCAATATGCATGCCGTAGCTGCATTAATTTCAAACTTATCTTTTACTACCACTTTCACTAAACAATGTGACATTTGTCACCGCAGTACATGTACTTACCAAGAACTCCCAATTACACATGCTCAGAATTAAATCGCATAAGAATATAACAATCAAATCCCAATGCACAATCGAAACTAAGCAAAACAAATATCTTAGCAAAGTGAGATTGATATGTCATAGCCACATTAGATCATAGGTCATGAAAACCATAGGAAGTATTTCAAAGCCCCAAAGCCTAGGTTAAACAAATTACTAACCTTAGCCTATTTTACCATAATACATAGAATGTTAGGATATTACTAACACCCCTTCTAACTTACACATAACTTACTACTAATTCATTCTAACATTTTACTAATTTATTTTCTTTTAAATTTCAATTTCCATTTAACAATTAACATTAACATAATAAAATTTATTTCAACAACTAATCATTAACCATATAATTACAAATATTTTTCCTTAACAAATACAGACTAACATAACATCAAAAATTACATTAATCAAATCTTTAATAGCATCATAGAAATTCCTCTTCCTATTTAAGAAATGAGTTTGTTTAAACTTATAAACAATCATCTTCTATAACAACACAAATTCCCAAATACCTAAAAGTAATCAAAGAAAACCGATAGTTCAGAAAGTACAGTATCTACAACTATTTTATTAAATCAAATAAATCCAATGCCATAATCTAACAAAAGATTAAAAACTAACTGTCAAGTTAAATATCCATATTTTGTCAAAGATATAAATCGAAGTTTAAACAAAGCTATAATCCAAATCACAACCAAAAGAGTCTGAACATAAACAAATCTGAACCAAGACATAAATTCACACTAAAGAACTATAAAAAGCTACAGAATCAGAAACCAAGCCAAAAGCAGATAGGGGCATGACAATGAGATTGACATTACAAGCATTAGGCATTGGTGGAAGGATTGGTGATGGTATACTCAGACAATTTTTCAAAGATACAAATCTCAACATGGATATTATTGTCTTTCACCTCATCAACCAATGCTCAAGGTTTTAAACCAGAATTAACATTTATAGTTCTCACATTCTACCTAGAGGTTGCACTTTCTTACTATCTGGTCTGCTCTCACAAAACCCAAAATAACACATTTTCCTAGTTTATTATTTTCCAAGGCTTTCCTTTAGGTTCTTGTCTTCACCATTTGGGATTTCCAGATCCTCATTTCCCTTTTTGTGGATAGTCTTACTCCTTTCTTCATGTGTTTTGGTTCTGTATAAGGGCTCAAAACTAGTAGGTTTGGATCCATGATTTCTTTTCTCAATTTCACCTAGATTTCTTTTCATGGCATATGCTTCTCTTGGGAGATAACCCTATATTTCCTTTCCCATTTCTGCATCTTTAGCATGCTTTCAAAATAGAAATATTATTTGCTATATGGAAAGATAGAAATGTGGCAATTTTTACACATGCCAAAATTTATGCTAATTTATCTATTTTTTTCTAAAGCTTGCATATGTAATAATGTGATTTTATAGATCTAGGTTCGAGATGACAAGGTGGCCCTTGATGTCTCCCACTTGCAAGCTATTATAGAATTGGGGAAATACCCCCTGTACAATTGTTAGGGTTTCTCAAGATTCTTCTTCTTCTGGTGGTCGTTCTTCTTCACATGGATGAGTCGCTGTCAAGGTTGGAGTTCCTCTCAATCACATTCATAAACTCCCCATTCCCAAGTTCCTCAACAAAACCTAGCCCATCACCGGATGTCTCCTCACAATTCAGTCAGTCCCCCATGTCATCGTGGGTCGTTGTTTGGGTGGCCTCTGACTGGTGGTGCCAGTTCAACACCCTCAGTTGATCTTCCATGGTTGGAGCTTCTGAGTGGCCTGGTAGAGACTTAGGATGGCCTTCAACTTCCTAAGGCTTTCCTAGATTGGTACTCATGATTTATCCACAGAGGTAAAAGAAAGAGGTTGACAAGGACAATGACGATGGTTGGACACTACCTAATCTTGAGATATAACTAGTGCCAAGATGGGGAAAGAAGGATGAAATAGACCCTCCACCTCCTTCGATTACAATTTTTTTTTCTTGAGGATGTTTTCTCTCTCGGTTGTGTCCATTTTTTTTTTGGTAGATACTATTTTAGGGCTAGGCCCTTATGTTTTTAAGACTTTAGGTATCTAGTCAAGGACCATTCAAATCTTTGGGAGTGACTTTTTCCTCCCACTCTTATTTTTTAATTTATATGTACTAAGATTTTAAATTAATTTAAGTGGTTAGGAATTTACATCAAATAAATAGACCCTCGACCCTCCACCTCCTTCGATTTAATTTTTTTATATAGTAATTTAGAATAAAATAAGAATTTAATTAATGATGTTTTTCTTATAAATTTATGTTTTAAATAATTTTAAAATTAGAAGTGTTAACACTTCAATTTTATAAATCATAATTCTATTATTATATCTAAATGATGAAATATGAAGGTAAGATTACAACCACCTAAATAGTGTTGAATTCAAATCTTGTACAATACAAAAAAAATGGTAAAATAATAGTTAGATGTAAGACTAACTAAATATGTTCATAAATAAATTTCTTAGAATATTGAAATTTTAAACTAAAAGAGAAATTAGAAAAATAACATAGAAGTTAAAAAGAAAGAACATTAGTCAATATGTACACCAATGCTTGGAACCCTTGTGATGCCTTGCAAAAACAACACAATATATCGATCAGTTCTTACTAATCCATTCTTACAAAACGTGGTAGAGATATTTTTTGCAAATCCCTCTCATGACTGCGAAGAAATAATCAATTGTGTGCTTGAAGAAGTACAAAATTGAAAGAGGAAGTATGCCTTCACAAGAAGCGAAAAAAAGAGAGTGTCAAGACAAATCTCCATGGAAAGAAAAAAATATCTCTACCTTATCACGTAATAATACTAGTAAGAAGAAATATGTACTTGCAAAAAATTATGCTAGGTGAAAGATACACAACCCATAAATGACTTTGATATAGAGAGACAACATATATAGAGAACTTTTCATCTCACAAATAGTTGTTCTAAAATAAATTGCCAAGTATGCATCAAAATTAAAGAGAAATTTTGAGAATTGTAATGATATTCTAAGAAGAATATTTACAAACCAAAAAATAAGGACCCAACCTTAACTACATATCAAAAATTCATGACAAAATTTCTAGTGGACCACCATATAGGAGCATAAGACACATGTTATATGCTCCATAAATTTATCTTTATCCTTTTTAAGTGACCATATACATCTATGATTTGTATCCTCTAATATTTTAGTCAGAGTATATTTTACTATCGACATAGCCATTGCACCTTGTTTGGTGGAAGTGATAGTTCTAGCTTAAAAATAAACATAGAATACAATTAGTTTAAAAGTGGAATAGTGTCATGCCAATACTAATGAAGGGTTCTCCCCTTAATACCACAAACATATAATAGAAACAGGGAAACAACAATAATTTATAAGAACAAAAAATGGGCTTCTTATCATCTCCACAAATGTGGAATTATAAATTTTAGAATTACAATATGCAAAACCACATGGGCATTTCCCTTACAATATTCTGTAGGACAAAGCCTCAAATCATTACCCAAATCTACTACTAGAACTGCCTTAAACAACACTACGGGCCTTCTTGATATAGGCAATTTCCACCGCCCAAGAAGGTTCCAAAAATTTAGCCCTTAAGGCTGACCAATCTTCTTTTTATTTATTACAAAAGTCAGCTCAAAACAACTTTTGAAACCCAAACATAAATTTTGAAGGAAATTTATTTTTCACCATTTCAGGTGGCCCAACTTTTGGAGACCATAAGTCATCACCTATTGATCCGATTGACTATTATGACCCCATTTTAGAAAGGGTGCGAGGTGCTCTATAGTGCTTGACTCATGCAAGATCTAGTTAGCCAAAGTTTTGACCTCATCCAGGGCTTCTAAAGCCTTCAAAATTGAGTTCAAAGTTTTTATACCCTGCTACCAATACTAAAAATTTTCAATATCTACAAAACTAGACTTGATTTGGCAATGAAACTTTACTAGCAGGCTGATATGACCAAAATGAACCTCCACCTATGAAATTAGAACATTCTGAGACTGAATGGAAAACTTACATAAATAGTAAATTTCCAAAAATAGTAGCTATGCACAAGGTAGCCCTTACTGAAAAGAAACCAAAAATATTTTTGGGTGATGTAAGATTGCTCTTACACCCAGGATGCTCCTACATCAGACACCCAAGGTAATTTGAGAAGTGACCCCATCACGTCTCAGGTGTGAAGAGGAAAACCAAGATGATTAACCTCCTCCCTTGTCAGCCATGATAATTCTTCAATAGGTTGTCCTTTCCATTTGACTAGATATTCTTCATATGTCATATTCTTTATGCTTCTGCCAACACGACTATCCATTATATCCTCAATCTATTTGGTAGCTAAGGTATTTGCTAGAATACTCCACTATACTTTTGTGATCTCATCTTCAACACCCCCTTCATGATACTATGTCAAATCTAAGATGTTAAATACTGGTGAAATATTCAGCTTAGTAGGCAACTCGACCTCATAGGCATTTCTTGAATCATGCTTCTTTAGTATCCTACATGACCCAAACTTCTTCATTTTCAGCTTTTTGTATGTACCATCTATAAATTGCTCCTTCCACAAATGAACCATGACTTCATCTCCAACCTAAAATTCCTTATGCCTCATTTTCTCATCTGCCTTAGCCTTATACTGCACATTCATCTTGGAATGTGCTTCCTCATTTCCTCATGGATGTTCTTCAAGTGTTCTGCAAAATCCTTAGCTTTGGCACTCCTTATTTCTCCTTTGTCTATCTTCCTCAACTCATGAATTTCTAGGACTACTTCCATATACAATTTGGAATGTTTATTTACCAGTGCTCCTATTGACAGAATTATTGTATGAAAATTCTACCTGTGGTAAAATCAAATCTCATCCCGTTGGCTTGTCTCCAACCAAACATTTGAGAAAATTTTCCAAACTCCTATTCACCACCTCTATCTATCCATCAGTCTGTGGATGATGTGATGAGATAAACTTCAAATTTGTCTTCAACTTCTTCCACAATGTGCACTAGAAATATCCAATAAACTTGGTGTCTCGATCTGAAACTATGCTCTTTAGCAAACCATGTAGTCTCGCTACTCTGAAAAAAAATTCTGCTACATGAACAACATCATTAGTCTTCTTGTAGGGAATGAAATGTGTCATCTTCAAAAATCTATCAACTACCACAAAAATTGAATCATGTCACCATTGAGTCCTTGGTAAACCAAGAACAATGTCCATACTGATATCCTCCCAAGGTTTCTCTGGTACAGGTAATGGCTGATACAACCCTATATTCTACTTCACTCATTTTACCATCTAACATACTCTACAAGTCTATACAAACTTCTTGACATCTTGCTACAACTGTGGCCAATAATAATTCTCACTAACTAAAGCAAGGGTTTTATCAAAACCAAAATATCCAGCCAATCCTCTTCTATGCTTCTCCTTGATGAGATTCTTCCTCATAGAACTTCATGGAATACACAACTAACTCCCTCTGAATAGCATGTCATCCTGAATGATGAAATCCAAGCACTTTGTTCTATCTAGAGTAATAAGTTCTATGCAAGCTTTCCAAGCTTCACCATAATCACGATCCTCTGGATACAAATTCTTGAGTTCCTTGAATCCAACCACCTCAATCTACATCTCTATCAACAATAGTTTCCTTCTACTAAGCACATTTGCAACCTTGTTAGACTTTCCACTCCTGTGTTTCAAAACAAATGTATAACTCTGCAAAAAATCAACCCATTTCAAATGCCTCTGATTCAAGTTTCCTTGACTATTCAAATATTGCAAAGCTTGATGATTAGTATACAAAACAAACTCCTTAGGAAGAAGATAGTGTTTCCACTTATTCAAATCTTAAATAATAGCACAAAATTCCTAATCATAAACATAATAATTTCTCTTGGCATCATTTAACTTCTCATTTAAATAAGCAACAGGTTTACCTTCTTGTCCCATAATAGCTCCTATTGTAGTACCACTAGCATCATAGTCTACTTGAAACACCTTATTAAAATTTGGAAGTGCTAAAACAGGTTTTTTTTTAACTTTCTATTTTAATAGTTTAAAACTCTTATCTACCCCATTAGTCCACTTGAACTCTTTCTATCCACTCTCATTGTTTCAGTCAAGGGTCCACAAATACTGCTAAATTTTTTGATAAACTTTCTGTAAAAACTAGCCAAACCATGAAAATATCTTACCTCAGTAGCACTCCATGGAGTGGGCCATTCAAGGATAGCTTGTACTTTCTTTGGGTCCATTTTTAGACCTTCTGCTGAAAATACAAATCACAAATATACTAACTCTTTCTTCACAAAACTACACTTCTTCAAATTTATCAACACTTTCTCTTCTCTTAGCTTCTCAAACATCCTATGAATATGCACCATATGCTCCTCCAATGTCTTACTAAAGATCAAAATATCATCTAGGTAAACAATAACAAACTTACCTAAAAATTCTTTCACAACCTTGTTCATAAGCCGCATGAAAGTGATTGGTGCATTGGTTAGCCCAAAAGACATGACTAACCACTCATACAGTCCTTCCTTTGTCTTGAAAGAAGTCTTCCATTCATCTCCTTCTTTGATATGAATCTAGTGATATCCACTCTTCAGATCTATCTTTGACAAATACACAGCTCCACTCAAATAGTCCAAAATATCATCCATTTGAGGCAATGGAAACCTATACTTGATTGCAATTTTTTTAAAGCCCTAGAATCTATACACATCCTCCATTCTCCATTCTTCTTTGGTGCTAATATTGCTAGTACATCACATGGACTCAAGCTCTCCCAAATCAACCCCTTCTATAAAAACTCATGTACTTCTCTGTTCAACTCTTCACTTTCTACTAGTGTCATTCTGTGTGCTACCTTATTTGGCAAAGTAGCTCCTGGAATCAAGTCCATCTGATGACTGATCTTCCTTATCGGTGGTAATCCATTAGGAACATTATCGAACACAATATCATAAAAATAATTCAACAAATCTAAAACCTCTATAGGTACATCTTCTACTTCCTCTTTACCAGCTTTTGGAATTAAAGAAAAACACACATGCTCATGCCTCATACCATCTAGAAACTTTCTTCCATCAACAAAAGTTATTCTTGCACTACCACATACATTTTCTTCTATGTCATTCAATGGCTTTAGCTTATGTCACACTCCATTCTTTGTTAGGGAATAGGTATTCACATGACCATCATGTATAGCACACCTATCAAACTACCAAGGTCTACCCAACAACATATGACATGTATCCATAGATATGATATCACATAGTACCTCATCATGGTATCTGCCAATCTTGAACTTCACTAGGCACTATTCATTGACCATGACCTTGTGGTCATCCTGGACCCAAGTGATCCAATATGGATGTGGGCATTTCTATTTCTTGAGCTTCAAATTTGTAACCATCTCTTCTAAAACTAGATTGTTAGTGCTCCCACTATCAATAATCACATCACAACACTTACCCTCACACTTTCATCTAGTGCAGAACAAGCTCCTCATTTGCTTAGGTTCATTCTAACCACTCAGTAGGACTCTTATGTTAATCAGCATTTCTCCTCTTTCTACATCTTTAGAATGTGATGATCTATCATCTTCATCTACATGTCCAACCCTAGCTTGGCCTTCAGCTCTCTTATCTATCCTTCCTTGGTGTTGGGGACATTCATATGCCCTATGACCTTCTTCTCCATAGTGAAAACATGTTCCATAGAAGCCTCCTCTTCCTAATCCTTTTCCTCTTCCTCTTCCTCTTTGATCTCTATGATTCTAATCATGAAAATGATTGAAATTGTTTCCTCTCTAATTTTGACTGTCACTGGCCTTGTCCTTCTTTCTCATATCTTCATTTCAGCCTCCATATGACTATCTACCAGATCATCCACCACAACCTCTTCTACTTTCTCTTCTCTCAAACTTCTTATTCATCTTTTCCTCTAATTTTAGGGAAAATTAGTATGCCTCTTCAATATTGTTCATTCAAACCAAATTTAGCTCCTCCTGAATGCTCGGCCTCAACCCATTAAGGTAACGGGAAACTTTATCCTCATCAGCTTCTGCATGGCCTATTCTGATGAGGATTCAATAGAACTCCTCCATATACTCCTGAATAGATCTTTTTTCTTGCTTCAAAATTTGCATTTTATTCAGTAGGTCAAGCTCATAATCAACAAGAATGAATTGTTGCTTTAATTTATCCACCATTCGATCCTATCTTGTGATTTTATCCTTTCCTCTTCTATTTCACTCCAACTGAATCTCTTGCCACCAGATCTTCGCATGGCCCTTAAGTTTGGCCTTCGCAAAATTGACCCTATCAAGATCCTCAATATCTTCATACTCAAAACATTCTTCTTCTAATTCATTGATCTAGTCGATCAACTCTTTTGGGTTAAGGTTTCCAGATAATGCAGCAACCTCAATCTTAGGTCTTTTTCTGATCTTGGAAATGGCCCAAAAAAGCCTTTCTTCCTCTTGGTTAATAATTTCATCTTCTCCTTCCTGATCAAAATTTCCTTCTATAGCTTCATCCTCACTTTTGTCTCTGACATTAAGATTCATTCCTCTACGAATCTCTTCTTTCAATGCTCACACTTGTCTCTCTAGTGCTCTAACCTTAGGTGTTACAACACAAGCTCTTCCACCACATTCCCTTCATGGAGGCATTTTCACGTAGCTAACTGAAACCCTAAACCATGGTTCTAGTGCAAAATGCCTCACAGTCGGTGATCTTTCTACACACTCAGGAACTCCTACTCTAATACCACTTGATGAAGGGTGCTCCCCTTAATACCACAAACATATAATAGAAATAGAGAAACAAAAACAATTTGTAAGAATAGAAAATGGGCTTCTTATTATCTCCACAAATGTGGAATTACAAATTTTAGAATTACAATATGCAAAGCCAAATGGGCATTTCCCTTACAATATTCTATAGGACAAATCCTTGAATCATTACCCAGATCTACTACCAGAACTTCCTTAGACAACACTATGGGCCTTCTTTATATAAGCAATTTCCACCACCCGAGAAGGTCCCAAAAATTTAGCCCTTAAGGCTGGCCAATCTTAGAATTATTTTATTTTTCAATTTATTACATCAAAGTCAGCTCAAAACAACTTTTGAAACCCAAACAAAAATTTTGAAGGAAATTTATTTTCCACCATTTTAGGTGGCCCAACTTCCGAAGACCATAAGTCATCACCCGTTGACCCAATTGACTATTGTGACCCCATTTCAAAAAGGGCACAAGGTGGTCTATAGTGCGTAACTTGCGCATGCTCTAGTCAACTGATGTTTTGACCTCATCTAGGGCCTCTAAAGCCTTCAAAATTGAGTTCAAAGTTTATGTACCCTGCTGCCAATACCAAAACTTTTCAATATCTACAAAACTAGACTTGATCTGGTCATGAAACTTTACTGGCAGGCTGATATGACCAAAATAAATCTCCATCTGCGAAATCAGAACATTCTGAGATTGAATGGAAAACTTACTAAAAATAGTAAATTTTCAAAAATAGCATCTCTGTACAAGATAGCCCTTATTGAAAAGAAACCAGAAATATTTTTGGGTGATGCAAGATTGCTCTTACACCCAGGATGCTCTTGCATCAAATACATATCCCCAAAAATACTCTAAAAAATTTATAAAAAAAAACCAATTGTGTGATGCCACATAGCACACCAATAAACATGACATAGGATACAACTATGGGTCTTTCATTTTTTTGGCACTTTTTTCTGACACCTTGGCCTAAAAGATGTCTGATGTGGCATCATATTTGATCATGTGGACTTGGAATTGAGTTCTCTAAGTATGAACCTTGACAAGTCAATTTATTAAGACAATTTTAAAAGAATTAAAATATTTAAGACAAATTTTAGGGGGCACGAACATGGGGTGGCCCAATATAGGGACCTCTCCCTTAATTAAGTTTGAGAAAAGGGGAAAGGAAACCATATGATGGATTAAGTCACATTACTTCAAGAGAAAGTCAACTATTTTCTCAAACATGAATAGGAATCCAACATAGACCCAATTGAATGAAATCCAGTCTAGGATATTGTGGCAAAGCTCATAATTATAATATTATGAATTAGAAACAAAATTTGATTCTTTTATTATTTTGAGGATGAAAATCAATATAAATATTAAACTAATATGCCTAATTTAAATCAACACTTAAACGAGAACCATATATGTATTTAAAGTCTTATGATCTTAGTTATATAATCAAGTAAAAGGATTACTAAATCTACCAAAAAGATCTATGATATACTGGACAATTTATAAACAAAGTTTTAGTGTTATATATTGCTTCCCCTAATAACTTCACACTCTATTTGGTACTTTGTTTAGTGTGCATTCCCCTAAATCATTTTAAGCTCCTTTATGCTCTATGATATCCTAATTTTTATTAATGTTCCTCCAAATTTTGTTGTCACATTTGAATTCTGAGGGTAGGTACTATGTAAAGGGCCTTGATAATTTACTCTCACTTTCAGAGGCCCCATTTCTAGTGGATGTAGAATTCTAATGTCCTAGTCCCAGCAAAATGGGTTCAAGTTTTAGGTGTTTCTAGTGTGAAGACTTTAACTTTTGTGATCTATTCTTGATCTTTGCATTTCATCATTATATTCTAGCCTATACATGAAATAACCTTATGATCCCTAGATATAAAGAACATCCTTAATCCTTCATAAGGTCTAAGAAAGAAAAAATTACATATCTAATCCAATATAGATTAGTCATATAAGGAATGAGTTATTAATCTATAGAGAAAAAGATTATAAATACTCTATACTCAAGTATGGATTCATGTTTCTCAATTATGATTATCATTTTATTCCAATAATACTTGCAAGACTTCAAAAGAGCATTTCATAACTACCCCTATGTTTAAATCCTTGAAATGATTTTATACTTAAGGTAATCCTATCATTTCGATGTTTGTCATTTACCTAGCCTCTGTCTCTATGAAAATAAGGCCTTTTTTCATCATCATTATTATTGTGAAGGTAGAAACACCAACACAAGGTTTGAAATAAGCAAGGCCCTAAAAATAAAACCCTCTTCTATTTTTTTATATGTGTTCTAGATCAAATCTACTTGTGATACATGGATATATGAGTAGAGAAGACAATGGAAGACATTACTGGATTTAGAATGAATGAAATTTATTTGGTCATGGTGCCCAAGACCCCTATCCTTCTACACAACCTAGATTTTTAGGAGATCATTATATAGAGATTCCAAATTCTAAATTTAATTATCTTTTATTTATTATGTACCAAAAAGTGAGGTCACTTCTATAAATCATTACACTCAGGAATCCATGAAAGAGGAGATCTCAAGAATTGACTTGCAACTTCCTATTCATGATGTACAAGAACCATGTAGATATTATGAATGGTGGCTCTCAAATGAACCTTAAAGAAAGACCCTTGTAGGATGTTGGAAATTGCAATTGAAGAAATTGTTCTATTGTCATTAATGTCAAACCTTAACTGGTAAGACTTTTTCTATCTAAGAAAGTACTATATCTATTAATTGATGTGAAGGATTAGGGCAAGGTTGGTAACAATAGCACCTAGGGAAAAGGTTGAGTTATCTTGATACTACAATGAGTAGTTGATTATGTGGCACAATGATAAGATAATGTATTGTTTATCTAAGTAAGAAGTAAGATTGAACAAGTAGGCTTAACCAAGAAAAAATGAGGAAATCTAGTTTAAGCTGAGTGATGTTAGTGTTGACCAAGCTAGTATATGTCGAGAAAATTTAGTGTTGATTGAACATCAGTGTATTGCCGAGTGAAACAATTTTGAATTTTGAGCCAACATAGTTGAATTCTTAGATTATGTAAATTGTGTTGACTTTATTAACTAACTGTATGAAGCATTTAATGCATAGTAAACTATTTTATTGTGATTCAATAAAGAGATCAAATATATTTCTAGAAGGATGGATGCAGAACATAATGTTGGAAGGATTTGATGAATCTGACGTAACCCTAAGATCTACATAGGATATTAAGTGGCAAAAGAGAAAATCTATATGTTAAAGGAAATATAAGGAAACCTAAGAGAGAGGTTGAAAAATAAGAGAAGAGTAGAGGATGTTCAAGTTGTTGTTATTGACTAAATAAGAAGAAAGGTTGAAGGTGAAGAAGTTAATCAGAGTTGTGATTACTTGAAGGGATTTTCAAGGAGATCGATGATGGAGATGGAAATGAAACTTAGTCAATAAGCCAGCATAATTATATGGAATTGGATCTATTATTTGCAAAGTGAGTTGTATGTTTTTCAGATCAATACTAATGTTACTTTCTAACCATTGTATCAATCAAAATCCTTTTAATCAAGGTTGACCTAACAGTCATTGTATAAATCCTTTGAACAAGGTTGCATTCTAATGAAATGTACTTAAGTCCTTTAACAAGGCACACTCCTAATAGGGTGGTTGAGATCCTTTAATAGGGTCACACCTAGCAGTGTGTTTGTAAACCTTTAACAGGGTTAGCTTTTCACAGAGCTCACTTTAGAAGAGTGAAAATATCAGTAACATGTTACAAAGTGGTTTTTTCCCAAATTGGGTTTCCACTATAAATCCTAGTGTTAATACTTGTGTGAATGTTTTGGTGTGAACATTTCTATGTTTTTCAAGTTAAATACTATTGGATAGTGGAATGCACTATTTTATGTTTCTAGTATACATTCAGTAGTGACTGAGTAGTATTGGTTATTAGATCTGAATTTGTTGAAGTGTTTTAAAGTTTTTTATACATATAGACCTGAGAACAACTGATTCACCCCCACTCTCTATTATTCTAAATCATATTAAAAATTGGTATCAGAGTTGTTGGTTCTTACAGAGAACAAGTTTAAAGGTACTTGAAGTAAATGATCAAGATGTATAAGGAGGTACCAAAGCTGAATAAGGAAAACTTCCTTGCATGGTAGAGTTTGATGAAACTGCATCTAGCTAGTATTGGTCAGTCATCGAAGTATTATGTTGAACATGACTATGTTACACCTATTGAACCTTTGACTGCCAAGGAGATGAGAGCTAAACAAGAACACAACCAAGAAATGTTGGAGATTACATCTTCCTTAAGCTATCCTAAATTTAAAGACATCAAATATTGCACAAATGAAAATAAAATGTGGGACACTCTTGCAAACATCTATGGTGGTGACATAAGTGTACTAAGGGAAAAAGCTGAAAGCCTAAGAGGTAAGTTTGATGAAGTGAAAATGAAAGAAGGTGAGAATATTGCTCAATATTGTGGTAGGATAAGAGAGGTTGTAAATTCTATTAGAGGAGCTAATGGAATCATTGATGATGAGACTATCATTGGAAAGGTAATGAGAACTTTGCATCCTATATATTCCATCAAAATTTTAGTAATTCAAGAATCTATATGTAACCCTGGTAATGCTCTTACATTGGAAAGACTTGTTGGTAAGCTTACTATTTTTGAACTTTCAAATTATGATAACTTCACTATTGCTAATGTTGAATCTGCATTCAAGTCACAAATGGTTTTTCATAAGCCTAAGAAAGAAAAAGAAAGATGTAGTAGTGAGAGTGAAAGCAATAGTGACACTTCTGATGAGGAACTAGAGAATCTTGAAGCTCTTATGGCCAGAAGATTGAAGAGAGGAAAAGGAAAATATAAAGGTAAACTTCCTATCATATGTTTCCAATGCAATACAGTTGGTCATATAGTTGCAAGATGTCTTGACAGAGATGACAAGGATGAGGAAAGAGAAAGAAAGTACAAAGGTAAGGGAGAAAACAAAGGTTATCAAAGGTACAAGGACTATAAGGATAAAGGTAAGAAATCCTGTTACATTGCTGAAGAAGAAAGTGACACTGATAATGATGATTTTGAAATTGAAGTAGTCTATGTTGCTATGATAGATGATTCTGATGAAGATGAGAAAATTGCACTTGTTTCTTATGTGAGAAAAGGTGATAAATGGATTATTGATAGTTGTTTCTCACACCACATGACTGGTGATAAAAGTAAATTTAATAACATAGATCATTACAAAGGTAGAAGTGTTAAGTTTGGTAATGATGCACCATGTCTTGTAAAGGGTAAAGGTTTGATTAAGCTGACTGATAAGATCACTTGTGAAAATGCTTATTGGGTTGAAGGTCTTAACTATAATTTTCTAAGTGTTGCACAACTTAATAACACTGGTTACTAAGTGGAATTTCTTCATAGAAAGGCCAAAATATTTGATTCCACTAGTGAACTGATTGGAAGTGGAGAATAGACAAGAGGTAATTTGTTTTATCTAGACTTATTTAAAGAGACATATTTGATTACATTGTTTGATGATATTTGGTTATGGCATAAGAGGTTATGTCTTATTAACTTTGACAATCTGGTGAATATTAGTAAAAAGAAGAAAGTTAGAGGTTTGCCTAGACTGAAGAAACCTGATAATGTGATGTGTAGACAATGTTAGTTGGGTAAAATGATAAAGTCTCATTTCAAGAGCAAAACTTTTACTTCTGAGAATGTTTTAGATCTAGTTCATACTGACTTTTGTGGACCTATGGGTGTAAAAAGCTATTGTGGTGCAAAATACTTTAATCTATTTGTTGATGATTATATTAGGATGATGACTGTAATGTTTTTAAAAGAAAAATCTGATGCATTCTAGTTGTTTAAGTGGTATTTGGCTAAGGTTGAAAAGGAGACAAGTAGGAACCTACAATGTCTGAGATCTAACCGAGGTGGAGAGTTTATATCAAATGAGTTCAATCTGTTCTACAATGATAGAGGAATCAAGAGACAAATGTCTGCACCTAGAATACCTCCACAGAATGGTATAGCAAAGAGACGGAACAGATCTATCATGGATTTTACAAGGACACTAATGATTGAGATTAGTGAAAAATGTTGCACAAAAGTACTGGAAAGAAGCTATAAGTACAACTGTTTATACCTTAAACCAAGTAAAAATAAAAAAGGTACAAATGTTACACCTTATGAACTATGGTACGGTTATGCACCTAATGTAAAATACTTTAGAATTTTTGGGAGTAAATTCTATATACTAAAAGATAATAGGAATGGAAATTTTGATGCTAAAAGTGATGAGGGCATATTCCTAGGTTATTCCACAAAGAGTAAAGCTTACAAGTGTTTGAACTCTAACACTAAAAAAATTATCGAAAGTGCAAATGTGAAATTTGATGAATTTGCAAAGAAAAATGAATAGGAAAGAAAAAGAGAACCTGAAGATTATAGATATTTTGTCTATATAGAATAAGGAGAGGCAAGTAACACACTTGCACCTAATGCTGAGTCTTGGGATAACAATGCCAAGCATCAAGAAACCAATGCCAAGTATTAGGAAGAGGTTGTCGAGTGATAGGAAAATGTTGCCAAGCGATAGGAAGAGGTTGCCAAGCAATCAAAGGCTAAATCTGATAATCTTGTTGATGAACCTAAAGAACAAAGAGAAAAGAAATCTGAACCTATTTTTGCACAGTATGTAAGGAGACATCACAAGCCTAATCAAATCATTGGAGACAAAGAAACTGGAGTTCTAACTAGAAGTAAGTTGAAAGATCCTACATGCTTATTATGTGAATTTTATCCTAAGACAACAATGGAGGCATTAGAAAATGAAGACTGGATTAAAGCTATGAATGAGGAGATAGATCAAATAGAAAAGAATGATACCTGGAATCTGGTGACGAGAACAGAAAATAAAAATGTCATTGGAACTAAATGGGTTTTCAAAAATAAGCTTAATGAACATGGACAAATCACAAGGAACAAAGCAAGACTAGTATGCAAAGGTTATTTTCAGGAAGAAGGAATAGACTATGGGGAGACATTTTCCCCTATAGCAAGATTAGAAGGAGTAAGAACTCTACTTGCATATGCTGCTTAAAAATATTTGAAGGTTTACCAAATGGATGTCAATTCTGCATTTTTAAATGGTATATTAGAAGAAGAAGTTTACATTGAACAACCTAAAGGATTTGTTGATCCAAACAAGAGACACATGGTTTGCAAACTGAACAAGGCACTTTACAGATTGAAGTAAGCCCCCAAAGCATGATATGAGAGGCTACACAATTACTTGATACAAATTGGATTCACAAGGACAAATGACACCAACAATCTATATATGAAAGATGAAGAAGGTAAAGGAATCTTGTTAGCTAAGATTCTTGTATATGATATCATATTTGGCGGACAAGATGCCCTATGTAAGAAATTTTCAAATGAGATGAAAAAAGAGTTTGAAGTGAGTATGTTTGGTGAGATAAAGTTCTTTGTTGGACTGCAAGTCTATCAGATGGAGAAAGGTATCTTCATTGCATAGTCTAAATATGTCAAGGAAATATTGAAAACTTTTGGAATGGAAGATTCAAGACTAGTGAGTACTCCCATGTCTACTAGATAGAAACTATCTAAAAATGATGATACTGCTAAAGTGAACTAAACTTTGTATAGATCCATGATTGGAAAGCTGCAATATGTTGTTCACAGTAGACCAGATATTGCTCTAGTAGTTGGGATTATGGAAAGATTCTCTGCCAATCCTAAGGAAATTCATATGATGGCTGTGAAAAGAATAATGAGATATTTGAAAGGGACAGAAGACTATGTACTATACTACAAGAAGCATGAAAAATTTGAACTGAGAGTCTATACTGAGGCAGATTGGGCAGGAAATGTAGATGATAGAAAAAGTACTAGTGGTGGAGCTTTCTTTCTTGGACAAAGATTAGTTTCCTGGACAAGCAAGAAGAAAAATTGCATTTCCCAATCTATAGCAAAGTCGAGTATGTAGCAGTTGTAGTGAATTGTTCAAACTTGTTATGGATAAAGCAATTGTTGAGAGGTATGAAAGAAGAGATTAGTGAACCAGTTGTCATATACTATGACAACACAAGTGCTATCAACATATCTAAGAATCCAGTGATGCACACAAAGACCAAACACATTGCCATCAAGTATCACTACTTGAGGGAATTGACACAAGATAAAGAAGTTAGAATGGATATGTGAATACAAAGGAACAACTAGCAGACATATTCACAAAAGCATTACCGAAGGAGGCTCATGAATATCTGAGAAGTCAATTAGGGGTTCTTCCCCTAACTAAGGCTTCCTAGTCAAGCTCGAAGCACTGCATCAAATGTCATGCACAAAATATCTAACAAATTGATGAAAAAACGGTCACACTTTAGGAATATCCTAGAGTTGTGAAAATAACAGCAAAGCTATAAACAGTCATAAGAAAGATGATAGAGGGAGAAACATTATTACTAAACTGAAAAGATGCTATCTACATTTGCAAGATGCAAGTTTTAGTTGCTTCTTTGGCATTATTGTCAAAGAGGGAGATAAGTCAGATGAAAACACATGAAAGATCAAGAAAGAGGGAGAAATTTAGAGGAAGAAAGATATAGTCAAGCAAGGTAGTGGAGTGATTTAGAATTAGAATAAAGCTAAGGATATTACAAATATTTCTGATGAACTGACAAGTTTTGGATTGGTTGGTGAACTATGTTATTCATATGGTGTTGTCATCAATGCCAAAGAGGGAGATTGTTGGAAACTGCAATTGAAGAAATTGTAGTATTGTCATTGATGTCAAACCTTAATTGGTAAGACTGTTTCTATCTAAGAAAGTACTATATCTATTAATTGATGTGAAGGATTAGGTCAAGGTTGGTAACAATAGCACCTAGGGAAAAGGTTGAGTTATCTTGATACTATAATGAGTACTTGATTATGTGGTACAATGACAAGATAATGTATTGTTTACCTAAGTAAGAAGTAAGACTGAACAAGTAGGCTTAACCGAGCAAAAATGAGGAAATCTAGTTTAAGCCGAGTGATGTTAGTGTCGACCAAGCTAGTATATGCTAAGCAAATTTAGTGTTGACTGAACATTAGTGTATTCCCGAGTGAAATGGTTTTGAAGGGATGACCAAGTTATGTAGTGATGACCAAGGAGTTGAACACAATATTGACTGAACATTAGTAATTTACATTTGAGGAAGAATTCAGATTCCGAGCCGACATAGTTGAATTCTTGGATTATGTAAATCATGTTGACTTTATTAATTGACTATATGAAGCATTTAATGCATAGTAAACTATTTTATTGTGATTCAATAAAGAGATCAAAGATATTTCTAGAAGGATGGATGAACAACATAATGTTGGAAGGATTCGATGAATCTGACCTAACCCTAAGATCTACAAAGGAGATTAAGCAACAAAAGAGAAAATCTATTTGTTGAAGGAAATATAAGGAAACCTAATAGAGAGGTTGAAAAAGAAGAGAAGAGTAGAGGATGCTGGAGTTGTTGTTATTGACTAAATAAGCAGGAAGACTAAAGGTGAAGAATTTAATGAAAGTTGTGATTGCTTGAAGGGATTCTCGAGTAGATCAGTGATGGAGATGGAAATGAAACTCAATCAATAAGCCAACATAAGTGTACGAAATTAGATCTGTTATTTGCAAAGTGAGTTGTATGTTTTTTAGATCAATACTACTATTACTTTTTAACCATTGTATTAGTCAAAATCCTTTTAATTAAGGTTGACCTAAAAGTCATTGTATAAATCCTTTGAACAAGGTTGCATTCTAATAGAATGTACTCAAGTCCGTTAACAAGGTGCACTCCTAATAGGGTGGTTGAAATCCTTTAATAGGGTCACACCTAGTAGCATGTTCATGAGCCTTTAATAGGGTTAGCTTTTCATAGAGCTCACTTCAGAAGAGTGAAAATATCAATAATATGTTACAAAGTGGTTTTTCCCAAATTGGGTTTCCACTATAAATCCTAGTGTTAATACTTGTGTGAATGTTTTGGTGTGAACATTTCTATGTTTTGCAAGTTAAATACTATTGGATAGTGGACTAAACTATTTTATGTTTCTGGTATACATTTAGTAGTGATTGAGTAGCATTGGTTATTAGATCTGAATTTTTTGAAGTGTTTTAAAGTTTGTTTTATACATCTGGACTTGAGAACAATTGATTCACCCCTCCTCTCTGTTGGTCTAAATCATATTAACAGATGCACCATAGAATGGAATGATTAAAATGATAATGTAAAGTAGATCTAAGATGAAATGCAAGATCTAAAATAAATAATATGCAAGAATGCAAAAAAAGTAGATCTAAAATGAGATGAAAGATCTAAGCTAAATTGATAAACAAGAATGCAAGAAAAGTATATCTAAGCTATATGGATTAAGCTAGATGCAAGAAATAAAATGGTAATGATGATGCAATGCTTCAATACGAAAGATCTAAGAATTCCATAGCTCTAAGATGTCAATATTGCAAGACTCCAAGATTCCAAGATTGAAAGACTCAAAGATTCCAAGATGCTAAGATGCCAAGAGTTCAAGAACTTGCAATAAAATATTAAGATCTCAAGAAGATAAGAATGTTATGAGAGTTTGATATGTTGGAATGGAGGGATAGGGTATTGAGAGGGGAGGGGTGAATTAGTGCCCTCAAAACTTTTAACTTCAAACTTAATCATAAAATAGTAGTAAACTCATCTATCAAATGATTCCATTGTATGCATCATTCATTAAATCAACTTGTAATGTAAATTGAATGAAAAAAAAAAAAAGTCAATCACATAACACAAGTATTTTGGTTACACAGAAACCCTTATTAGAAGGTAAAAATTGTAGTGGGGATGACACACACAAATTCTTCACTACTGCAAATAATAAAGTTTGTCAATTAAGGCTACAAGTTGTGATCACTTATGATGATCTTACCTTGTTAGGAGTAACAATAAGATCAGCTAGATCTACTAGGTTAAAGGATTTAACAACACTACTTGAGTGTGTACTCGGTTAAGAGATTTACAACAAGACTATTAGGTCTACTCTATTAAGAGAGTTTTGCTAATTCTGTTACAATGATTGGAGAATAACAAAAAGTATTTGAACTTGACAACATAACTTTGTCTGAATTAGATCTATGAAGTACTAAATGTATATCACCTTGATATGTGAATATCTTACCTCTAAACTGCTCGGTAGCCTTGACTAATTATGTATAATTTGAATAACTCTTATTTCTACTCAACCCTATCTGATTACTAATGTCTTGAAGATGGATTCTTTCTTCAAGATCTACTTCTTGTCCTTCACATATCATACATTTTAAAATGACATAAATTACACTTATATAGCATATTTTTATGACCGTCTAAACCTTCATGACCTAATTAGATTTACACCATCTTAGGAAAACCCTAAGATCTAAGGTATACAAAAAGAACCCAGATCTAACAATTACATAGAGATCATCATCACAATTAATAATTACATCTATAATAAATGATCCTCAATCTTTGTAAAATATTTGTGATTCTTTTGTAACCATTTACATAGATAAATGTGACAAAATTGATTACTATGTCATTTCCTAGATTGCTCGGTAACTACTATCAATACTGCTTGATGAATGCACTGGTGCACAGTGTCTAGTCTTCTCAGTATTTACTGATGCTCAATATTAGTATACAATGATGCTCTATAATATTTCTCTGGCACTCGGTTAGAACTATTTCCTTTTATTTCTTGGTACTACCTTGAGATAACTCGGTATGAAGGCTTATGTAGTTAACTGAATAGCTTAACTACTAGCATATATAGCATGTAGTACTTCCTCTTACTAACTAAGTAGCATAGGTAATTGAGTGATCATCTTTGATTCTAATGACAATACTTAATGCTCAAATAGAGATAAAAATCTCCCCCTTTGGCATTAGTATCAAAACTATAATGTATATAGATCTGATGTCTCAAAATTGTTCTAACTTCTCCATATATACATCAGTAACTTATCTCATCAAACTTTTCTCCCCCTTGGTGCATTCTCCCAGTATGTATGTAGTACACTTATCATACTTATCATATAATTATGTAATTTGGCATATACATTAGTTTTCCCCCTTATTGTTAATAATGCCAAATGCAAAATTGTGTACTTACAGTTTATAAAAAATGTGTTGGTGGGTTTTCTTCAAAGAATCTAAGAGGTTTTTCAATTCCTCTTTCAAGTTGGTTAGAGCAATGTGCTCAAGACCAACTTGTGCATGCATGTCAAAGATATTGTCCAACACAGAAATCTCTAGTGTTGAAACTAAAGCTTCTGCTTTGATTGTGTGCTTTTCAAAAATCTTAAGGTGGGGAAGCAACTCTATTTGTAGCTCAGTGACCTAGTCACTTATCATGTCTTCCTGCTTCCTTAAATCTTCTCTTAACTACCTAAGTTCTTAAACTTTGAGTAGATTCTTAGTAAAAGCATTTGGCTCGGTTAAGGCTACTTGTGCACTGGCTTGGATTTTGGTATCGAATTATTTTATCTTCTCACTAATCTTGATAGTGAAGGTCTCCATAGTGAAAATCTTTATCAATAGTCACATCTTCATCATCATCTTGATCATCTGGATCACCGTTTGTGATGTCCTCAATGAGTACATCTGGTGCAGTGTTATCTATAGTTTAGATCACAGCTTGATCCAGTGCATCCTATGAAAAACTTAATTCCTTGATGGCATTTGTAGTGTTTGTCTTTTCTTGTTTTAATGTTAGGTTTGCATCATCAATATAAATTCCTTTTCCTTTGGACTTCAACTTATTTTGAGGAGTCTTGGTTACTATCATCTTTTATGCTTTCTCTCTAGCTTTTACAATTGATGTCCAGATGAGTTGGCTATTCTCATCTATATCTACAAGATTTTCATCAAGTACTTATATTTCCTAGTTCTTCACTCTGAATCTCTTTGAGTATGTACTCACATATTCCTCAATTTCAAGAAAAGTCAAGTGTGGAATTGCCAAAACTAGTGATTGTTCCCTCATTTTCTTCTTGATCTCTAAGGCATAGGACCATTTTGTGTTATTATTTTCTCTAATGCCTTAGGTAGATGCTTGGTGAATTCAATTGGAACTCTTTTAAATCAAATCATCATCTGGATGATTGCTTCTTCTAATTTATTCTGATCCTCATTCGATAAGTTCTCAAACTAATTGATTTTAGGATCTTTGATTTCACCATTCTCAATTATATCTTCTTCCACTTCATCAATTGGCCTAATTTTATTGTTAACAACCTTGAATTGATTTTTTTCATCTTCCTCATCATCTAAATCTTCCTTAACCCTTATTAATTTTCTTCTTTTCCTTGGGGCATCAACAACAGTTTTTGTACCTCTCTTGGTGTATGTCTTTGTCGGTGTTGATGCCTTAGGTTTTTTGAACTTCACAACTCCTTTATTTGGTGTCAGTGAAGCTATAGTTGTTAGATTAGGTGAAATACTAATCTCCCAAGAACACCTGCATGCATAACCCTGTCACATGGAAGAAGCAAAGCACAGAAGCAAGAAAAATCATGGAGGCCAAAAAGCCAGAGACATCTTATGGACATGCAAAGAGCAATTTCTATTATGATCCAATAAGTTAATTATCTAAAAAGAATGTACAAAGGGTTCAACCATATAGGTGAACAATAAAACCCTAAAGCTATAAAGCAAAAAATAAAGCTAGGTTGCACATTATAATTAATAAATATATTAATTATAATGCACCTAAAAGATAGCTTAAGTAAATAGAGTAATAAATGACTTAATTAATTAAACCAAAGTGATTTAATTAATAAGCATAAAGTATGATTACTCTAACAATAGTTGTGGACCATTTTCATGCTCTTGTTTTCACATCTAACTACTTCTTATTTGAAGTTGGTGAAGGGGAAACTAGTGTAGAGTCTATGTGTTTATCTGACTCAGTTTCTTCATTGTCATGAGGCTTGTTAGTCAGCATTAAATGAGCTTCAGTTGCTACTTCAACCGATGAACTGTCAGATGATCTAGTTTCATCTCCAAACTTCTCAATAAGAGCTTTCATCATCTTTCTACATTTCTTTGTTATCTTACCGATAACTAGGCCTATTTTTATTCTTGTCTTAGCCTCCTCATAAGTTCCAAACCTTTCAACATTTGTGTCCTTCGGTGTAGCTAATAGAGCCTTGATTGATTTTGAAGAAAAATCAATCTCCATTTCATAACCCATAGGGGCTATCCATTTAGTAATAAGCTCCACAACCTTTATTAGTGTTTGGTCAGTTTCCACAAGGAAACAAATATCCTGCTCATATTCATCCACTAATTTACTGGGAATTCTACTTTGAGAATTCATTCTACTCTTAAATTGTTCAAAGTAGTTATCAAAAACATTATTCAAATTGTTTCCCAAGCCGTTGATCAAATCTGATATTTGTACTATGACTGGCTTGTCGGTTGACCACTCTATATTACTGACAAAAGGAAAGAATCATTTCACATAGAAAAATATGAAAAATAGTAAGGATCCAAACTTACAAGTGTTAGACTTCGCTGACCGGATAGTTTTCATGTTCTCTTCAATTTGCCTCAAAAGAAGCTCGATAAGGTCTAACTAGAAACTTTTCTTGACCATTTTATATGCAATGTCAACTACTCCATATGGCACACTATTCAGTCTGCTTGACTGTTAAATTTTGTATCAAATGACATGAGCTGCAAATTTGACCTCTAGGTCTTTGATTGAACCAATCTTCAATGCTCAGCCATCTCACTCAGCTCTAGTGTTCTTTTCAATATCAGCCCTAGATGCACTGTGAAATGCTTTGGTCTTGTTGGTTGTTAGATACCCAATGACAATGTGTAGTATGTTCTTGGTAACTTTGATAGGCTCATCCAACCAAAACTTTCCATTGTGAAACTGATTGAGCACAACCCTAATCCATTCATTTTTTAAAGTCTTCAAAAAACATGGGGCATTTGTTAAACCTATTACCTCAACTTGTTTATGTTCTGGTTTAAGTCTTCCATCATCTCTATAAAGCTTTTGGAAAGATGCAAACACCTCAAAATTACCTATTTCTCCTATTTTGCAATGAATGTATGATCTTACATCCTCAACTAATAGAACCCTAGGGGGTATGCTTGAAAATGCTCCCACTTGATCAATTTTGGATGCAATTTTGTGTGTTAATCTTCCTCTACTAGTTTGGATTTGCTTTCCTTTGACATGGATGCCATTTTATCTTTACTTAGGAGTTTCCGTAACTAGTTTGAGTTAGCTTGGTAGTGAATTTACTTACTCAGAAATAATGATGAACACGATTGGTAGAATCTAAAACTGCTTTGAATGCACTTGAAACTCTTTGCTCTAAAATCACTCTCTGGAAATTCTTTCTCTTCAAAATCGCTTGGTGAAAAATAAACTAAGTGCTTTGTCTATTTATAGCCTTTTTCAAATTCCCTCTCAAAACACTTGTAATAAATGCTCAACCTACTTACAGCTCGGTAACAATTGTCAACTCAGTGATTTCCACAACATATCAACAGCTTGATTAACACACAACTTTTTCACTAGATTAACCTTGCAAGATAGTCACTGACGGGTAACTCTTTACTCGATCTTGCATATACCGACTATATCACATTGTAAGCTCAAAACTTATAAACCATAATGCATCTTAATTCATGAATATTTGGTATATGTACATCAAATATAAGGAACTGTATGTAAGATAAGATTGATTTAGAATATCAGTTCCATACATACCTTTTTATTCTTAGGTGGAGGTGCGGATGTCACCCAATCCAATGGATGAGGTTTTACCAAATGCATTTCTTGACTTAGCATTATCATTTGATGCCTTTCTCCACATATTTTTTCTAATCCTCATGATATCTACAATTGTGTTTCCATTCTCAAATATTTGTTCTTCTAGTGCTCGGTCTCTGGAATCCTTACTTAGGTGACCGACTTTGTGACAATGTAAACATGCCATACTAGTACCTATCTAGCTTCATGATTTTCCAGCCCATCTCTTCCTCATACAATTATCTATGTTAGGAATCAATGAAAATTATTTTGGCAATCATTCTATAGCAGTTGTTGTTGCATTCATGACTTGGATTGTCATTGATGTCAACACAGTGATATTCTGGATATTAGCAGGAAAGTAGGTACAGTTTTGTTTTGCACACATGTTGTAATATATATTGGCTTTTGCATATTTTATGGTATGTTCTTTGGTGTGTTATTAACCTATGGTTAACATTGCAAAAATAAATTCATTCATTTATGAGAGTTATGAGCATTTTGGTGAAAGCAGTGTTTAGACAATGTTTTTGTGAAGTGATTTTTGAAAATCGGAGGATATCTCTTAGCTGGAATGGAATCTAATTTTGCACAGTTAAAGGGATGTTAGAGACTCATTAATGATGACATGGTTCATAGCACAAACTTTGAACATATGTTTGGAGAAAGTTACAGTATCTGGAAGCCAACAGTTTTATGTGAATTATGTGTGTAGCGTGTAGAATTTATTATTTTGTAATTAAGGACCGACTCATTTGTAATTATTTGAGTTTGGTATATAAGAAGGAATTTTTTCCTTGTTTTATTATGTACTATGAAGGTTGAGATGTGAATATATGCATGAAGTGAAGAAAAGAGCTAATTCAGTGATGAAAGAAGACTTGTGAGTACATAGATCTGGAATTGTGATCTTGTGTAGTAGAGAGTGTGGTTTTGGCATAGTGTGAAGGAGGTAATATATTTCATATTATTCTATTGAATAATTCTAAGATCTTTTGGACAGTGGGTTTAGAGATCTTTCCTTGAAGCTGTTTGGGCAGTGGGTCCTTCTATCTTCCACAAACTCTTAACCGGGTTAGAATCTTTTAACAGGGATTCAAAATCTCCTAACAAGGATTTATATGTACTGAATGTATTTCATAAGACTCCTAACAGGGTCCATCCTCTAACAAGGAACTTTCATATTAGTGCATCATTTTGTGGGCATCATTCCCACTGGGGTTTACTCTTTTCAAGAGGTTCCCTAGTCAACATATCTTGTGTTATTGTGCAATTGTGTATGGTTATCTTTCTATGGTTGATCAATACATTGATTATATTGTTTAAAGTAGTTGAATGGTTAAATTATCTGATAACTAATTCACCCCCCCCCCCCTCTCAGTTATCTTGGGGATCTTTACTTTCTAACAATTGGTATCAGAGCAGCAGGTCCTTGAAAGAAAAGTTTAACTTAAGGGGATCCATGGAAAATTTTAGAAAAGAAAGCCCTAAGTTTGATGGAGTAAATTTTGATAGCTGGAAAGAAAAGATGAAGCCACATCTATTATGTTTAGGACCAAGTTATTGGTTGATTACAAAGAATGAGAAGACTATCATTGAGGAAGACAATCTAGAGGCAGGAACTAAAGATGAACTATATCTATTCATGTGTAACATACTTGCAAGAGAAGCACTTTTGTCAGCACTACCGGAGAATGAATATAGTCAGGTAAGATGTTTGAAAACATCTTATGCAATTTGGAAAGCTTTACATTCTACTTTTGAAGGTGATGAACATGCAAAGAAGGCTAGATTACATAATTGGATTTGTGCATTTGAAGATATTAGAATGATGGAAGATGAATCTATTAGAAGCTATATTGGTAGGATGTCTGAGATTGTAATAGGAATAAAGTATTGTGGAGTTGATAAGATAGAGAATGAAGTGATATGGAAAATTCTGAGAACTTTGACACCAATATTCAAGAAGACAACACAAATGATTGAACAAGTGATACCTTGTACATCAAACTTTTCAAGAGAGACTCTTCTTGGAAGATTAGAAACAACAGAGATGAACTTGAGATTATCAGGAGAGCTACCTAGAATAGAAACAACATTCAGTGCTCTTAACATTAGACCTACAAGAAGTACTAGTGTGAATGGAGATTATGCCAGTAGTAGTAGATCTAAATCTGAGGAAGATAAGAAGATTGAAGAAGGTATTGCATTACTTGTAAAAAGAGAACCAGATGGTAAGAAAATCTTTAAATGTTGGACTTGTCAAGAATATGGTCATTTTGCATCTAAATGTCCTAAAAGAGTTAAGAAGTATAGAAGCAACTTTAAACCTAGGAGATCTAAAGAATGTTATTATGCAAATGATGAAGATCTTGAAGCAAGAATTGAAAAACATTTAAGTGACAGTGATAATGATAACTTTGAGGAAATAGGATTTGTAGCAATTAAAGAAGAAAGTTTTGAATCTGATAAAAGGGAAGAAAAAGCATTAGTTTCACAAGTTGAAAAGAAATCTGATTGGATTATAGACAGTGGTTGTTCACATCATATGACTAGAGATAAAAGAAAGTTTGTTAAATTAGATAATTATGATGGAGAAATTGTTAGGGTTGGTAACAATGCACCTTGTTTGATTAAGGGTATAGGATCTATTACTCTTGATGGAAAGACTAACACTGATGATGTTTACTTTGTTGATGGACTGAGACATAATCTACTAAGCATTGGACATTTGGCTGATAAGGGTTATCAAGTTTGTTTTTCTAAGAAAACTTGTGTGATAAAAGATAAAGATGGAAATCTGATTGGAAAAAGATCCAGAACCAAAGGTAATGTATTTTAGTTGAATCCTATTGAGATGACATGTTTGATAACTAGGATTGATGATAGTTGGTTATGGCATAAAAGGTTTTGTCATATAAACTTTGATAATATTGTCAAGGTGAGCACTACACTTGCGGTAAGAGATTTACCTAGAATTATGAAACCTACTAACATGATTTGCAAAGAATGTATGATGGAAAAGTAGAAAAGGAGTTCATTTCCCAACAAGAAGTTCACATCGACAGAGAAGCTAGAGATTGTTCATACAGACTTGAGTGGACCTACTAGGACTAGAGGATTCTATGGAGAAAGGTATTTTATGATTCTTGTTGATGATTTTACAAGGATGATGTGGATTGCATTTTTGAAACAAAAATCTGAAGCATTTGATAAATTTAAGATCATGAAAAGAAAAATTGAGAATGAATCTGGAATGAAGATTAAGTGTCTAAGATCTGATAGAGGTGGTGAATTTACATCTAGAGAGTTTAACACCTTTTGTGAAATGAATGGTATTAAGAGACAACTTTCAGCCCCTAGAACACTAGAACAAAATGGTATTGCAGAAAGAAGGAACAGGTCAATAATTGAAGCAGCAAGAGCTATGTTGTTTGAAAATGATTTGGCTAAGACTTTTTGGAGAGAAGCACTGAACACAGTAGTATACACTATGAACAAAGTACAAATCAGAGCAGATACAAACAAGACACCTTATGAATTATGGTTTGGACATACACCCTCAGTTAAGTATTTTAGAATTTTTGGAAGTAAATGTTATATAAATAGAGATGATGCTATAGGAAAGTTTGATCCTAGAAGTGATGAAGGAATATTTCTTGGATATTCTTTAAAAAGAAAATCATATAGATGTTATAACAAAAGAACTAAGACTATTGTTGAAAGTGCAAATGTAAAAGTTGATGAGAAGTTTAAAATTTAGGAAAGAATGCTTGATTATGAATCTGATGGAGAAGCACAACCTCAGCCTAACATTGAAAATGCAGAATTATTTTTTGAAACTAACAGTGATTTGCTTAATGAAAGTCATACTAAAGAAAATAGAGAAGAAAATAAAGAAGATAACAGAGAAGAAAGCAGAGAAGAATCTATAGTTGGAACAAGATCAGTAACTATGACACCTAACAGGTATACTTCAAGACATCACCCTGTTGAGCAAGTTATTGGAAGTTTAGATAAAGGAGTTTTGACTCAAAATAAGGTACATTTATGTTTGATTTCTCAAATTGAACCTAAGACTACTAATGAAGCTTGTGAAGATGAACATTGGATTAATGCTATGAAAGAAGAACTGGAGCAGATTGAAAAAAACAAGACATGGGAATTGGTCCCTAGACCTGAAGACAAGAATGTGATTGGAACAAAGTGGGTATTCAGAAACAAGATGAATGAACAAGGATAAGTGATAAGAAACAAAGAAAGATTGGTATGTAAAGGATATTCACAACAAGAAGGAATTGACTATGAAAAAACTTTTGCACCTGTGCCCAGACTTGAAGCAGTGAGAATGTTTCTAGCATATGTAGCTTACAAGAAATTCAAAGTGTATCAGATGGATGTGAAATCAGCATTTTTGAATGGTGAATTGGAAGAAGAAGTCTACATTGAGTAGCCTAAAGGTTTTCCTTTGACACAAGAAGGAGATATGGTATGTAAGTTAAAGAAAGCTTTATATGGATTAAAACAAGCACCTAGAACCTGGTATGCAAGATTGGATAAGTATTTATTGAAATTGGGATTTATAAAAGGAACAATAGATAGTAACTTATACACAAAAGAAATTGAGAATGGTTTGTTGGTTGTAGTTATATTTTTTGATGATATTATCTTTGGAGGAGAAGATGAATCTAGTGACAAATTTGCAGATGAAATGAAGACTAAATTTGAGATGAGCATGATTGGAGAAATGAAATATTTTTTGGGATTACAGATAACACAAAGCAAGGAAGGTATATTTGTAAGTCAGACTAAGTATTTGAATGACTTATTGAAAAGATTTGGAATGGAAGATTATGAACCTGTTGGAACACCTATGGTAACTAGACATAAGTTATCTAGCAAAGATGAGACACCAGCAGTTGAGCAGAAAAAGTACAGATCTATGATTCAAGGATTGCAGTACTTGACACATACAAGACCTGATATAGCACATTCAGTTGGGATTGTAGAAAGATTTCAAGTAGAACCTAGAGAATTGCATTATGCAATAGTAAAGAGGATACTGAGATATCTGAAAGGAACAATGGATTATGGATTATGGTATGAGAATTTTGATGATTTTACTTTATGTGCCTATACTGATGCAGATTGGGGAAGCAGTGTTGATGACAAGAAAAGCACCAGTGGTGGAGCCTTTTTTCTTGGAGGAAAATTGGGCTCTTGGTTAAGTAAGAAGTAGAATTGTACTTCACAAAGTACAGCAGAAGAAGAATATGTTGCAGCAGCGAATAATTGTAATCAGATTATTTGGATGAATCAAATGTTGAAGGATATTGGAATAAAGTTTGATGAGCCTATTGTTATACATTGTGATAACACCAGTACAGTGAGTATGTCAAAAAATCATGTTTTACATTCTAAGACTAAACATATTAAGATCAAGTATCATGTTGTAAGAGAGAAAGTTGCAGAAAAAGAAGTAAGATTGGAGTACATAAGCACAAAGGAATAGATATCAGATATATTTACAAAACCTTTACCTAAGGATACATTTGTGTATCTAAGAGGTATGCTTGGGGTTATGCCCCAACCTATTTTTAAGAATTGATGTAGATGATTGCATCCGTCCAGTGGTATATGAGCCCTATCTTTCTTCTGGATTGGATGTTGGAATTTCCTCTATGGGGGAGTTTATGAGCTGAGTCATGAGGACTCTTGTTATTGTATTTTTCTAAAAAGTGTCTTTTGACATTAAGTTGTTGTTGACTTAGTGATAGAATTTATATCATTAATGTCAATGGGGGAGAGATATACATGAAAAACATTGTGGATTGTATGAGAGAGCTGAATAGGAAAATGAAGCAAGATTTAATTTGATATTTTGCAGTGATGTTGCAGTATTGGATTTTTGGAACATTGGATGTTTTTCATCTATGTTGCCATCAATGCCAATGGGGGAGATTGTTAGGAATGATATGAAAAGTATTTTGGCAGTCATTCTGTAGCAGTTGTTGTTGCATTCATGACTTGGATTGTCATTGATGTCAACACAGTGATATTTTGGATATTAGCAGGAAAGTAGGTACAGTTTTGTTTTGTGCACATGTTGTATTGTAGATTGGCTTTTGCACAGTTGATGGTATGTTCTTTGGTGTGTTATTAACCTATGGTTAATAGCACAAAAATAAATAAATTCATTTATGAGAGTTATGAGCATTTTGGTGAAAGCAGTGTTTAGACAGTGTTTTTGTGAAGCGATTTTCAGAAATCAGAGGATATCTCTTAGCTGGCATGGAATCTAATTTTGTGCAGTTAAAGGGATGTTGGAGAATCATTAATGATGATTTGGTTCATAGTGAAAACTTTGAAGATATGTTTGTAGAAAGTTATAGTATTTGGAAGCCAACAGTTTTATGTGAATTCTGTGTGTATTGTGTAGAATTTATTATTTTGTAATTGAGGACCGACTCATTTGTAATTATTTGAGTTTGGTATATAAGAAGGAATTTTTTACTTATTTTAGTATGTACTATGAAGGTTGAGATGTGAATATATGCATGAAGTGAAGAAAAGAGATAATTCAGTGATGAAAGAAGACTTGTGAGTACAGAGATCTGGAATTGTGATCTTGTGTAGCAGAGAGTGCGGTTTTGGCACAGTGTGAAGGAGGTAATATATTTCATATTATTCTATTGAATAATTCTAAGATCTTTTGGACAATGGGTTCAGAGATCTTGCCTTGAAGCTGTTTGGGCAGTGGGTCCTTCTATCTTCCACAAACTCTTAACCGGGTTAGAATCTTTTAACAGGGATTCAAAATCTCCTAACAGGGATTTATATGTACTGAATGTATTTTATAAGACTCCTAACAGGGTCCATCCTCTAACAAGGAACTTTCATATTAGTGCATCATTTTGTGGGCATCATTCCCACCGAGGTTTACTCTTTTCAAGAGGTTCCCTAGTCAACATATCTTGTGTTATTGTGCAATTGTGTATGGTTATCTTTCTATGGTTGGTTAGTACATTGATTATATTGTTTAAAGTAGCTGAATGGTTAAATTATCTAATAACTGATTCACGCCCCCCCCCTCTCAGTTATCTTGGGGATCTTTACTTTCTAACAAGCTACAATATGTCAATACCTTCCACATACTGTGCAATTAATCCATGTGTTATAATCCCAAGTGTAAGCATTACCTTATCTTTTTGGTTGATAGGATTTGTTCTGTCCTTTTGGTGTCTAGACTTTCTTCATCTTTGTCCTACATTCTTGTGAGGTGTGACCATGCTTATTGCAAATATAACATAGTTTTTCCATGTGAGGTTTGTTAGGAGTCCTATTCAACTTAGATCTACACTCATATGCTTGATGTCCAAAATTATTACAATTATAACAATAACCATTGAACTTAGGAGTGATTTTGGGTTTACCTTGTGCTTTACTCCTGCAAACATTTGAAGTATGCCCTATTTTGCCATAGTGATAGCATGTCAGTGTCTTATATCTCTGATTTTGATTGTTATTTACCTATTCAGCTTTCTTGGATGATTCTCCTTTCTTGGTGTAGCCTAATCTAGTGGTGCTTCCAAGTCCTCTTTGAATAATAAAAAAATCATGAATTTTATTTGAGCTGTCCTCATCCTTTTTCATCATCTCATTATGTTGTTGCTTCATTTTTACTTCATTTCTTAGTTTCTCATTTTATTCTCTGAGTACTTCAATATCTTCAAGTTTTCTTGTCAACTCACCATTTACTCAGTTAATCTCCTGATTTACAATAATCATCTGATTGGATATTTCAAAGTGATGCTCAGTAAGTCTTTGTATCTCATTTTCTTTTTCTTGAAGTTGTTCATTCATCCATCTTCTATCTTCAATAGCTAAATTCCTTTCATGTTCAGCTTGTCTAGCATTGTTCATTACATCAATCATTCGCACCATCTGTGTCTCTTGACTGATCTGCAGGGCTTTCACTTGTTTAGTCAAATGGATATTTTTCTTAGTTAAATCAAATATTGCACTTTTAGAACTATTAGAAACACTACCTAAACTAGATCCTAAATTCTCAAATGGGTCATCAATCTCTTCTTCATGGTAGTTAGTCTCACACTTCCTGATAGCCATGTTCTTTCTCTGTACTAGTAACATTTTCAATTCATCCTTGGCTTGTTCATATTTCTCAACAAACATCTACATCTGAATCTTTTGATTCTCTATTGTTTTGTCCAACTTGTATCTCTCCATTATTAGATCATTTCTCTTAAGTGGTTAAACCATCCAATAAGAGATCTACATTCTGATACCAATTGTTGGAATGGAGAGATAGGGTACTAAGAGGGGAGGGGTGAATCAATGCCCTCAAAAATTTTAACTTCAAACTTAATCAGAAAAAATTAGTAAACCCATCTATCCAAATGAATTCATTGTATGCATCATTCATTCAATCAACTTGTAATGTAAATTTCATGAAAAACAACAAAAATTCAATCACATAACACAAGTATTTTGGCTACACATAAACCCTTGTTAGAAGGTAAAAATTATGGTAGGGATGACACCCATAAATTCTTCACTATTGTAGATAATAAAGTTTTCTAGTTAAGAATACAAGTTATGATCACTTATGATGATCTTACCCTATTAGGAGTAACAATAAGATCAGCTAGATCTACTTGGTTAAAATATTTTAACAACACTACTTGAGTGTGTACTTGGTTAAGAGATTTACAACAAGACTATTAGGTTTTCTCTGTTAAGTGATTTTTTCTAATTCTATTACAATGGTTAGAGAATAACATAAAGTATCTAAACTTGACAACTTAACTTTGTCTAAATTAGATCTATGAATTATTGAATGTATATCACCTTGATATGTGAATATCTTGCCTCTGAACTGCTTGATAGCCTTGACTGATTCTGTATATTTTGAATAACTCTGATTTCATCTCAACCCTATTTGATTACTGGTGTCTTGAAGATGGCTTCTTGCTTCAAGATCTACTTCTTGTCCTTCGCATATCATACATGTCAAAATGACATAAATTACAATTATATAGCATACTCCTATGATTGTATAAACTATTATATCCTAATTAAGTTTACATCATCTCAGGAAAACCCTAAGATCTACAATATACAAAAATAACCTAGATCTAACAATTACATAGAGATCATCATCACAATTAATGATTACATCTATAATAAATGATCCTCGATCTTTGTAAAATGTTTGTGATTTTGTTGTAACCATTTGCATAGATAAATGTGCCAAAAATGATTACTATGTCATTTCCTAGATTGCTCAGTAAACTTTATCAATACTACTCAATGAATGCACTGGTACATGGTGTCCAGTCTACTTGGTGTTTATTGATGCTTGGTATTGGTACACACTGATGTTCAGTAATACTTCTCTGGTGCTCTGTTAGAATTGTTTCCTTTTAGTTCTCGGTGCTGCCTTGAGATAACTTGATATGAAGGCTTATGTATTTAACTGGCTCACTTAACTACTAGCATATATATCATGTAGTACTTCCTTTTACCGATTGAGTAGCATAGGTAACTAATAGATCATCTTTGATACTAATGACAATACTTAATGCTCAAATAGAGATAACAGGATAATGCAAGAGATACAAAGAGAGTCTCCTTTTAAATGAATATAGAAATGAACAGACGGTCAAGATTAAGAGGCAAAAATAAATGAGCAATGGTGGAGATTAAATATTTGTTGATCCATGTGCTCAAGATTCTCAAGAGGCAAAAACAAAGGACATGATTAAGAAGCAAAATAATGAGTGGTTGAGATAAAGAGGCAAAATACTTTTTCAAAAGTCAAAAGATTCCATCTCGTTGGAAAGTGCACTTTTATTTTTATTTTTTAATTTATTATTTATTATTTTTAATAGCAAAGTAGTTTCTATTATTTAATTAGAAGGGGGTTTTATTTAATTAAAAGGGGACATGTTCTCTTAATTAAATGTGGCTTATGATAAAGTGATTTTATTAGTTAATTAAAAAGTTTTTTTGTTTAATTAAAAGAGATCATGTTCTCTTAATTAAATAAAGCTTAGGATAAAGTGGTCAAACTTTAGGATATAATCAAATAAATGATAAAATGATGATTTGATCAAGAAATGAGAGATTAAATAAATATGCAAAATTGATTAAGCACAAGATTTAGTCTAGTATTTAAATTTTAATGTTTAATTTAGAGCGGGCCTCAAAGTTTACTAGACCACTTTTGGGGGATTACATTTTCCCCTCTTTGAATAATGTGTGAGCAATCTGGTAACACATTTAGTCAAAGAATGATGATGTCAAGGTAACTAATAGAGGTCTAACTTTGAACTCAATCAAACAAAGCACAGAGAGACAACTAATCCAAAACTTCATCAAACTAGAACTAGCAAAGATAACAAGATACTTCATAAAGATTTGACTCTGAACTTGATCGAATGAAGCACAAAGAGACAACTAATCCTAAACTTGATTGAATGAGAACTAGCAAAGATAGAAAGATTCCAATGTACAGTTGAAGCGAAACTGAACACTGAAACAAAGATTGAAAGACAAGACAATAAGTTAGTAGAATCAATTTGCAGTTTTGAAAGATAGGTTATTCCCACCCCCTCAGGATCGAAATCAAAATGAAGTAGAGGAAATGCAAAAATGAGATAGATTTTATCAAATCAAGATAAGATAAGGTTCAAGATCATCGATAAGTGCATAAGACCAAGTTTTACCACCAAGTGATGAAAAATTTTCCCCAGTTTGAATAAGTTGACCAGAAAGGTATATCATTAACATTAGGTCAAAGAAAGTGATGCTAAAGAAAATATGATCAATTTTGCCCTCAAAAGATGAAAAGATAAATGTCAAAAGAACAACAAAATGAAGCTGAATTTTGGTTTCGATCCTGAAAATGAATCAAGAATGTTGAAAAAGGATGACCAAAGTTGTCTGATAATTTGATCAAGGAGACCCTCTCCTAGCTCATATACAAACTAGAATGAACCCTAAAAATGCAAACTATATGAAAATGTAAAGTGAAACTTCAAGAGTCAATAAATAGTTCCTTGTTTTTATCATCAAGCCTTATTAAGGGACATCGTAAGATCATACAACCATCACTAGTGCAAGCGCAGCTATGAAGATATGAATATGTGTCATGCCCAAAAATTTATCACACAAAAAAGGAACAATTTTTTTTTTTGTAACTAGTTCTTTGATGATAACGTTCATTGGTTCAAGGATAAGTCAACTATAGATAGACCGACCATAACTTAGGGTTTCTAGTTCAACAAATTATAACAATTAACAACCACCAAGAATTGCACTGGTTTACCAATTCCACCATCGTGCTAAGAGGGGTCTACATAGGATACCAAGTTCATTATAAAGGCTCAAGATGCGACGATAACTCATTAAATTGTGTCCAAATCGCAAGGTGAATACAATAACTACTACTAAAGGGGTTTGTTAGTAACATATTTATCTCTTGATAAGCTCTAAATGGGTGTTTAGAAGTATTTAATATATATCAATGTCGATCTAATGGATTAAAATCATAACCATAGTTATGTGGTTCTCATTTGAACAAGTTGGAACCTTGAGCATACAACTCCCATTTTAAACTTCCATTAAAGGAAAGTACATGTATACCTAGGTGTACAAGTTTTCTTTTAATTTCAATACGGTAAGTCTTATAATGTATGAAACAAGTGACAATCTTCAAAAAGGAAGATAGATCTTGGCATAAAAATTCCATTACAAATATTTAATAAGTAAAATAAAATAAAATTATAGTTAATAACCTTCCTAATTCCTCATACACCTAGGGATGTTCAATAATCAATATATCAATTAAACAATAAGAAAATTTTATACATACAAAGGATTATAATTTACGAATGGAGTTTATCTAACTTAATAGATAATTAAATTCTAAATAATCAATTTCTTCAACAAAATAGAAACAATACATTAATGTAAAATAATTTGTTTAAATTTAATATCCAAATAAGATAAATTAATAGCAATCAATCTTTTAACAATGATTTAAATGCTACAATTAATAACTAAACAGATAAATAAATAAATAAAATATTAAATAAAATAACTTTACTATTAAATAATTTAATAAAATATTAATAAAAATAAAAATAATAAATTAAAAAAATTATAATAACAAATTTGTTTTGAAATAAAATAAAATTTATTTAAATATAAAAAAAAACCCCTATTGAAAAGTTTTTAAGTACCATTGGGGACTGGGCGGCGGGGACCACCATTGTTGCCGATGGTAGTGGTACCCTGCTATCGCAAGGCCCGCTATTCATGACAGCAGTAACTGCAGCAGCAGGTCCCTCTGTCGTGGCAGGGGGATGGGGTGTGGGGCCCGTAAACCCCCCCAACTTAATTGATTTTTTTATTATTATTAATTTTTGAAAAATTTAAAACACTTTTACAAAAAGCAAGCATACAGTTTTTGGCAAGGGGATTTTTTTTGTTATATATATATAATTTTTTTTAAGCAAGTTGATTTATAATAGATTTTTTTAAAGGCTTTTCTCTTTGGCTTCTTGGGTGGCGACCCAGGTGGGTCCCACCCAAGTTGGCTTATTTATAGTCTAATTGGGCTATAGTTTAATTTTTTCTTTTTTTCAAGTGGATGAGGAAATAACATTATTTAATTGACTATTTTTTTTGGAAAATATATGGGATTTTTTCCCCATACATTTTCCAGAGACTTGTAGGTCTCTATTTGCCCTTTTTCTGACTTTGCACTTGTTTTTTGTTTTTTTTTCCCTTCTCTTGCTTGTTCTTTTTTTTTTACACTATATATTTTCTTTCAAGGAGTTTTCCTCCTAAGATCCATTTGTCACAAATGCAATATCTCAATTAACTCTAATGACTAGTGTTGCAAAGTGATTTTAAAAAGAACTATTTGGTTGTTTAACAAGAAAATCATTCCATATTCTATATCCTCATATTCATCCAACTCGAAACATAACCTACATTCATTCTCAAGTAACTAGTTTATCTTGGTGTCTACCATCACAACCATTACAAATGAAACTCAATATATTTCAAAACTATAATGAGGTACAATAATTTTTCTCCTATAATTTTAAACAAGAATCCATTTAGATTTAGTCTTGAGTAATAACACAATATTGCACAAAGATGAATCTTATTACAAGGAGAACCAAAGACCTTTCTTCTATGACTCAAGAGACATCAAATACATGTCTTGGAGTGATATCAACAACAACATAATACATTTTTGCTTTCACAAAACACCAAAATGAGCTTTTCCTAAGCTTTTTCCATAATAACTTGGCTCCCAAAAACCTGCAAATAAATAGGATACACCATGGAGAGCTCACCTCCCATCCAAGTACTCAAGGAGACCAAACCCGAGGTTGGAGAATCAAGACCTAACAGTTACATGCACAACAAAATGCCCACAAACACATATATGAACAAAACAACATTTAACTCCTAACCAAGGCTTCACAAATAGATTTCTATAATCCATTAAGATAGGGTGAAGGTGTGCCTTTCCAAGGAGGATAATGCCATACAATTACAAATTCTCAACAAGAGTTTTCCATGCCTTTCCAAAGCTATATTGACAATCCTTCCATATATAATTTTTTTGTCATTTTCATACTCAAATATAAGATTTAAAATATGGCTTCATCGAGCCCATACCCCATGAAATTTTCCATCTTCTCCAAGAGAAGAGACTCTCACTACAATGGAGAGCCCAACTAACCCCTTCACCCAAGGCTACTACTTCCCTTCCCAAAGGGTGAGTGATGCCTTAAACTCCCATGAACAAAACACCCCAAAAAAATAACAAGGAATGATTCAAATCCAAATACTCCCCATCCCAACACACCAATCACAAAATTCACCATAGAAATTGCATACAAGATCTCACATATTCATTCTACACTACAGAACATAAAAAAAAAATGAAATGCAATAACCATTCTTCTATAGCAAGAATAAGCAACCTTTGTCCAAAGCAAAATGGTAAGAAGGTAGTTGAGAAGATCCCTTACCCTTTCTCCCTTGACTTTTGTTTTCTTTCTCTGACCCTAAGTCTCTCTAAAATTAGATGGTTGGTGAACACCCCCTTAGTCTTCCCAACCCCTCTAAAAGACCTCCAAAATGTACTCAAGATCTAGTAATTAATGAGACATGCCCTCTAGTCCTTTGGTCTTACCTCTTGTCCTCCCTCTTAATGGTGAGTTTAGCAAGGACTATGGGACAAGACAAATGCATGTGGCCATTTCCATTTTCGCCACTTTTGAAAAGTAGGCTTTTTGGAGGGCCATAATGGTGATCTAGGCTTTTCCATAGGTAGAAACTAGCCCCCAACTCATGGTACCCCCCTAGGGCTACCTAATTTTGGCCAAAAATGCACTCTAGTGTCACTTTTGACTCCTCTAAAGTACTGCTAAACTTCAAATCCGAGTTCCAACTTGATGTGATCCCTACAAGACATCTACATGCAAGTAGAATTAATATAATACCCTAGTTAGGTGATTCATGCCCAAGCCCTAATTGACGTGTCACCATTCACATGGAGAATACAAGTGTCAAGTGACACCATACAATACACATCACATTCACAAATGACATGTCCAATTATAAACATGAATCTAACTATTAACACACATAAAAATCACGTTTACAAAAAAGATCACAGTATAATGAGGTTTAAATCTCTTAATTAGATTAAACCTTGGCTTACTCAATTCACATGTTTTTAGCCCTAATTCTTTGAATAATTCCATGGTTTCCTTTCCTGCACACTAAACTCGAGTATCAATAGTCCAAGGTAATAAAATAACATGTAAATATACATATACAACTCATAATTAGCAATCATTAATCAATATGCAGAATTCAATTCCTAATTACAATTTCCATTTAGTAATGTTTAAACATAGTATCTTCATAAATCATCATGACATATTATCCATATTTCTTCCTAACGGAGAGCATAATCCATGAAAAAAAAAAATCTATTGATGATTAAATCTTTCTCATCAAATAACATATACAAGCATGTATAACCAAAATCATCCATATGTTCTAGGTTCTAATCCTCATCAAAATATAGTCTGCATAATGTAATCATCATCATAAAACATAATATCATGAGTGTATCATCTTAAAATGGAAGCACTTCCATGTTAAGAGTGTTTAGCCCTCTGAGTGAGTGGTCTGGGGTTATGTTAAGTTCCTTGATTAGGTCTTTGCATGGATCTAGATTTTTCCCCCATTCTGCTTCTCTCTCCACCTATTTTCACCTATCTTTCTGCAATTCCTAGCATTCTGGATAGAGGACCTGAGGTTTTGACCTTAAGGTCAAAGATGACCTCAAGGGTCAAAGATGACCTAGACCCTGACCTAGGTTAGGGATGACCTTGATCCTGACCTAGGGCAGAGTCTACCTCATCCTTGACCTAGGGTTCAAATTTCAAGGTTTTATGATTTTTGGATATCAGGTTTTGGAAAGTTTCTTTTTCCCGCCTTCAGGTCGACTATTTCAGGTTTCGGAATGGTAAATCCTTAATTGCATTTAATCTAGGTATATTTATAAGGGTTAGGGCCTAATTGGAATTTAATTCCCCAAGGTGGCCCCTCTAGAAGATTGTGCCCTAGATCGCTATAAAAGGAGGCCTTCCTCTCTCATTTTCACATCCATTATCAATCAAGTTTTTGTGAGATCAAGAAATTATCAATAAAGCAATAAGGAGAAGGAAAGAAAGAAAGCATTCATTCATCCTCAAGCATCCAAGCATTCAAGCATTCATCAAGGAGATCCATTGTTAGCCATTGAAGTATTCAATCTCTATGGAGCCCTCTTGTTGAAGATCTCTCCATTCATCCATTCAAGCCTCTTCCTTTGCAAAGATACATTCAAGATTTCTGTTGAAGATCAAATTCCATTATTTGAGACAACCTACATAATTCTACATTCATTGGATCATCCATACTTGTGGATTCAGAGATTCGAATCCTCTACAAGGGCTTCAACATAAGCAAGGTGAATAGTTCCATTTACTTTGTTTATGCATATTACTATTTCAATTCAATTTCAAGGTTAATTCCTAAATTGGGGTTTGACCAAGGTGAACCCCCCATCCCAAAAAAAAACCCCTTTTTCTTGTAGGTACAGGTGCATGACTGCGGATAAGAGCTTGGATCTGGATACCCTTTTCGGTGAACTTCTGAGATTCATGAACAAAGTCAAGGATGACCTTAAAAAATTTGAAGTAGTCTTTGACCTTTTATCAGGGTCAAAGACTACCTACTACCAGAAAGACAAAATTTTTTTTGGTTTTCTCTGTCTTGACATTTCCGGTTTGAAACAGGCTGCAGAATTGCCTGAAACTATGCACAGACATTAGAAATCAGCATTTTCTAGATCTGCCATATTTTGAGGTTAGTATTTGTCTCCCAATTATTTCAGATTTAAAGCATATACTCTTCATAGTGAAATATAAGTTTTTCTCCTTCATTCATATTCTTCATAGATTGATTCTTTTATGTATTGACCTTTTGGTTGATCAATTTGGATCTCTCCTTTGGGAATTTGGATTTAGAAGTAGATCTCATATTTTCCCTCATTCATTCTACACATATACTACCATTTTACTATCTATTCAATGAGTCTCTGTCAAAATGATCAAAAAGTATAACAAACTATCAAATCATAAAGTATCAAAATGTGAATAGATCAATAATGCTATGATGGGTCAAGGTGAGGCCTCACATCCTCCCCCTCTAGGAAAGAACTTCCTCCTGGAGTTCTTAAAAAAGGTATGGGTACTATGATCTCATCTATGTTGCATCCTCCCATGAAGTTGTGACCTCGTCGTAACAATCCCACTGGACCCTAACCTAGTCCAACTCTCTGCCTCGAAGTGCTAGGGTTCATCAGGATAAAATGTGAATGGGCTCCAAGGCTAGTTGTCTGTCTGACTCCACCTGCAAGGTATCCCAATCTATAATGTGAGACTCATCATAATACAGATACATGAAACACATCGTAGATTCGTGACAAACTAGGTGGCAAAGCTATACGATATGCAACTAGTCCTATCCTCTCCAAGATCTTGAAAGGTCCAACAAAGCGAGGCTCTAACTTAGAGCCCTTTCCAAAATGGATTGGACTCTTATGCAGGCACACTCTCAAGAAAACCCTATCTCCAACCATATACTTGCAATCAACCCTCTTCACATCTACATATTTCTTTTGTCTATCCTGATCCTCTCTAAAATTTTGTCTAATCAAAACCACCTGCTACTCCATCTCCTTGAGAAATTGAGGTCTAATAGATACTCTATCCTCAATCCTATCCCAACTCAATGGTGTCCTACATGGTCTAGCATACAAGGCCTGATATAGTGGCATACCTATAGAGGAATGATTCCCATTGTTATAAGAAAAATCAACCAGATGAAGGTACTCCTCCCACTTGACCTAATGGTCCATCACATACATGCGCAACATATCCTCTAACACTTGATTAACCCTCTTTGTCTATACATCTATCTGTGGGTGGTACGTTGTACTAAAATTGAGCCTAGTGCCCAAAGCTCCCTAAAGCTCTCTCCAAAAAGAGGAGGTAAAAAGTGAATCTCTATCTAAGATGATCTTACATGGAATTCCATGAAGTCTGACAATGTCCCACAAGAACACCTGTGTTACTACTGGCGCTGTGAATGTAGTGCGAATGGGTGAGAAGTGGGTGACTTTGGTCAATGTGTTGAATGTCACCATGATGGAATCATGATGATAAGAGGAAATAGGGAGACCAACAATAAAATCCATGGAGATAAAATCCTACTTCCACTCCGGTATCTCCTGTGGTTGTAGGAGCCCACCTGGATGATTGTGCTCTGTCTTCACCCTCTGACACTCTAGGCATCTAGTGACTATGCTAGCAATCTACAATCTCATGCCTGGCCAATGATACAATTGTGTCAAATCGACATGCAACTTCTTAACTCTCGGATGAGCTGCATAAGGTGCTCTGTGAGCCTCAAGCATAATAAACTCTTGCAAGTCACCTGTAGAAGGTACATAGATGCATCCCCTATGATGTAGTAGGCCATCAGACTCTAAAGAATGGATAAACTGACAAACCTCTACATATACATAGATGTGTCCCCTATGACATAGTAGGCCATCGAACTCTAAATAATACTCTGCAAATCTCCCCTCAAGAGGTCTCTAAGAATGGATAAAGTGACAAACCTCTACATATAACCCATCCTCTAGCAAGTGATGCAAAATGCACTCTCTCAAATCTATACTAGAAGCCATAGATGAGAGCTCATGTCACCTCCTACTCAAGGCATCTGCAACTATATTATCCTTCCCCTTGATGTAATGAACATCAAAATCATACTCACATAAGAACTCCATCCATCTCCTCTGCCTAGCATTAATATTAGGCTATGTAAAGATATACTATAGGCTCTAGTGATCTGAATGAAGCTCAAATTAGTGACCTAGGAGAAAATGTCACCATCTCACTAAAGCATGAACCATCGTTGTGAGCTCTAGGTCATGAGTAGGGAAATTAAGCTCGTGAGTCTTTAGCTTTCTAGACTTGAAAGCTATAAGACAACCATCCTGCATAAGGACTTCTCCTAAACCATCCGATGAAGCATCAGTGCATACAACCAAGTTTTTCAAAGAATCTAGCACTGCTAAAATTGGTGCACTAGTGAGGGCTCTCTTGAGCTCTTGAAAATCTCTCTCACACTTCTTTGTCCACTCATACTTCTTCCCCTTTCTTTGAAGGGAAGTGATGGGATGAGCTACTCTAGAAAATCCTACCACAAAGCATCTTTAATAACCTACTAAGCCCATAAATCTTATCACCTCAGTGACACTTGTGGGTGCTGGACAATCCATAATTTCTCTAATCTTTGATGGGTCCATAGAGATCCCATCACCAGATATAACATGACCAAGATAATGCACCTTGGGTCTAAAGAAAGCACACTTTGACAAGATTCCATATAACTAATTCTCTCTCAAGTGCTGCAAAACCTACCTCAGATGCTCCTCATGCTCCTCCTCATTGTGAGAATATATCAAAATGTCATCAAGGAACACTACCACAAACTTATCCAAGAATGTATGAAATACTCCATTCATGAGGTTGATGAACACGGCTGGAGCATTTGTGAGGCCAAATGGCACCACTATGAACTTATAGTGACCATACCACATATGAAAAGCAGTCTTCTAGATATCACTCTCCACTATCTACAACTAATGGTACCCAAACTTTAGATATATTTTTGAGAATACTCAAGCACCTTGCAATTGATCAAATAAATCATTGATCTTGGGGAGTGGGTATCATTTCTTAATTGTTACCTTATTCAGTTGTCGATAATCAATGCACAACCTGAGTGATCCATCCTTCTTCTTCACAAAAATCACTAGTGCACCCCAAGGTGATACACTAGGTTGAATATGCCGTTTCTCCAAGAGCTCTTCCAACTAAATCTTGAGCTCACTAAGCTCATGCGTTTTCATCCTATAAGGTTCTCTAGATATGGGATTGGCTCTTAGCACCAAGTCTATATGAAAATCAACTTCCCTAGGTGGTGGCATACCAAATAGCTTAGAAGGAAATACATATGCAAACTCCTAAAGGATAGGATAATCCTCAAGCAAGGGCTCCCCCTCTAAATCATCCTCTCTAATGCTAATGGTGATGGTGAATAACTAACATCCCTTTTTCACACACCACCTAAGCTGCATGGAAGAAATCATGCAAAGAGATATAGGTCTTTATACTCTAAATATCACCATGGAAGTACCATGATCATCAATGCAATCAACCCTCTTCTGTTGACAATCCATCTTGGCATTGTGGTCATACAACCAATCCATGCCAAGGACTACATCATAATAACCTAGAGGGATAATGTGGAGATCAAACATCATGATTAAGTCTCCAATCTGAATTTGGCAAGTATGAACTAAGGAACTAATAGACACCCTATCTCCTAAGGCTAACTCAACCTCCAAATTGACATCTTGTTTAACTACCACCAGCGTGCAACGCTCCACTATATATGGAGATATAAAGGATTATGTGGCTCCTAAATCAAACAAGATAGAAATAATGACACCCTGAATCATACTTGTGGCCTCTATGACTGTGGCTTGATGCTCGGCCTAATGGTTATCAATCACTACAAATACTCTGTGAGATCTACCCAAATCACCTATTGTTGGCTCTAAAGTGGCTCCTCTTTGAATTTTTGCTGCATGTCCCTATGGGAACTCTCTAGCTAGGTGTCCCTTACCACCACAAGTGTAACAAGGACCACATGTTTGTATCTAAACTCCATGAGGCCTAGACTACTACTGACCCCCAGTCCTACTAGATCCACTATATTTAGCCCTAGAGGACTGCTCAGTCCTAGTTGGTTGTGTGTAAGGGGCTTGTGACCTCTGATCCTACCTATGACCCTAAGACTACCACTGTTTGGGCTTAGAGCCCTATTGTCCTTGTGATGACTTCTACCTAGAATCCTACTATAGTCATTATTGTGACTATTGGCCCTTAAAGGACCCTATTGAATGACTCTAATTACCCTTCCAAGGGGGTCTATGTTATCCTATCTATTGTGAAGAGGGGTTTTGATGTTGAGACTGATCCCGAGACTCCTGTCTAGTACATATATCCTCAACTACAAGTGTCTTCTCAATTGTCTCTCTGAATGTGGTAGGAAAAGGTAGATGTACTGTACCCTAAAGAGACATGTTAAGTCCCTTAATTAAATTATGGATGCGTATTTTCTCATCCTTCATATAATCCATGTATGGAAGGAGCTTGAGAAACTGACTCTCATACTAGATCACTACGAGACCTCTTTCTTGAAGATCATGGAACTCCTCTATCAGTCTCTGTCTGAAATGCTCAGAGAGGTATCTCTCTCAAAAATGGGTCACAAAAGACTCCCAAGTGAGTGTGTTAATATCAATGCCACCCATGGCCTCCTCTTGTTGCCACCAAGTGGAGGCTCCCTCTCAAAGGAGGTGAATGATGAGTCTCACCTTTAGATTTCTCCCATAGTAATGTAGTCCAAAGCACCACTGTAAGGTTAAAAGCCATGCCTCTGCTCTGACACCATCAGTAGCTCCTAAAAATAAAGGTGGCTAGAGTTGCAATAACTCCCTGATCTGATCCCTGATGTCTCAGGTCTCTCTCTCACCTGCACAAGCACTAAAGTCATGTGGGTGCTCTATCTATTATACAAACTTAGCCTCAAATTCTACGTGGCCCTTAGACCATCTAGGTGGAGGGCTTCTACTCATCTCTTTGGTATCTATCACATGGCCCTCTAAGGGATGTTGTTCTACTTGCTACGCTACGAGTGGTAATCTCTGTTGGATGATACCCACAAGATTCTGTAATGTGGCTAAGATATCCTAGTTGGGGTTAGGGGGTGGCTCTGGTGGGGGAATTTGAGATTCCCTAGGAACCTTTGCAACCTGCTTCCTATCTATGTGTACTAAAGGGGTGCACCTACACCCTCATCCACACCTAAAACTATTGCGTGTGATGGCAGGCATCCTACATAATGCTTGTAAGTTATAAGTGAAATGTGAAGGTTCTAAGGTCCTAGTGTTGAAAACTGTACTTTGATACCAAATGTCATGCCCAAAAATTTATCACACAATAACATAAATTTTTATTTTTTATTTTTAAACTAGTTGTTTGATGATAACATTAATTGGTTCAAGGATAAGTCAACAATAGATAGACCGACCATAACTTAGGGTTTCTAGTTCAACAAGTTATAACAATTAACGACCACCAAGAATTGCATTGGTTTACCAATTCCACCATCATGCTAAGAGGGGTCTGCATAGGATACCAAGTTCATTATAAAGGGTCAAGATGTGATGGTAACTCATTAGTTTGTTTCTAGATCGCAAGGTGAATACAATAACAACTACTAAAAAGGTTTGTTAATGACGTATTTATCTCTTGATAAGCCCTAAATGGGTGTTTAGAAGTATTTAATATAAATCAATGTGGATCTAATGGATTACATTCATAACCATAGTTATGTGGTTCTCATTTGAACAAGCTGGAACCTTGAGCATATAACTCCAATTTTAAACTTCCATTAAAGGTAAGTCCATGTATACCTAGGTGTACAAGTTTTCTTTTAATTTTGATAAGGTAAGTTTTATAATGTACAAAACAATTGACAATCTTCAAAAAGGAAGATAGATCTTGACATAAAAATTCCATTACCAATATTTAATTAGTAAAATAAAATTAAATACTAGTTAATAACCTTCCTAACTCCTCATACACCTAGGGACGTTCAATAATCAATATATCAATTAAACAATAAGAAAATTTTATACATACAAAGGATTATAATTTATGAATGGAGTCTATCTAGCTTAATAGATAATTAAATTCTAAATAATCAATTTCTTCAACAAATTATAAACAATGCATTAATGTAAAATAATTTGTTTAAATTTAATATCCAAATAGCATAAATTAATAGCAATCAATCTTTTAATAACGATTTAAATGCTACAATTAATAACTAAACTGATAAATAAATAAATAAAACAACTTTACTATTAAATAATTTAATAAAATATTTTTAAAAATGAAAATAAAATAAAATGAAAATAATAAGTAAAAAAAAATTATAATAACAAATTTTTTTGAAATAAAATTAAAAAATTTTAAATTTTTTTTTAAAAACTCCTATCGAAAAGTTTTTAAGTCCCATTGGGGACTAGGCGATAGGGCCCATTGCTGTTGCCAGTGGTAGCAGTACCCTGCTACCGTAGGGCCCGCTGTTTACAGAAGTAGTGCCTACCGTAGCAGGCCTTCCTGTCATACGACAGTAGTACTTGTTGCGACAGGTCCCTCTGTCGTGGCAAGGGCCTGCTACCCACCCCCCCCAATTTAATTGATTATTATTATTATTATTATTTTATTTTTTTTATTATTAAATTTAAAACACTTTTACAAAAAGAAAGCATACATTTTTTGGCAAGAGAATTTTTTTTTGTTTAATATATATATATATATATATCTATATATATATATATATATATATATATATATATATATATATATATATATATATATATATATATATATATATATATATATATATATATATATATATTGAGCAAGTTGATTTATAATAGATTGTTTTTAAAAGGCTTTTCTCTTGGACTTCTTGGATGGCGACCCAGGTGGGTCCCACCCAAGTTGACTTATTTATAGTCTAATCAAACTAGAGTTCAATTTATTCTTTTTTTCAAGTGAATGAGGAAATAACATTATTTAATTGACTATTTTTTTTGGAAAATGTATGGGATTTTTTCCCCATACATTTTCCAGAGACCTATAGGTCTCTATTTGTCATTTTTTTTTACTTTGCAATTGTTTTTTTTGTTTCCTTCTCTTGCTTGTTCTTTTTTTTTTACACTATATATTTTGTTTCAAGGAGTTTTCCACCTAAGATCCATTTGTCACAAATGCAATATCTCAATTAACTCTAATGACTAGTGTTGCAAAGTGATTTTAAAAAGAACTATTTGGTTGTTTAACAAGAAAATCATTCCATATTCTATATCCTCATATTCATCCAACTTGAAACATAACCTACATTCATTCTCAAGTAACTAGTTTATCTTGGTGTCTACGATCACAACCATTACAAATGAAACTCAATATATTTCAAAACTATAATGAGGTGCAATAATTTTTCTCCTATAATTTTAAACAAGAATCCATTTACATTTAGTCTTTAGTAATAACACAATATTGCACAAAGATGAATCTTATTAAAAGGAGAACCAAAGACCTTTCTTCAATGACTCAAGAGACATCAAATACATTATTACAAATACATGTCTTGGAGTGATATCAAGTAACAACAACATAATGCATTTTTTCTTTCACAAAACACCAAAATGAACTCTTCCAAAGCCTTTTCCACAATAACTCGGCTCCAAAAAACTTGCAAAGAAAGAGGATACACCATGGAGAGCTCACCTCCCATCCAAGGTCTCAAGGAGACCACCCCCGAGCTTGGAGAATCAAGACTTAATGGTTACATGCACAACACAATGCTCACAAACACATATATGAACAAAACAACATTTAACTCCCAACCAAGGCTTCACAAATGGATTTCTATAATCCATTGAGATAGGGTGAAGGTGGGCCATTCCAAGAAGGAGAATGCCATACCAATACAAATTATGAACAAGAGTTTTTCATGCCTTTCTAAGGCTATATTGACATTCCTTCCATATACAATTTTTTTGTCATTTCCATACTCAAATACAAGATTTACAACATGGATTCATTGAGCCCACACCCCATGAAATTTTCCCTCTTCTCCAAGAGAAGAGACTCTCACTACAATGGAGAGCCCAAATAACCCCTTCATCCAAGGCTACTACTTCCCTTCCCAAAGGGTGAGTGATGCCTTAAACTCCCATGAACAACACACCCCAAAAAAAAATAACAAAGAATGATTCAAATCCAAATACATCCCATCCCAACACAACAATCAAAAAATTCACCATAGACATTGCATACAAGATCTCACATATTCATTGTATACTACAAAACATAAAAAAAAAATGAAATCCAATATGCATTCTTCCATAGCAAGAATCACCAACCTTTGTCCAAAGCAAAATGGCAAGAAGGTAGTTGAGAAGAGCCCTTATCCTTTCTCCCTTGACTTTTTTTTTCTTTCTCCAACCCTAAGTGTCTCTAAAATTAGAGAGTGGGTGAACACCCCCTAAGTCTTCACAAACCCTCTAAAAGACCTCCAAAATTTACTCAAGATCTAGCAATTAATGAGACATGCCCTCTAGTCCTTTGGTCTTACCTCCTATCCCCCCTCTTAATGGTGAGTTTAGCAAGGATTGTGGGACAAGCCAAATGCATGTGGCCATCTCCATTTTCGCCACTTTTGAAAAGTAGGATTTTTGGAGGGCCATAATGGTGATCTAGGCTTTCCCATAGGTATAAACTAGCCCCCAACTCATGGTGCCCCCATAGGGTTAGCCAATTTTTGCCAAAAATGCACACTAGGGTCACTTTTAACCCCTCTAAAGTACCTCTAAAGTTCAAATCCGAGTTCCAACTTGATGTGATCCCTACAAGACATCTACATGCAAGTGGGATTAATATAATACCCTATAAGGTTAGGTGATTCATGCCCAAGCCCTAATTGACATGTCACCATTCACATGGACAATACAAGTTTTAAGTGACACCATACAATACACATCACATTCACAAATGAAATGTCCAATTATAAACATGAATCTAACTATTAACATACATACAAATCATGTTTACAAAAAAGATCACATTACAATGAGGTTTAAATCTCTTAATTAGATTAAACCTTGGCTTACACAATTCACATGTGTTTAGCCCTGATTCTCTGAATAATTCCATGGTTTCCTTTCCTGCACACTAAACTTGAGCATCAGTAGTCCAAGGTAATAAAATCACATGTAAATATACATATACAACTCATAATTAGCAATCATTAATCAATATGCAGAATTCAATTCCTAATTACAATTTCCATTTAGTAATGTTTAAACATAGTATCTTCATAAATAATCATGACACATTATCCATACTTCTTCCTAATGTAGAGCATAATCCATGAAAAAAATCAAATCTATTCATGAATAAACCTTTCTCATCAAATCACATATCTAAGCATGTATAACCAAAATCAACCATATGTTCTAGATTTTAATCCTCATCAAAATATAGTCTACATAATGTAATCATCATCATAAAACATAATATCATGAGTCTCTATGAGGATGATCAAAAAGTATAACAAAGTATCAAATCATAAAGTATCAAAATGTGAATGGATCAATAATGCTATGATGGGTCAGGGTGAGGCCTCAGAATATGATCTATATCGAATATAATGTAGGAAACACATGTAAGCACCGAGGCATAAGGGACAAGATGACTTGAACATGATTTCCAAATTAATGTTGCAAGTAACCATAAGCATCAAGGAATAAGAGTCCTAGATGACCTAAATGGTTGTTGTGTAAGAAAACACAATGTAACAGTCAAGGAGATAATTCCAACCTCACCTGAGGGTCTGAATAAAGAAATTTGAGGTATGTGTGGCATTCCAATCATGATGGAAGCTCTTATCATAGATACCCAATTTATTAGATAGCTTAAGATCAATTAAATCACACGACAAGAAAAATCAAATAAAATATGTCCCATTCCTTTAGTCCTCTACTTATAACATCATGGAGAAACCAAGGAGGGAACATTAGTGAAAATCCTCAATAATAGAGAGCATACAAAGAAAATATCATTAAGCATAGATTAGTCTTTTAAAGTTAAGCATGATGTAAAAAAGATAAAGATAATCATTGACTCACTAGGACTCATGCCTATAGGTGAGAAATATCACACAATCCTAGACTGCAAACAAAGCGTCAACTCAAGGTAACATATCTAATAAGTGTTGAGAGACACTTGATGTTAAAGAAAGTGTTGAGAAACATTGTTTGGAGTAGTGTTCAGAGACACTGATGTGAGTTACTAAGAAACACCATCATGCAACAAAGGAGAATATAGTTCATACCCCCTAGCCCTAGACAAAGATCAATCTCAGACCAAGGAGATCGGATATGGAAGTCAAAAGGGTTTGGAGCATAAAGAGACAAGAGCACATGGGTTTTAAGTAGTGCATGCTTCTTGGTTTTAACTAAATAATGATTTTTTTAGGACATTATATGATGATTTTTTAGAGATTTATATGACTTTTTTAGAATTTTTAGAGATTTTTTTATGATTTTTAGAATTTTTTGCAGGAACATTTTTCAATTGTTAATTTTTTAGAGATTATTAGTTCTCAAGAAAGATCACATTGGTTTTCCCCCAATGTCTAGCAAGTTATAGGACATGATGGATGAATTAGCAAGTTGATGGAGGAAGTGGAAAGATAATGAGGGACCGAAATAATAATGCAACCATTAGGAACAGTCTCATCAAGAGTACCCAAGATAGGGAAAGAGAATATATAGCAATGTAAGCTCATGCAACAGTGTTGGGTAGCATATAGGATAATGACCTAATGGCATGAAAGCATGTGGTCCAAAGAGTGGACATGTCAAGACACTCTTATTAACAGATTTTGCATTGTATATACATATTTTGTGTTCTTTAGTTTGATCAAGACCAAGGGTTCAATTGGTTATTATAGTGATAAGATAGCACAATCAGGATAAAGGATGATGGAGATTATGAGTGAATAGTTTGTTATTAGGGAAATAATACTTAGGAATAGTGATGGCATATTATAGATAAGAAAGATCAAGATGAGGGTAGCATGGATGGAAGCAAGTAAACTGATGGAAATGATATCAAATGGAAGGATAAATGATGCTCATGGATAGTTCAACCTTGTCAAGATCAAAGATGAAAGAGAAAGTATGGGTGCACATAAAATAGCTAGTGTGAATATATCTTTCCCTGAGTGTAGAGTGCAAGATAGAGGAACTATGCATGACACATGTTTGCTAGGTTTTCATCACGGTACTTGTCCAAGGCACCACAAGTAGTGATTTTCACCATAGGATGAATTTATTTCTCTTTAATTTTTCTACCAAGGTGCCTGTTTCAAGGTTTTCACCAAGGCACTTTTTCTATTTTTCAAGTTCTATATATATATATATATATATATATATATATATATATTGAATTTTTAAATTTTTTTTTAGATTTTTGGAGGAAGTCAAGCCTGATGCTCTTTGGATAATGCTCCTTTGGAAATATATGCTATGATAGGCCAAGGCTAATGAGAGATATACTGAAAGATGCTAATAAGATGATGATAGGGAAAGGGTGTGGAGGATAAGGTAGATGATAGCTAAGGATTTATGCATAAGAGGGAATGAGGGGAGTGGAAGGATATAAGATGGAAGGACAATAAGTATGTGTAGGATAGTATATAGGGAATTGAGAGGTTTGTGGGGATGATGGCAAGATCAATATTGACACACACCTTGAGGGGTACTAAATAACTAGAGGGAGAATAATTTGGCTAGCTTGAGGTTTTGATGTAAAAGAGGATGTGTATTTTAGTATACAAGGATCCAAAATGGATGAAGAAGAGGGAGTGGAATTTTTTGGAAGCTTGAATGTCAAATTTGATTTTTCTTTTATAGCTAAGTCCATTAAGAGAGATTTAGAGATCCACATAGCTTTTGATTTTTCTTTACTTTTAGATGCTTTTGATTGGAATTCTTCCATAACAGATTTAGGAACCCATATTTTCTTTGATTTTGCTCTTTTCTTTGAGAAACCTTGCGGTTTCTTAGATATTTCATTTTTCTTCATAGTCACATGTTGATTAGATAGGACATGGTGATCTTCATATGTAAGTGGATTCTTGTATTTCATATTTTCATATTGTACATTCAAATTTCTTCCAAAAGTCATGGGAATTGTGAATGAAAGAGGTTGATATGATGGGTTTAGATAAATAGATGGATGGTTTCTCAAGTATGCATGTCTTTGTTGATCTTGAAGTAAGCTAGGAGAAAGAGTTATAGTAGATGGAGGAATCTAAGGTCCTAATATGGATGGAAGGTGTGAAGGTTTCATCTTTGGGTTATAAGGACCAAGGATAGATTTAGAAGATGCAAATGGATAATGGATAGGTATATTAGCATCAATAGAGTGAGCAATATGGCTAGGGCTTTGATATGTAAGATTCATATTTATACCAATAGGCTCATGAGTAGCTTTGATAGGAATAATAGGAGCTTGGGAGGATTTATTCTTATGCAGAGGAGTAGGTAAAATAAGATATTTTTGAGATGGATATGAAAGATTATGACAAGGAGTTGTTCCTATATTCAGATCTTGACAAGGATCTTTGGATAATATAAGAACAATAATTTTCTCTTGATTTTCAATAAGCTCTTTAGAGATGATGGAAGGAGTATCTTGATCTTTCTTAGGAGATGGATAAGATACAGGAGGTGACAAAATATCTTTTTGAAAGGAATCATCATGAGGCTCTAGGGATACAAGACTTTGGTCAACCACTGGATAAGGATGGAGGGTATCTTGATCTTGATCTTTAGTGATATTTATTTCTTCATAATTTAGATTGTCCTCTTGACATGGAACCACTTTTAAGGACAAGGTAGGGGTTTGCATATGTGTGAGGGGTTGATGAAGGGTTGATGAAGGGATATTTAGGATTGGTATAATAGGTGTTGAATCACAAGGAAACTTTGGATCTATGACCTTTGAATCATGGAAGAGGCTTGTAGAAAGATGTATATTAGCTTGGATCTCTTTTATAGGTATCCCTTGAGGATATGAATAGGTAGCATGAATAGCATTAAGTTCTTTGTCCAATGGCATAATTTTGGAGGGATTTTAATCTTTTGGAGATGAATGTATGATGGGTAAGGTAGAGGTGGAATGAGAAGCATTACTAGAAATGGGTTCATGATTTTGATAAAGCTTGAGATTAGTATCTTCATTAGGTAAGTCATTAAGATTGTCAACACCAATTATGCCATCATCAATGAGGTCTTGGATTTTATGTTTTAACTCTATGCAATCTGAATTTTTATGCTCATTATTTCGATGATATGCATAGTAATTATGCATGAATGAAAGTCCGCTTGAAGTAGTTAGAGGTAATATGATGAGATTTCCTTCAAGGATTTTTTCCAATGCTGATTCATAAGATTATCCCAAAGGAGTAAAGATTCACTCTACTTGTTCATTTTCTTTATCAAAGATAGGTTGGATATGAAGATATTCTTGATCAAAGATTGGTTTCTTAGGAATTTGATATTTCTCAAAGATAGAGTTATTGTGAGAGTATGATGTGGCCTTGCTTGAAGATACAGATAAAGGATAGATTATTTTCTGAGAATGTTGACTAGAGGATGTATCTTTTTCTTCTCCAAGTGTTGGATTCTAGAATGAAAATATTAGAGTTTTTTAAATAAGGCTTTCATTTCTCTCACCTCTTCTTTAGTATACCTTTTGAACCATGCATATTTATTAGGGGATGTATCATGTTTTTTCTGCAATCTATCAAAGTTATCTTTCAAAGAGTAGAATTGTTTAGATATGGCTCTCTCTTCTTCTTGAGTGTATATTTTTTATTCCTAACCGACATGAAAGAAAATTTCCAAGAGCTAATAAGGATGACCCAGCATGATTTGATTTTCAAACTAGGTAAGAAAAGTGTCCACTTGTCCAAAGTGAAAAAGGCATAAAAGATATAGTAAAGATAACTTACCACAAGATGCCCAAGCCGCAGATAGATTAGCCTATGTATGAAACTTGTGAACAAGAAAAGATAAGATGAAAGCATTCAAAAGGAATTATATGAAAATAGTGGACAAGTCAACCATTCACTAACGAAGAGTGTAGTCAAGAGATAAAAGTGATCTTCATTAGCTAAATGAAAACCTTAATGTACTAGTTTCAAACCAAGAGACCAGAAAAAGTCAAGTATAATCTTCCTAAGATAGCTAAGAGAAAATTTAGAGAAATCCAACTCGGATTAGATGATATTTCTCTTAAGGAGAGATTATATTCTAGAATTTCATATGATATTTCTCACTACTGCAGGCAATATCAAGACAATGATTTCTAGTTTTGACAACAAATTTGAATTTTGACAAGTTTGAATTTCAAGAACAAGTTTAAATTTCAAGATCAAGTTTTGAAAGAAAATGTGATGCATAGAGTAGTCTTCAAACAATCAAGCAAGGGACAAAGCAACCTTGCATGATACAAGCAATTGTGAAGTATAAAGTTAGGTTGCAATATTCCAATAATGTCAAGTGTATGTTCACAAAGATTTCCATGGGTCTCACATAAATTAAAAACACATCGAGTAAGAACTACCTAAGGTCAAGGCTAGTATCAAAACTATTGCCCACAACTTGGTATCCCAAGGATAATAACATAATTAGGTGTCACCTTTTAGGCTAACTTATCAGCACAACTAAATTTTAGTATTTCTAACTACAAATTAATTTTGGTCAAACATATTGTCTAGCTAGATTCATTCTAGCTAAGTTAGATAAGTGCTTTAACTTTTCTATTTGGAAATACTTATAAAATTCATGTTTTATACCACTTTGGGTCCGATTACCATAAAAATAAAATTATTTCAGAAAACTGGCATTTCAATAAATCCTAATATTTTTAATGATATTTTTTAAATCATAAAAAATTACCCTTTAGTAGAGATCAGAGTCAAGAATATCCTCATATAGATTTTATAGTATTTTAATTAGACATAGTTTATTGTAATTAAAAAATATTGCAAGTGGGTATTTTAACAGTCAAGGAGATGTTGATTCGGAGAAAGAAAAAAAGAGTAAATCATATTAAATAAATTTGAAAAACATATGGTGCACTAGAAGAGAGAATCCTCTTCAAGAATATATATTTCTTTTCTTAATTGGGATAGATTTGTTATGAAAAATATGTTGTGAGATGAAAACTGTCAATTTCAATGAGTTGAAATTTGAATTGTTATAAAAGAGAAAATATAGGTCACAACCCAATTTTTATTTCTTCATGCACTAGTTATATATTTCATCTATGACACATTTTGAAATTTGGGGGGAAAATGTTTATTTACATATAATTTTTTTGGTGGGAACTAGACCCCTAATTTTTAGCATTTTTTAGCAATTGAAAAATCATCTTTAAAAATTAAAAAAACACATCAATTGTTATTCAAAAAATTATTACAAATATTAATCATAAACTTCATCCATTTTATCACATTTAATTAGTTTACATCATCTTCAAATTCCAAACATAAATATCATTTTTATACTATTGAACTTGAACAACTTTGATTTTGTTAGTCTTTTACTTTATAAAAGCATGACAACTTATTGTGCTTTTACCCCCCAAAGGAATAAAGATGGTGAATAATCTTGGGGTGATTCGGGAAACCACTTGGATCGGTCCTTACACAAAGATTATGATACTTTCGGTCAAAAGGGTAGCCTCAAATTTAAGGCTTTTAGTAAACTTCATTCATGACTATCCGCTATGGTTTTGCAAGTGAAATTAAGGCATATATCCCTACAAGCATACACAAATTATAGTCTCACAATAAATATTTAGACCTCTCATCCCTATACTAGATGAACATATTTCCCTTGTAGTAAACAATATTGAGACCTTTGATGGCCCTACAAGCGCCCAATCAAGTGTAGTCTTGCTTAGCAAGATTTAGGCAACTAGGCCCTACACATGAAGAAGCATTAGGAATAAAAAATAACCAAGTCTCCCCTCTCTTTGGATTGAACGAAGCTTTTGATTATAGTGGGATGGAGTAGCTAGGTTTGCTTGTTCCCCACTTGGGTTGTTCCCAAAAGATTGCTCTCTCGGCAAGCCTTCTAAAGGTAAACATAAGAAAATAAAAGGATAGCTAATGGAGGTCTAGATTTTTGATTTTCCAAAAGAAAGAGAGCATAGTCTCCTACTCCACAGTGTCTCCCAAACATATCAAGAACATGCTCATTTACCAAAAGAAAACTAATTAATTTATGTGCCTATGAAAAATGACCTCATGATAGAAAAGACACACAAGATCTAATAATAAAAGTGCCAAGATCTAGTTACATACCTTCAACACAATTTTCCAAAATCTCAATTTTTATTAGTCTTAGCAATGCAATTATTTCGGCAAGTAAATCTTACAAAACCACAAGTTAGGGAATACAAATATGAAAATGAAAAAAATAACCTTGCAAAATACTTGTTAGGAGATACAAAATATGAAATTCTTCCAAGAAATTTCAATCATGCATTGAACTATGTGCAAATAAAGTGCAAGATCATCACAATATTTTTTTTGCTTTTTACATAGTCAACAAGATCTAATTTTTTTTCTATAATTTTGACCCCAAAAATAGAAATTCAAAGAAGAGATCCCTGTTAAAAATCTGAGAGATTTCTAAAAATGTAATTTTTTTAGAAATATCCCTTAATTTGTGCCCTAGAGACCCATTTTACCAAAACATACCAATTTTTATAAATTGACTATTTGAGATATGTTATTGCATCTAAATTAAAAATACAAAGAAGTAAATCCCTATAGAATTATGAGAGCTTTCCCAAAATGTAACTTTTTCCAAAAAATATGATGATTTACAACCATAAATTAATTTCCATGAAAAATCAATAAAAAATTATATGTCATGGAAAAATGATCAGAAAAATATGATTTTCAAATTGAGGCACCTTTTATCCATCCCCAACTTTCAAAAACAATTTCAAACCAAAATTCTAAGTTGTTTGTGAGATATGATTAAATCTTTCAAAATCCTAGGGTGTTTGCCTTCAACTCAACATGCACAAGGGTTAGCATTAAAAAACAATGTGAGTATCCAAAAATTCATGGGTTTGCCCCATGGTGGGCACCAAAAATATGTGCCAAAAAGTGAGGTCACTTCTATAAACCATTATGCTTGAGGGAATCCATGAAAAAAAAGATCTCAAGAATTGACTTATAGCTTCGTATCCATGAGGTGCAAGAACCACGTAGATATTATGAATGGTGGCTCTCAAATGAATCTTAAAGAAAGACCCTTGCAAGGTACACCATAGAATGGAAGATTAAAGTGATAATTCAAAGTAGATATAAGATGAAATGCAAGATATAAAGCTAAAATGATATGCAAGAATGCAAGAAAAGTAGATCTAAGATGAGATGCAAGATCTAAGCTAAAATGATATGAAAGAATGCAAAATAAGTAGATCTAAGCTATATGGATTAAGCTAGATGCAAGAAAGAAAATGCCAATGGTAATTCAATGCTTCAATATGAAAGATCTAAGAATCATATAGCTCCAAGATGCCAAGATTACAAGACTCCAAGATTCTAAGATTGTAAGACTCTAAGATTCTAAGATTCTAAGATGCCAAGACTCCAAGAACTTGCAATAAAATTTTAAGATCTCAAGAAGCTAAGAATGCTATGAAAGTGGAATAATGCAAGAGATGGGTAATGCAAGATATGGATAATTGAAGAGATGTGGAGAGAGTCTCATTTTAAATGAATTTAGAAATGAACAAACATTCAAGATTAAGAGGCAAAAATAAATGAGCAATGGTAGAGATTAAATCTTGATCCATGTGCTCAAGATTCTCAAGAGGAAAAAATAATGGACATGATCAAGAGGCAAAATATTGAGTGGTTGAGATAAAGAGGCAAAAGACTTTTTCAAAAGTCAAAAGATTCCATCTCATTGGAAAGTGCACTTTTTTTTTTTCTATTGCATATAATTTAAACAGTCTAGTACAAAAGTCAAAAGATTCCATCTCATTGGAAAGTGCACTTTTCTTTTTTTTTCTATTGCATATAATTTAAACAGTCTAGTACAAAAGTTGACGAATCAGAGTATCTAATGTATTACAAAACTCCCAGAACTACAGAGTGCACCAATTGATTACATAAGTATCTTAATAAAGAAAAATTGTAAAAGAGATTCCACAGTTGTTTCTAAAGGGATTTTCCTCCTCTTCTTCCTCTTCATCATTAGTGTCTTGGGAAACATAATTGTAACCCAACACTCTATAGTCTCTATCACCTTTGTTCCTCATTTCTTTGTGTAGATTTTCATTCTTCAACTACTGGATAAACTCCTTAAGGGTGTACTCAAATTCATCCTTTTCTTTCATAGTTGTGTATCCATAAGCTACCTCTGATTTCTCCATGGTAGCCTTCCCTTCTCTCAGCACCTGCAAGAACTTTCTCTCCTTCACCTTCAAAATCACCATGACCTCCATGGAAATATCAGAATAGATGAGTCTCTTACGAGACTCCGTAAGGTATCTATTCTTACCTACAAGTACATCATTATTCTGAGCCTTCCAGATGAACCATAAAACAATAGAAGAAAGAAAAGTCCAAAAAGAATTATAGAATTTGCTGCAGTTGATAGAACCAGAGATAACATTCAGAACATTAAAATGGGTTTTATATGACAGTCCAAAGATATTCTAGATTTCAGAAGCAAATAGGAATTCAAAGAAAACATGGGTGATAGATTTAGGTTGTCTACACATAGAACAAATATTAGGCTCTCCTCTTGGTTTCTTAAATGGCAACTTGTGCAGGAAAAGTTTCCATAGGAAGCAAGAGATTTTTGGTTCAACAGGTCTGGCCCACAGCTTATTAAAGTATTTCATTGATTTTGATTCCTGAATTTCGAGGCCCCACTTATGATTAACATGAGTAAAGATGTCATTATTATTGTTCAGCAACTGGTAGAAGTATTTGGATTTTCCAAGGTGGAGAGGGGTACTGTTAGGCCAACACAACTAGAATTTACAATAGGACTCAGTGCAACATCCTTTAATGGGACCTAGGGAACAAAGAGCTTCTCTAAGGACAAAATATGTTCTCCAATGGGACCGGGGTAAGTTGAAATGGGATTCCAACCATTCCCAAGAAGGAATTTTTCCCTACTGGAGGATATCACCAAATGTTGCAATACCAAGCCCTGCCCATTTCTTAGCTGAACAACCCTGTAGAAGAGCAAGCTTTTTGTCACCATGTCTCAAGTTCCACCAAATAGATTTAAGCCTACATATATTCCCAGTGCTTTCAATTAGTTTCTTATATATCAAGAATCCCTTAACATACTTCCATGCCTTCTAAATGCTCTTGAAAACATTGGAGCCTTGAACAACAATATTGGCATCTACAGTGAGAGAATCAGTAAAACATAGGTTTTTCCATCCTCTAGGTATGCTACAGTGAGCCCTCTGCAAGTTACTTCTATTCAGCACTTTCCAAGGCTCTTCCTCATCCCTAGCCTTAGCTATCCACTTAACAGCCAAGGTAATGCCTTGAGATTTGAGATCCTTAAGGCCTAGACCTCCCCAAGATCTACTTCTTGAGCACCACTCCTAGGAAACAAAATGAAACCTCTTATTCCCTCTGCCATCCAACCATAAAAAATCTCTGATAACTTGTTGGATAGAATTGAACTACACTTGGTTAAAGAGCCACATGGAGGAGAAGTAGATAGTGTAGGAAGAGAGGATCTTCTGACAAACTTGAAATCTACTAGTGAAGGATAGAAGGTTACTATACCATTTGGTAAGCTTCTTGTTAATCCTCTCAAATACCCACTCCCACATTTGATTGAGGTTAGGAGAGATAGAGAAAGGGATGCCCAAGTATCTAACTAGGTGGTTTGGCCCACCCCAAGAAAACTCAAAGATACCCCACCAGTTAGGTGGATTCAGATCCCAACCCAACATTACAGATTTGGATAAACAGATCTTACTACTAGAGGCTTGGCAAAAAAGATCCAGCTTGTTCATCAGGAGTCTCATGTTATGCTCTTCCAGGAGAAGAAGGATGGAGGTGTCATTAGTAAACTAGACATTGGAGACCTCCTAATTATTGGGGAGACATACACCATTCACTTTAGGGGAGAGGGAATCATCTCTAAGGAGGTAGTGTAAAGAATCATCTACAATAACAAACAAGGAAGGGGCCAAAGGGAAGCCCTGTCTGATGGACCTGGAGAGACTAAAGAATTATGACCTAACACCATTGATTTCACCTACATCCATTACACCATACAATAGTGTAGATACCATTTTGTAGAAGTGGGAGGGAAAACCAAGAGCTTCCAACATCATCATGATGAACCTCCATTCAATCCTATCATATGCCTTCTTATAATCTCTAAGAAGCATGGCATAGTTCTACCCTGAAGCTTTTTCCTAGTCCATGGCTTCCCAACAAGTGATAAGATTCTCTAGGATATATCTCCCCTTAACAAATCCAGTTTGGGTGCTATTAATCACTGAGGGGAGAAGCTTCCCAATTCTCACTACAAGAACCTTGGCTAGGATCTTGTCGACAACATTTAGTAAAGTAATGGGTCTCCAATTTTTTATTAGAAGTCTATCACCTTCTTTAGGAATGAGTTTAATGAGTCCAACATTTAACTTAGGTCCCAATGTACCTACCTCAATTGCTTCCTCATAGACATGCAAAAGTTTAGGAACAATCTAATGAATGTTGGATTTGTAAAATTCAATTGGTAACCCATCTGGTCTCGGAGCTTTATAATTAGCCATTCTATTGATGGCTACTTTGATTTCCCCTTCTGATAGATCCATATTCAAAATCTTAGCATCCTCCTCACTAACCTTCTTAGGGATGATTTTTCTAATCCTGTTCCTGCAATTCTCCATGGAGGGGTCAGAGTCTGTAGAGGTAAAGAGTTCCTGGTAGAATGAGGAGAAGGCACTAAGGATCTCCTTCTAAGAAGACACCATAGAGTCCTGGACTCTAATACTAGAAATTATGTCTCTTTCTTCTTTCTTCTTAAGAGTTTGAAAAAATAACTTAGAGCCTCTATCACCCAAATTAATCCAATTAATCCTGGCTCTGATTCTGGATCCTCTAGACTTAACCAATTGAAGTCTTCTGAGAGAATCTCTACATGTTATAACATTATCTAGGAGCAATTCAGACTCCAGATTGTCTTGGATCTAAGATTCTACCTCTTGCAGAGATTTTGTTAGCTTGTATTCCATCATTCTAGAGTCTTTAGCTTTTTTAGTCCCAACAGCTTTGAGTAGACCTTGCCAAGATTTAGTAGTCTGAATCCATTTGTCAATATTAGATTCATGTTGTACAATCTCCTCATTGTACCAAGAAATGATTTTGACCACTACTTGTACATCCTCATCCCTAAGAAGGGATGTTTTTAGGGAAAAAAATTGCTTAGGAGTATTATCAGAGGCTTGTTCCCCAATGAGTTCTATGGAGGAAAAAATGGGATGGTGGTCTGACAGGGTGAAGGGTGTAACTTTCACATAGTTTTTATTAGTGAAGGGTTGACGGCTGAACCACCATTTATTAAGGTAGAATCTATCCAATCTAGAATAAATTATCCTTTCCCCTCTTTGAAAGTTAGACCATGTGTACCAGATGCCCTTTGATTCATTCTTCCTCCTTGCTAGAGGGTCAAACAAGTCAAGCTTGTTGACCATTCTGCACCAAAAAAGGGGTTCATTGCCTTTCCACTCAAATCTGAGTCCTCCTAGCTTATCTTGGGCACTCTCCACCATGTTGAAGTCTCTTGCTACAATCCAAGGTATAGGCTCAAGGTCAGCAAGCCACTTCCACAACTCAATTCTTCCTCTGTGATCATTTGGGGCATAAATTAAACATATACCAAAGACAAAGTTATCAACTTTCAACTTAATCTAGACTACTCTATTACATGGAGAAATGCCCCATAAAAGAAATGCATTCTTCCAAGAAGGGCTAATCAGGATAGAAGTTATCCCCTTACCTCTTGGTTGTTTAGTTGAGAATGCAGTTGCATCTCTTGAAATGCATTTGAGAGAAATATCTAGCTCAAAGCCTACTACTTTAACCTCTTGAAGTAGAAGAAAATCTAACTCTTTATGAGAGTTAAGGAGTCTCTTCACAACATATTTTTTGTCATGGGCTTCTAGCCCTCTAACATTCCATGAAGTACAGTTCATTATCATAGCAATTTCTTATTAGTAATTTTCCATGGGTTTCCTAAATCCCTCAAAGCATTTAGGCATGTCAACTTTGGGGGTCTTAGTGTTGGAAATATAGTTGGAGTAACTGAGAGTGGGGGGGTGAATCAGTTAACCACAAAAATATTAACACAAATCCCTTAGATGTCTTATTAAATCATTTGCTTCTATTACTCGGTAAACATACAGAGAAATGTTGTAACTCGGTTATTGTAGTGAGTATTAATTCTAACTATTCTTAAGCATTCATCAGTAATTAACATGCATGCATAAAGAAAATAACATGAACACAAGAGACATCAAATTTAACATGGAAACCCAATATGGGAAAAACCACCAATGTAACTAGTTACTATTTTTCACTCTTCTGAAGTGATGCCCTGTTAGGAGCCAACCTAGTTAAAGGTTACAAAACACACTATTAGGTGTGACCTTGTTAGAGGATTTAATCACCTTGTTAGGAGTGGCCTTGTAAGAGGTCTTTGAACAATTCAATAGAACTATCACCTTGTTAGAGGATTTACAAAATGGCTGTTAAACCAACTCACTTAAGAGATTTAGAAATCATTGATACAATGGTAAGAAAGTAACAATGAAATGACCTTAATAATGATGCAATTGAATTGCTGATTATAGATCTCTATTCTGCTTCACTAGATCCTTCCTGATCAAATAAATCTTTCCTACTCCTCAAGGATATCTAACCATCCTTCAAAATTCACAAACACCTTCCTTCAAAATGATTTGCATGTTCGCTCACAAACTTCCACACTTGCTCATTATTCTTCACACTTTTTAATTCACCACTTGACCTTCTATATATATACCATTCAGATTGTCAAATTGGCACTAATAATCATTAACACTCATTACAATAGTCGGCTGGGATAAACAAACTTTATTTCTCAAATTAACAAAATCCTTTATTGGGCTGACCTTGCTCGGTAGATACTAATCCTGAAAAGATTTCCTTCAGTGACCAAGTGAACTTGGTTACCACTATGAATTCTGCAACATCCTTTGGAGACCAAGTGAACTTGGTAAACACTAACTTTTCTTCGATAACCATGGAAGCTCGGTTAACACTGTTTTCTGCCATACTTTCCTTTGACACCTAAAAGATCTTGGTAGACACTAAAAACCTTCTACTGACCGATTGAGCTTAGTAAACACACAAAACTACTTAATGATATGACATTTGTGTGACATCAAAGACAACACACAATTAGACAATTGTATCCAACAATCTCCCTTAGACAATTGTATCCAACAATCTCCCTCTTTGGCATTGATGGCAACACAACATGTCATAGCACAATGAAATTTCATAGAAAACATAGAATAAGGAACATATCCTTAGCTTCATTCTGATTCTCATCTTCCTCAAACTTCTTTCTCTAACTGAAAACTCTCCCTCTTAACTTCTCAAATTCTCCTTCTTAGAAATTTTTTTGAAATGATAGCAAACTCTCCGTCTTTGACAACACATGCCAAAGACAACTCACACACTTTTGGTGGATACCAATGTACCTTAAGTACTGATTCATATGCAATGATTCCTTGACTATGCTACATCAGCTAACTAATCTTCAACATGCTCTGGTTGATGCATCACTAAAACTTTATTTAGTGAGCTTCAGATAGGGGAATGAACCCTAACTTACCTCTTAGATACAAGAATGCATCCTTAGGTAGTGGCTTGGTGAATATATCTACGATCTATTCTTTTGTATGAACATATTCCAATCTGATTTCCTTTTCCTACACCAATTCTCTGACAAAGTGATATTTAATAGAAATGTGCTTGGTTTTGGAATGCATTACTGGAATCTTTGAAATATTTATTGCACTTGTATTATCACAAAACATAACAACTGGTTCTTTGATCTCAACCTTCATGCCTTCCAATAACTATTTAAACCAAACAATATTAGAGTAGTTTACTACTACAACAACATATTTTTATTTTGTTGTGGATTGGGATGTGCAATTTTGCTTTTTACTAGTCCAAGATACCAACCTCTTGCCAAGAAAGAATGCTCCACCACTTGTACTCTTTCTGTCATCAATGTTTCCTACCCAATTAGCATCAGTAAACACTTTTAAGTCTAGATTACCTCCAAATTTATACCACAAGCCATAATCTTTAGTTCCTCTCAAGTACCTCAAGATTCTTTTGATTGCCATCATATGATTTTCTATGGGTTTTGCTGAGAATCTTGCTACTATACCAATTGCTAAGGCAATATCAGGCCTTATATGCACTACATACTATAATTTTCCAATCATTGATCTGTATAAGGTCTGATCTACTTATTTTGAATCATCATCTTCGGTAAGCTTCAGTCCAGTACACATGGGTGTACCAACTAGTTTTGAATCTTCCATACCAAACTGCTTAAGTATTTTCTTGATGTATTTAGACAGAGTAATGTAGATACCATTCTTGTTCTACTAAATCTGAAGACCAACAAAGAACTTTATATGACCAAACATAGACATTTCAAATTATTTGTTCATTTGCTTTGAAAATTCTTTGCACTGATCATCATTCCCTGTAAACATAGTATCATCCACAAATATTTTTTCCAAAACAATTTTGTTATCTGGTCCTTCTTTGATGTACAAATTACTGTTATCATTAGCTCTTTTGAAACCAATCTGAATAAGATAGTTATGTAATCTTTCATACCATGCTCTAGGGGCTTGTTTTAGACCATACAATGCTTTGTGTAACTTGTAGACCATATCCTTTTTGTCTGGATCAATAAAACCTTCAGGTTACTCAATGTAGACTTCTTCATAAAGAATACCATTGAGAAATGTAGATTTTATATCCATCTGATATACCTTAAATCTTTTATATGCTGCATATGTGAGTAGAGTCCTTACACCTTCTAATCTTGCAACAGAAGAAAAAGTATCTCCATAATCTATACCTTCTTGAGAATATCCTTTACATACCAATCTTGCTTTGTTTCTTGATACTTGACCATCTTCATTCAACTTATTTCTGAATACCCATTTTGTTCCAATTACATTTTTATCTTTAGGCCTAGGTACAAGAGTCCATGTTTTATTCTTCTCTATTTGTTCTATTTCTTCATTCAAAGCCTCAATCCAACTTTCATTTTCCAATGCATCTTTGACATTTCTAGGTTCAAAATTAGCAAGTAAACATGTACCTTTTAGTTTACTTCTTGTCATAGTACCATCTAATTTGTTTCCAATAACCTGATCTAGTGTATGATGCCTCCTGACATACTTGGCCAATACAGGTTCCTTGCCTCTTGAATGAGTTACATTTCCATCTTCTTTAATTTCATCTTTAGGTTCAGGTTGCTCGGGCTTGGTAGATATTTTCTCAGTAGCTTTAGACTGAGACTCGATTCCTTGTGACTCGATTTGAACTTCTTCTTGTGACTCGGTTATTGTACTGGGCTCAGTAGATGTAGTTTCCTTATTGATAGATGTGTCTAGAAATGTATCAAGTTCAATGTAAAAAAATCTTCTGTAATCCTCTAGTTCCTTTTTGCTTTCTTCTTCAGTCTTTTCTGCAAACTCATCAACTTTCACATGTGCACTTTCTATGATTTTGTGAGTAGTCAAATTTAGACATTTATATGCCTTACTTTTGCAAGAATATCCCAAATATATTTCTTCATCACTTTTTACTTCAAATTTTCCTTTTCTAGATTCTTTTAAGATGTAACATTTACTACCAAATACTTTCAGGTAACTTACATTGGGTTTATAGCCATACCATAACTCATAAGGAGTTTTGAATGTGTCTTTCCTCAACTATAATTGGTTCAAGGTATGAACTGCAGTGCTGATAGCTTCCTTCCAGTATTTCATAGCAATGTTCTTTTCAATCATTAATGTCCTTGCACAATCCATGATAGATTTGTTCCTCCTTTCAACTATTCCATTCTGCTCAGGAGTTCCTAGGGATGATACCTATCTTTTGATTCCTCTTTCAATGCAAAAATTATTGAATTCATGGGAGATGAATTCACCACCTCTATCTAATCTCAAGCACTTCATTCTTTTCCCTTTTTCTTGTTCTACTCTTGCCAAATACCATTTGAACTTCTCAAATGCTTCTAACTTTTCTCTTAAATACATAATAGTCATCATTCTAGAGTAATCATCAACAAAGAGAATAAAGAATTTTTCTCTAGTATAGCTTTCAATTCCAATAGGTCCACATAAATCAGTATGCACAATTTCCAAAATATCTTCAGACTGATAGTTTTTACTTTTAAAGCTAGACTTTCCCATTTTTCCAATTTGACAATTCTTTCATAGACCAACATCATGTTTCTTCAAAGTAGGAATACCTCTTACCTTTTTGAATTTTCTTATTTTCACCATGTTATCAAAATTTACATGACATAACCTTTTGTGCCATAACCAACTTTCTTCAATTTGAGCAACAAAACATGAGCATTCACCAAGATCAAGATAAAATAGGTTACCTTTGGTTTGTTTACCTGATCCAATCAGTTTTCCCTTGTCATCCAGTAGTCTTGCTTTGCCATTGATGAATTCAACTTTGAATCCAATATTGATTAGCCATTCTACACTTAGAAGATTATGCTTTAGTCCTTCAACCCAATATGCATTATCACATATAAGTTCTTTGGTCAATGAGATTCATCCCCTTCCTTTTATACAACAAGGTTCATTGTTTCCAAACCTTACACTACCACCATCATAGTCTTCAAAATGTTCAAACTTTGTTTTATCACCAGTCATATGATGTGAACATCCACTATCTATGATCCATGTATCATTTTTTCTTATATGAGAGATAAGTGCCATCTCATCTTCATCATCATCAGATTCATCTTTTATAGCAATGAAGACAATTTCTTCTTCACTATCATCAGAATCCTTAGCCAAAAAAAATGTTTTCTTACCTTTATCCTTGAATGATTTGAAATTATTCTTTCCATTGTACTTGTGACCTTTCTTCTCATCCTTGCTTTTCTTGTTTGGGCACCTAGCTGCAATATGACCAATTTCTTCACATGAAAAATAGATTAAGGGAGTTTTACCTTTGTATTTACCTCTGCCTCTAGAATATTTCTTTGCGAGTAATGCTTCAATAACTTCAAGATCACTATCAAAACTTTCCTCTGATTCTTCTTCACTTTCTGACTGGATTTTCTTTCCCTTCTTGAGTGAAAGTTTGGCCTCAAATGTTGATTCAATATTTTTAGAAGTTGGAACATAGTTGTCATAGTTATCCAATTCAAAGACTATCAATCTTCCAACTAAGGAATCCAAAGTTATATTGTGATTTTCTTCACATCTTCTTTCTTGAATAGAAGACACTCTTATTGCATAGATAGGGAGTAATGTTCTGAGAACCTTACTTATAACTATTTCATCATCAATTGTTCCTCTAGAAGCTCTGATTGCACTAACACTTGCCTTGATCCTTTCAACATATTTTGCAATGTTTTCATCTTCTCTCATTTTCATTTGATCAAACTGTCCTCTTAGGCTTTCTACTTTGCCTCTCTTCACATTTTCATCACCACCATAAATTTTCTTTAGCTTGTTCCACATTGCATAAGTAGTTGTGCAGTCTTTGATCTCATCAAATTCTTCATAGCTAAGAGCTGATGCAATGTCTATCATCATGGTGTTATGGTTCTTTTTCTTTGCAATGTCTTCAACAGATAATGTGCTAGTAGGAACTGTATATTCTTGATCAAGATATTTGCATCCTGAATCACCAATAGAAGCTAGATGAAGTCTCATGAGACCTTGCCATGCTGAAAAGTTATCTTTGTTAAGCCTTGGAATTTCTCTCTTTTAGGACATCCTGATCTTTAGCTTAGGTCCTTGAAACCCTTCCAGCAAGCACCAAAAGCTCTGATACCAATTGTTGGAAATATAGATGGAGTAACTAAGAGGGGCGGGCGAATTAGTTAACCACAAAAATATTACCACAGATCTCTTAGATGTCTTATTAAATCATTTGCTGCTGTTACTCGGTAACATACAGAGAAATGTTGTAACTCAGTTATTGCAGTGAGTATTAATTATAACTATTCTTAAGCATTCATCAGTGATTAACATGCATGCATAAAGAAAATAACATGAACACAAGAGACACCAAATTTAATGTGGAAACCCAATATGGGAAAAACCACCAATGTAACTAGTTACTATTTTTCACTCTTCTGAAGTGATGCCTTGTTAGGAGCCAACCCAGTTAAAGGTTACAAAACACACTGTTAGGTGTGACCTTGTTAGAGGATTTAATCACCCTTTTAGGAGTGGCCTTGGAAGAGGTCTTTGAATAATTCAATAGAATTTTCACCTTGTTAGAGAATTTACAAAATGGTTGTTAAACCAACTCGGTTAAGAGATTTAGGAATCACTGCTACAATGGTAAGAAAGTAACAATGAAATAACCTGAATAATGATGCAACTGAATTGTTGATTACAGATCTCTGTTCTACTTCACTAGATCCTTCCTAATCAAATAAATCTTTGCTGCTCCTCAAGGATATCTAACCATCCTTCAAAATTTGCACACACCTTCCTTCAAAATGATTTGCATGTTCACTCACAAACTTCCACACTTGCTCATTATTCTTCACACTTTTTAATTCACCACTTGACCTTCTATATATATACCATTCAGATTGTCAATTTGGCACTAATAATCATTAACACTCATTACAATAGCTAGCTGGGATAAAAAAACTTTATTTCTCAAATTAACAAAATCCTTTATTGGGCCGACCTTTCTCAGTAAATACTAATCCTGAAAAGATTTCCTTTGGTGACCGAGTGAACTCGGTTACCACTACAAATTTTGCAACATCCTTTGGAGACTGAGTGAACTCGGTAAACACTAACTTTCCTTTGATAACCATGGAAGCTCGGTTAACACTATTTTCTACCATACTTTCCTTTGACGTCTGAAAGATCTTGGTAGACACTAAAAACTGCCTGCTGACCAATTGAGCTCGGTAGACACATAGAACTTCTTAATGATATGACATTTGTGTGACATCAAAGACAAAACATAATTAGACAATTGTATCCAACACTTAGAAGGTTTAGGGTTCCCATTGATTAAGGGTGGTCTACCTCTTTTATTCTTCTTGACTAAGCCAAAAGAAGGATCTCTTAGCTTCATATATTGCTCCTCTCCTTTATTATTTTTGGAGGGGTCAGTAGCAAATACAAATGATTCAACTGGAGGAGTTTTCACATTGGCACTTCCTGAGATGGAAATCTCTCCTTCAAGCTCCCCTCCTTGCCTCATCATCTCTCGCATCTCTATTCCCCCTTCAAGGAGGGTGGACACTTCCTCACTCCTCCTCTCAATAGATACATATTTCCATTTATCTAGTAGTGGAGGAAGGGGAGGGGGGGCTAGAATAACAACAACTAAGAAGGCATTCAATCTAACTCCTGGGCTACAAGGGGGGGAATTCTCTCCCACTTCCCCACCTAGCGGAGGGGTAATGGACACATCTACAAAGGAGGAGTGAATAGGAATAGAATCCAAACTATTCAACCTCCCTAAAGGGGGAGTAGAGGGGGGAGAGGTATTATTTAGAGTTCTCTAAGAATGAGGAAGTTCATAGGTTTTCCACTTGGGCTGAGTCACATTTTTATTTTTCATGGCTCTAACTCTGATCTTATCAACAACCAATTACTAAGGATTTTTAGTTCTATGAGTTTTCTTTAATTTAGATCCCTTTAGACCAAAGTGAAGTGTATCATCAAGAGTAATAATATCAAGGGGTTTAGAGAAGGTTAGGCTAGTATTAGGGTTACCAGGGGTAGAATCAAATTTACCCTTGAGGTTGTCCAGGGTAGCAGAGAGGGTGATAGAATATTGGTTCCAAATAGGTGGGGGGAAGATTTGCATAATAGGGGGATGCTTAGGAGTGGAAGTGGACTTGGCTAAATTTGACTAAAGTTTAGGGCTTGACTTATTATTAGGATTAAGATGGTTAGCCTTCTTTTTAAGTACATTTCTTTTAAGGATGATAGGGCATTTATTCTTCCTATGACCTTCCTATGACTCATTCATTTTGGATGCCCTACTTGAATGACTTCGGCTTGGCAATGGTTAGTGCTTCCCTTCCATTCTACTATGTCTTCTCTCCACCAATGTCAGCTAACTCCACTAGAGAAGGTTGAAGGGAATCCTCAGGTTTCTCAGTGAGGGAAGCATTTAAACTGAGCAAACTACCTTGTATTTCAGCAATAAATCCCTTGGCTGAGGCGGAAACATTAATGGCTCCTGGTGACGTCGAGGCCATTAATGCAATCCCAATCGAGGAGTGTACAAGGATTCAGATGAAAGTTTTGAAGAGCCACCGAGGACACCTAGTTGTAGAGTGCCTTCAAATGTAAATTCCAAACATTTTAAAAAATACTCCATTTCCTTATTTTTATTTTTAATTTATTATTTATTATTTTTAACAAAGTGGTTTCTATTATTTAAATAATTAAAAGGGGTTTTTATTTAATTAAAAGGGGACATGTTCTCTTAATTAAATGTGGATTAGGATAAAGTGATTTTATTATTTAATTAAAATGTGTTTTGTTTAATTAAAAGGGATCATGTTCTCTTAATTAAATAAAGCTTAAGATAAAGTGGTCAAACTTTAGGATATAATCAAATAAATGATAAAATGATGATTTGATCAAGAAATAAGAGATTAAATAAATATGAAAAATTGATTAAGCACAAGATTTAGTCTAGTATTTAAATTTTAATGTTTAATGTTAGAGTGAGGCTCAAATTTTACTAGACCATTTTTTAATGATTACATAAATCACTCATCACATTTAGACTAGGATGCCTAAATTTTCTATTTGGAATAATTAGTTCTAGATTTCAATGATAGGTTCTCTATTTCTTCACCTAAGAAATCATCATTTATGTTTCTAATTTTCATTCTATATCTACTGCATTATATGAAAACTAGCAATTTTTCCATAGCTAGCCTATTTTATGAACACACTTCACGATATCACTTTATTTAAACAAAGGAACAAAAATCCATTTTCTAGATCTCCTCTAAGGAAACTTGTTAGGCCTCTTTGTGTTCCAATATTATGTGAGGAATTGAGATATTTAGATTGCATTGATTTTCCTAGAGATCCTTTTACCTTCATTTCAAAACTAAGATCCTTCATATATTATAATGAAACAAACTCTCAAAATGTTCTATTATAATTTTATAACCTTTGTAAATATTTGTAAAATAATTATCCTACATCATATAGCATTAGATGAAATCATAAATCTCTTTGAATACCTAAGATAGTAATGGGTACAACTAAGTTATGGAGATATTTTTATATTAAAGGAATTTCTCAAAAACACATGATAATATTAAAAAATAAAGAATAATATTTAAATTTGACACCATATATTATAATTAGAATACATATCATGTACTAAAAAATATTAATCAATACTAACTCAACCAATACTTATTATAAGTTACAAATCGAAGAATGAATATGACATAGTGATTCCTTTATCACCTTGTGCCAATGACCCAAAAAAGGGTCATTTAAAAAAATCTAAACAAAATATATAACAAGTAGCACATCATAGGGGAAGCACATTATGATAGAAAAACACACAAAAAATCCACCTCACAAGAGGATATAATTAAGAATATCACCTACCCCCTATCTCGGTCCATAGTGTTTAGGGAAGGTGGGAAACTCGCAAGAGGAGAAATATTGAAAGCATGACAGAAGGATCAATATCCCATTCCAAACAAGGACCATGCTGTGAAGATAAGTCACTATGTTCATTACTAGGAGTAATAGATAATTATTTTGAAATAATAAATGGTAAATTTTCAAGCTTAATAGTCTCATACATATCATCAGAATCACTAGCATGCATACATAGTTAGTATTTTGAACATCATCATCAAATTTATCTTCTTCATCTAGATTAATTGTAATAGAATCTAAGATATGATTAACATTGTCATGTTTGTTCATTTTTACTTTGTTTAAATTCACTTCCTCCATAGGATCAAGCATGAGTTGGTCAAAGGGAAGTGAAGTATGAGGAGGTGTATAAGGTGAAGAAATGTTTTGAGTAGAACATTCATGGGATCTAACACAATGCTTATGATGATGATAATGAGCATGTTGATTATGTTTGGTTTCTCTTGATATTTATGCTAAGGTAGGATCAATCAACATCATATCCTTTTTCTTCTTTAGAAGGAATAACTAAAGGAACCATACTAGGTTGAGAGATGATAGGAAGAGGATGTGTATAAGAAAGAGGAGGTGAAACACAAGCATATAAAGTAGGAATAGGTGGTGTAGGAAGAAGTCCATGACTAGGGTCATCCTTAGGTTTTCAAAGTTTACAATCCTTTTGAATCGTGAAGGCTTGGTATGAATGGAAAAGATTGTAAAGGAGAATTTTAGCTGGTTGAGGCATGGAAGACCTAAATAAATTAAGGTTAACAACATCTTGAGGCACAAAAGGTTGATAAAGACTATGGCTAACTATCATGATCTCTCCATTATGAGTAAATATAAAACATTTGTGAATCACAGGAGGATGATAAAGACTATAGTTAACTGTCATATTCTCTCCATTATGAAGAAATTTAACACATTTATGAAGAGAATAAGCCACAAAATTCATGGAGGTAAGTCAAGGAAGATCGAGTTTGACTTGAGATTGAATGTAAGGAGGAATGGGAGTGAAAGTAGTAGGAAAAGTTTTACCACCAACTTCTATAAGAAATGAAATAGAACCATGGGAAGGATAAAAGAAAATACTGTCAGTTTGAATAGAAATATCACATTTATCATAGAAATATTTTTTCAATTGTTTACTAAAAAGATGCTCTTCAGTTATTAAATTCACCATGAAAGTAGGATCAACAAGGGTACCATGGGAAGGAATATCATCAACCCTAGCAATACTGTAAAGAGGACCATCAAGTTCTATAATTGTTTAAGCAGGATCAAAGGTAATGCAAGTCTTAAGTGGAGATTAAGGTTTAGGTTTAGGTTTAAATTTAGGTTTAGGTTGAATAGATTTAACTTGATTGACAATATGATTGGATTTTTTGACTTTCTCATCATAATCAATGTGTGTGGGAGAAGAAGGTTGCTCGATAGTATTGGTTGAATGAGATGGAAAAGGATTAGTGTAGATTTGAAAATTATGATTAGGATGTGCAACTAATTTTCCTTCATGGTTAATATCAACATTCAAAGATATAGCATTCAAATCAATAAGCTCTTGAACCACATTTTTCAAGGAAAGACATCTTTCAACATCATGACTGGGCTGACAATGGAATTGACAAAAAGTTTTGGGATTAAAAAGAATATGAATGGAGCTTTGGATGGGTCAATTGGTTTGATACGAGGAATTTTAATCATGTTTGCATTTATTAACTTCAACATCACACTATGCAAAGGTTCAAAACATAGAGTAAAAGTATGAGAAGGTCTAAAAATAGAAAATAAAGGACTTGCACCTTTGGGTGTTGTTGCTACTTGCTCATCAATTGTGTTGGGTGATTTGTTGATTTTGATTTAGTTGTTAGGCTTATGAATTTTTTTGAAATTAGATGTGACATCACTCTTATCAATGGAAATAGGAGCCATTGGAGTTTTTTTTTCAAATTGACTCACTTGAAGTTGATAATGATGAAGCACTACACACAATTGTGAAAAGTGAGAAAACTCAGTAAGGATAATCGTATCTCTAATGCCCTTTTGTAAATCAGAAACAAATATATATTTTATATATCAACATTAGGCATAGGATAAGAAACATGAGCATGAAAATTCTTAAATCTACCAATGAATTCACTAACTTTTTTTTAACGCCTTATTTACAATACATCAAATCAGTTAATGAAATTTGAGGACCAATGTTGTTTTAAAATTATTTGACGAAAGCATTACCAAGCTTGTGAAAAGAATCAATGGAATAAGAAAGCAATGAACAATACCATTTTAAATCTTTGTCTTGAAAGGTCCTAGTAAACAAATTTTTCATGAATCTATATTCATGATTCAAATCACTACACAAGGTTTGAAAAGTCTTAACATGAGTCATAGGATCACCCTCACCATTATAACTCTCAAGATGAGGAATCTCAATACTTTGTGGGATAATGGATTAGATAATATCCATGGAAAAAGGACTAGAAATATCACATGTAGGATTTTTAAAATTGGATTGATTCAAGGAAGTACATTGATGTTACAAAAAAGACACAGTTTGAGCTAAGCTATTAATGGTAGAGTCAATAGAAGAAATGATAGGAGAAGCATTGAAAATGTTAGGAAATTTGTTTGAAATGGAATGAATGTTTGATGAAGCATGAAGTATGTTAGCATCATTGATTGAAAGAGGATTTTGATATGAAATGGGAACACTATGATAAGAAGGGATAGATGAAGGCAATGAAAAACATGGAACACTTGTAGGAATAAAGTAAAGAGTAGGATTAGGGAAACTCACATGTGTGGGATTGGAAGTTTGGATTGAAGTTGTGATGAGAGGTGGAGCATAACTGGAGATACTAGTAATGGAAGTGGAGATAGGCAAAGATGTTTCAACACTTGTAGGAGGTGGAACATAGCCTAATTCTTGAACATATTTCATCATAGATTTAACATTAGAATCAATAAGATGGGAAAATATATGCAAGAGTTTAAGACCGTGCTCATCATTATGAATACTTTTCTTTAAGCCTTATACAACAAAAAGAGAGTTAGGATTATGATTCTCTTGAGCTAACCAAAGTTCATATTTTTGAAATTCATGAGTAAGCTTTTGGACTTGAGAAGGAGAAACTTGAGTAGGCTAAAGATCATATCCATCATGAGAAGAATGAGAAGAGTTATTCTATGTGATATGATTAGTATAATGTTCTAGGATGCATGTTGGTTTCATCAAGATTCCTAGGAAAGAAGGGAGTTTCAAGATAAAAAGAACCCATCAGTCTACGACTTCTTCTAACTGAAATACTATAGGTTGGACTCAAAGTAATAAATTTCATACATAAATAAATGAAAGGAAATGGAGATACAATGTATAAAATATGTAATGTAAATATAGACTATAAAAATGCATACAATGTAACCAAAACAAGGTGGATATAAAGTAGATCTAAATATGAAGGTGCAAATGTACAAAGAAGATCTAACTACTAAATCAAGAAGCATGCACATGAGATATAACTCCAAGATCAAATGAAGATCACACAAAGAAGATATAACTACCCAATCAAAAGGTATAAAGCATGAAAGAAGAGTGTTCACCAAAATTTATGGTGTAAAATGGTTATCAATGATAGACTCCCACTTCACACCTATACATTAAAAAAATGGGGATCCTAAAATGAAACCCTCTTTTAAGATTAATATTTGACTATCCCAACCCAAGTAGATGTAGGGGTGATAATGTGTCATCTAGGCCTAAAAGGAAGTATTGATTCAAGGATCCCTTGCTTTTTTCATTTAATGAATAGAAATCAATGTGATGTATATGCAAGGAAAGTAAAGGAAGTAAAGTAAACAATCATGCAATAATAAGAAACATGATTCAAATATAGAGTATCAAAGTAAGTGTTATGAAAGAAAATGAAATAAAATGTTCTCACCTTGTGGGTTAGTAGAGGAAGAAACTTCATAATTGTAGAAACCCTGTCAAATTGTACTAAAAATGGAAACAAATCAAGATCTGAAAACATGAAGATTGTATCTTCTTGCTGTTAAAATATCAATATTGTAGGAACAAGTCAAACTTGGTCCAACCTATATTGGTATAGGTTGGACCTATTTTGACCTATACTTAGGAAGGGTAAATTTGAAGGTCTTGGGACTATGACTGAAACTGTACCTCCAAATCTGTAATTATGAATTTGAAACTTCAAGAATCTGCACCTGTACACAAGATAAGGGGAAATTATTGGGGGAAAGGGGTTTCCCTTTTTCAAGCCCTTGTAGAGGATTCAACCTTGAAATGAAATAAGTAAAGCATGGTAAACAAGATAAATTTAAGTTTTACCTTTCTTGTCAAACCCTTGTGGGTGGATATAAATCTTTTACATCCACAGAGATGTATACTTGCATGCTTGAATGTAGAATGTAGGATGTCTTTACTTATGCAATAGATCTACACTTACCTAAATCATAGATCAGGGATGTGTATATTCTTGATATGCTTGAATGGAGAGGAAGAAGAATGGATATAGATCTCCTCCCTTGATGGCCAAATCCTTTGCTTCCTATGGAGAAACAAGATAGATCTATAGAAGTAAATGCTTGAATGCTTGATGGATGATGTATGGATGCCTTTAATGAATGCTTTCTTGACCTCCTTGAATGCATAATATCTTGATTCAGATCATGTGGTTGTTATTGCAACTAATATATTATTGATGATGAATTAAAAATGTGAAAATGAGAGGAAGAGGCCTCCTTTAATAGTGATTTCAGGATTAAATTTTCAAAGGTCGACTTCACAAGGTGGGAAAATAAAAACACGTTGCATCAGGCTTGAAACCCACCAAAATTAAGTCCCTAAAGTACAGGTCACAAATTGTGAGGTTAGATAAGTGTTTAGAATTTTGAGGAAAAACATAATGAAAAGTGGGAAAATCAAGCGTAAATGCGTCCAAAATCAAGGAGATCACTAAAATGGGGCCCAATAAGTCCTAGAGCTTCCAAATTAATGAGTGCTAACTTTTTTAGGACTACACACACACATACACATAGATTGTTGGCAAGTTGATTGTACCAGTATATATGAAAAAAATTTATGTTTTCATTATGGAAATAAAGTCATATAAAGTTTTGTAGTTAGCAAACTTACTTGGAAGATCAGAATTTGACTAAGTATTGAAGATAGAGAAGACAGTGAAGCACCTCATGATCAGAGCATCGACGCACGTGTGTATGACCAAATTTTGGTATGCGCCCTTGGATATAATCTCTTGGGTATGTTATTATGCTAAGTCTAAGAATGCATGGTCAGATTTGATAGTATGGATAAGTTACAACAAGTCTAATTGACATTGGCAGATAAGCGACAAAGCATAATAGAGCATGTAGCCGAAAGACAAATTTTTGTTTAGCGTGTATAATTTAGTTTTGTAAAGGCTATGCACCTATTGTAATAATTATGTAAATATGTTATTATCATTATATGTAAACACACTTGAGCCAATTAACTTGGAAGTGTTGTATGTGTTAGGTTTTAGGATGACACAATAGTTAGTTTAAGTTGCGTCCATTCAACATGTATTAATATGACATGAAATTTTGTATTTGGAAATGATGAAGTGACAGAGAGTATGGAAGATATAAAGAAGAGAATAAGTATGTGAGTTCTGTATGAGATAAAGCTCTAAAGGAGTTAGAGAATTAGTTCACAAAAGAAACTGATCAGACAACACTGTCAAAGCAACAGTTCACCCTTGTAGATATAGTGTGTATCTGATAGCCAACAGGTTGTAGCCTTCATCATTGAGTAGTGAGCTCTAGAAATAATCCATCAACCCCTAACAAAATTTGTTCTATCAGACTCTTAACTGAGTCATTGTACTCAACATTATAATGACTGCTCCTAATAGGCAAAAGGAACATTAATAGGTTCATAAGACTAGTACAATTATTTGTGGGTATTAATTCCCACTGGGGTTTTCCTCTGGCCAAGGTTTCCCCATAAACATATATTGTGTTATGTGTTATGTTTTAATGGTTCATTTTCTTTACTGTTCATTTATGTATCTAATTAATTGGGCTAAGTTTCAAGAAGCAAAAAAACATTAAATATAGAACACTGATTTACCCCCCCCCCCCCACCCTTAGTGTTCCCATTCCTAATAATTGGTATCAAAGCTTTGATCCTCTAAGATAAGTTTAACCACTTGAGGAGATCATGGATACAGTAGAAGTAAAACACCTAAAGAAAAATCTTGAAGCAACTCTTGAAGATCTTGAAAAAGCTTAAAAAGAAATTGAAGAACTAAAATTGAAGGTCAGTAGCTCACAAGTATTCATCAAGAAACTAAGAAAAGATTTGAGAGATTGTTCAAATAATATTTGGGAAAAATGGTCAAAAATCTAAATAAGGAAAACATGTCTCTGAAGGATTAGATTGAAGATTTGGATGAAAAGTTAACTAATAATCAAGAAGCCTATGAAGAACAGATAAGAGAAAACAAACAGTTGGATGAAGAACTCATGCAAGAAAATCTGAAAATCTTGGAGTTAGAAAACATCAAGAAACAGATGGAATTTGAGTTGATAGAAGTAAAGAACCATATTGAAAAATTGCACACAAGTGTTGATCTATTAGACTCTCAAATTTGTGCGTGAAGGATTAAAGGAGATTCCAGTGGTATTGGATTCAATGAAGCACAAATTCAAACCAATGCAATGCAATAAAAATTGAAAGCACCAGAAGCTAAGAAGACTAAAAATCATATTGAAACTACAATAGAACCATCTTTAAAAATATGAAAACAAGCTTGTAAATAAAACTTGTTATGCCTGTAACAAGCATGGACATATAGCAATAGATTGTAAAGATGTAAGACCTTTCAATGGTTATTGTTATTCATACAATAAGTTTGGTCATTGAGCTATGAATTGTAGATCAAATCAAAGAAGTAAGACACATTACATTTAGAGAAATCAACCACAACAAAATTCTAGAAGTCCTCAAAATATGACATGTCAGATATGCAATTAAAATGGTCACATAGCTAGACAATGCAATATGGTAACTCACATCAATGTGCGAAGGAATATAAGACCTCTAGTTATTTTTCACTCTTGTAACAAGGCTAGACACATCTCAAAGTTTTGTGGATCACAAGCGCACAGACAGGAAAGACCTAATATGTCTCAAGGATCAATATTGGATGAATCAAGAGAAGTCAAGTTTGTGAAAGCTATAGAAGATGCGAGCAAGATCTAGATGGAAGTAAAGAAAAATAATGTCAGTGACAAATTAGTGGATGCATCCACAATGGACACACCTACTTCTAGATAAATGATTCTCATGGTCATAGGGGGAGCTAGATAAACTCTAGACCCCTATATGGCTGGTATACTCACCCTCAGAGTATGTGCCTATGGTTGTAGTTGTTTGGTTTCTAGTTGATGTAGTATGAGAGGTTGCACAACTTGATTGATAGAAAGAAACAAGATTGGAATTCACTAATTGCAAATCATCTTTACGTGGCAAGTGTTAATTGTAGAAATTTGATTTATTAGCCACCGAAGATCTATTATCTTAACTTTTGTATTTGAGATCAAGCCTTTGGAAATCACAAGAGATTATAATAGTGATTATTGAAGGATTGAAGTTGGTTTATCAGCAAGAAGTTTGAAAACTATTATGGAACCCTAGCTCAGATGCATCAGTCTAGAAACCCTTTGGAACCCTACTTAAGTGTTGAAACAATTAAGTAATGCCAACTCTAATAGTATTTGATGTCACAAAGAGGAAGATATACATATTCAAGAAGTATCCATTTAAGTCAGTGTTAGATGACCTAGAAGGAGCATTTTCTAGAACTTCGATGGGAGTTATGCATGTTGAAGACATTCATGCTTACATTTATTGTAAGAAGGAACTTGTACGATTAAACATGATAAGGTCACACATAGAAACAATGGTTAATGTAGACTTCACATTCAAGGATGAATATGCGCACTTCACAAATTACCCTATCATAGAGTATGCGACTGCATAGAGTTCTATGAGTCTGAATGGATCAAAATATTACTAAGAAAAATTCATGATGATTTATTTTAGATTGGAGAAGTCCATGTTTGCATAACAATTGATCTCATTCATGAGATGATTAAACTTTCTAAGACTGGTGCCATTCTTCTAGTAGCTAAGGATGTTAGGAAATAGGTTGAGAAAGCATGTAAGTCTAGAAGTGATAAGCATGGGATGACTATTGAGCCCATTAAGGAGAAAGACATAAAACTCATGGCTATGAACCTAGGATACAAGTTCCAACATGAAAATAGAGTGAATAGTGTGTCTGCAGCCACTATTCTGGCAGCTATAAAGATAGTGAAGGAAAATGGAGATTTTAACCTCTGTGAGATCTTGCGCACACATTTGTTAGACAAAACAAGGGCTATAAAGCATGATAAGAGAAAAACATTCAGATTTTTCTCATTGATCATTTACAGGTACTTCCATATAGTTGGAAAAGTTTCTAATCTCTATCTTGATAAAAGTTTACCTACATTACCTTAAATTTCTCTTAAGGAAACATCAAAGAGCACCCTAAAAGATTACATGGAACTAGAAATCAAGACATTCAAAATCAAGATGTAGAGAAGGTACACGATACCTAAAAATATAGTGGAGAAATACAAGGACAACATATGCTTCATGGTGGAAAGAGACTCTACATGCATGGAAGCAGTTGAACTTAGGACAAAGTGGATTCATACACTTGGATATGAAATTGATGTACACATTTTGGAAGGCTATGCAAAAGTCCTATCCATGCTAACACAAGATGGGGAGCTTATGAAGAGAAGACAAGACAAGTTGACTCTATCTTATACAGTGTTGTGACAAAGAGAAAAGCATCAAGGATTACCTCAGACATTCTGAAAATTCATGTTGTTACCCGAGAAGACCTAGACAAAGCAAGGGAAGACAATATTTCTATGCAACTTGAGAGCGCATCCTCATTAGCATAAGTCAAAATAGAAAAATCTGATGATCCTAAGGAGAAGAAGAGTAAGACTGATGATAGTACCTCTACGACCACAACCAAAGTTGATCTAGAGACCACTCCACCTCCTAAGCCAAGAAAGATGTCTAGAAGGAAGAAGCATACCGGTGCAAGCCACCCATCCTCAAGGACAACTAGAAGAAAATGAAAGAATACACAAGCACCTCCTGAGGTATGATTCAAACTGAATCTGCAAGTCTTAAAAACTAGATTTGTTGTTGAAGGAAGGATAGATCAAATATAAAAGTTTTATGACAAGTATCATGAGATAGACAAATCAAATATTCATTCTATGATCATCAAGCACGTGATTAATTTCAGAAAGATAGTTTTGGAACTTAAGACATTCATTCCTGATAATGTATGGAATATTTTGGACTCTTTGAAGAGAAGCCATAGAAGAGGATTTCAGGATAAGATAAAAGACATTGGATGAGAGTCGCGATGTCTGTTCACTAGAAGAGAGATCATTGTTGTTGGATTTGGTTAAGCCACATCTAAGAAAAAAAACTAGAACTTTGCAGATAATGAACAAAGAGTATGATTTGGTTGTGAAGGAAACATAGAAGGCATTTGAAAAAGTATTCTTGGAAAGACACATGCATCCTCCTACTGTACCTACAACCCAAGTTCCCTATGAACAAGAAAAATAATATGAGATCCCTAATGCACATATGACAAGTCCATAGGATTCTATACCCAAGGCTAAAGATAAGGATGAAACTATTGTGATAGACAATGTTGAAATATCCATTGTGGTGACAAACAGAGATCTAGATAAGTTTGAAGAAGCCTTTGTAAGTATTGAAGAGGCTAAGATATTATGCGATGAAGAATCACCTATACATCAAGGAGAAGTCCAAGTTGAAGACTTAACAGGACAAGAAAGTGAGAAGGAAGATGAACCTAAAGAAGAACCTTCTGTTGAGATTCTAGTGAAGGTGAAAAGTGAGATTATGGATGTAAGTAAAAGCACAATCCTTACTCCTAAGCCATCTAAATCATTTTTATCAAGTTTGACACTTGATACAACAAGGTTACACTCATGGGGAGAAGAAGATCTAATAAAAATAAGTGTATTAGCTAAGGAGAAAGCAAAAGAAAAATAGGTAATGAGACATCCTTTATTTATTGAATTAGTCATCATACTGAACAATTTACTACCTAAGGACAAGAAACTAATAAGTGTTCATTTAGTGGATGATGTTAGCAACATCCTATTAAGCTTCAAAGAAAATTTTTCAAGTCTAGAGGAAGCAACATCAAAGATTGCAGAAGAGAAATACAACAAGATAAGGTTGAATGAGTTGATAAGCAATTTCTCTCTTGACCTTAATTCTATAAAGATTGGTCAAGAAATGTTGAAAGAGTGAGCAGCAAAAGGAAGGAAGATAATTGCTAACTGCATAAATAAAGATAAACTCACTATAGACCACCTTAAGAAAATTTAGGAAGTAGAATCTCTAATGGTAGTAATAAGAAAAATAGTGGAAGAACCCTCTCAAGACATAAACATGTGTAACAATGTTTATCAAGGTCAGATAGATAAAATTGAGAAGGCAAAAAAAGAGATTGCTAAGATAAGGGCTAGATAAGCACAGTTGAAAAATGCACTTGTGCCCTCATTAGATGTACTAAATCAGAATATCAAGTAGATAGATGCTACAATTTTGACTTCTGATCAAGGTCCCTACACTAATCTAGAAAAAGATGGAGAAGCTCACATATGCCTTATGCACCCATCTTCAGACAGTTGATGCACTCAAGGTATTTTGGCAGCAAGAAATCCAAAACCTTAAGATTGCATACCCAGATGTATTTTCTGTATAAAGTACTTAGAGATTTCATTTTTTGGCAACTTTGTCATTAATGTCAAAGGGGGAGTAGTATATATGATATAAGGGAGATAAAATAGTATATGATGTACAGTATGTAGAAAAGGATAAGATTATAAGATACCAAGTTTTGTATGTAAGTTAAGTTTAGCAACATCGCCATATTCCTTTGTTTCCATTAATGACAAAGGGGGAGATTGTTGGAAAATTGACTTTACTAGTATATATGACTAATTTCTATGTTTTCATTATGGGAAAAAAAGTCATATAAAGTTTTTTAGTCAGCGCACTTACTTGGAAGATCAGAATTTGGCTAAGTATAGAAGACATAGCAAATAGTGAAGCACCTGATGATCAGAACATCATCACATGTGTGTATGACCAAGTTTTGGTATGCGCCCTTGGATATAAGCTCTTGAGTATGTTATTATGCTAAGGTAAGAACTCATGGTCAGCTTTGATAGTATGGATAAGTTACAACAAGTCTAAGTGACACTGGTAGATAAGTGACAGAGCATAATAGGGCATGGAGCCGACAGATAGCTTTTTGTTTAGTGTGTATAATTTAGTTTTTTAAAGGCTATGCACCTATTGTAATAATGATGTAAACATGTTATTATTATTTTATGTGAACATTCTTGAGACAATTAACTTGGAAGCATTGTATGTGTTAGGTTTTAGGCTAACACGGTAGTTAGTTTAAGTTTCATCCATTCAAAATGTATAAATATGACATCCACTTTTGTATTTGGAAATGATGAAGTGATAGAGAGTATGAAAGATATAAAGAAGAGAAGAAGTATGCAAGTTTAGTATGAGATAAATCTCTAAAGGAGTTAGAGCATCAATTCATAAAAGGAACTATCAAATAGTAGTGTCAAAGCAGAAAATCACCCTTATAGATATAGTGTGTATTTGATAACCAGGAGGTGGTAGCCTTCTTCATTGAGAAGTGAGCTTTGGTAGTGAGCCATCCACCCCTAATAGGGTTTGTTCTATCAGACTCTTAACTGAGTCATTGTACTCAGCATTGTAATGACTACTCCTAACAGGGAAAATGAACATTAACAGGTTCATAAGACTAGTACAATTATTTATGGGTATTAATTCCCACTAGGGTTTTCCTCTGGCCAAGGTTTACCCATAAACATATCTTGTATTATGTGTTATGGTTGAATGGTTCATTTTCTTTACTATTCATTTATGTATCTAAGTAATTGGGCTAAGTTTTAAGAAGTAGAAAAACATTAAATATAGAACATTGATACACCCCCCCCCCCCTCTCAGTGTTCCCATTCCTAACATAGATATCAGTTAGTTTCATGCCTAAAATTTTTAATTTTTTCTTAGTTGCAAAGAAATCAATTTGTCTAAAATTTTGGTGTGTAGGGATATTTTTTTTAGCACTGTATGTTTTTTAAGAGGACCCTTACAATCCATAACTGTCTGGCCCTCCTTTTCAACCATATTCTTTAACATCAATTTATGTTCAAGTTTGATACTTAGAGGGAAATGGTTGAGGAGTTAACCTATAAATTAAAGCCTTTTACATTTATCAATGATTCTAATCCCTTGACTTGAAATCATGTGTTGATTTTATTTCACTATCTATCATCTAAGAATAGGTCCCTTGTCATGTTTTTTAGGCTCTTTTACTTGCATGTGCATTGAAAGTAGACCACAATATTCCTATGAAATAATACTAGTGAACAATTGTTACATATGCTTTTTTCAAAGCATTTTTTATATATACATACTCTAAGGCTTGCTTACTATGTCAAGATAAATAGTAGCAAATTGAAATAGTTAGAAATTATAGGAAGTATCTCAATGTATTTTTCTTCCTTCATTCATACACCCTATAACTACTGTAGCTTATTTAAGCTATTTTTCTATCTGAGGTAGGCAATGAGGTATACCATGATAAGTCCTTAACTATTTGGCCTTCCCTTTCAACCATATTATTTAACATAGATTTATCTTCAATTTCAACCACACACACACACACACATACACATGGGAAATGTCTGATAGAATAGAAAGAAAATTTCAATAAAAGTAGATTATCAGTTAGTTTCATGCCTAAAGTTTTTTAATTTTTTCTTAGTTTCTAGGAAACCAATTTGTCTAAAATTTTAGTTTGTGGGGATATTTGTTTCAACATTGTGTGTTTTGTAAGAGGACCCTTATAGTCCTTAACTGTTTGGACTTCCTTTTCAACCATATTCTTTAACATAAATTTATGTTCAATTTTGATTCTTGAAGGGAAATGGTTGAGGAGTTAACCTGTGAATTTAAGCCTTTTTCCTTTCTCATTGATTATAATCCCTCAACTTAAAATACTCTGTTGATTTTATTTCATTTTCTATCATCTAAGAATAGGTTCCTTGTAATGCTATTTGGGTTCTTGTACTTGCATTTACATTGAAAGTAGACTGCAACGTTCCTATATATGAAATAATATTTGTGAACAATTGTTATATATCTTCTTTTTTTTAAAAAAAAAACATTGTTTTATATATATGTAGTTTGAACATTTCTTAGTATATTAAGTGAAATAGTATCAAATTGAAATGGTTGGAAATTAGAAGTGTCTCATTATTTTTTCCTTCCTTCAGTGATACACCCTATACCTACCATAGCTAATTTAAGTCATTTTTATATCTAAGGTAGACTATGATAATATTTTCGTGGCTCAACCACCTAAAAATATATCATAGCATAAAAATTCTACCAAATCCTTCATTTGTATAAGTCTTGTTGGCAGTGATTCAATAGTAGGTATAATGAGTGTGGTTGGCACTGGGTGCACATTTACTAAAATTTAAAGTTTCTTATTTCCTTCTAAGAACAAGTTTTATATAGGTAAACAATGGCATATGTGTAACACCCCCACCAAGGAACCCGAGAGGATAACTCAAAATCCAAGAAGAAAGGTAGATACATTTTTTAAACAATGAGTGCAACTAACATTACATATGCAACTACATGATACAAGAATATTAACCAAGATACATTTTATTAAATGCAAGATGAATACTAAACATTAGTTACATAACTAGGTCCTCTTAAGCTCTCTGACACTGCTAATAGCAACACAACATACATGAATAATAAAATTAGGCCACAATGAAACTTTGAAAATGTTTAGAGTATGAAGGAAGTCATTTAAATATTGCATCTAGATAACATAAAGTCACCTGATCAAATCAAGGTCAAACATCCTTATCCACTTCTTTCATTACATCACAACTAATTAGAGTTGCATGTTTACCATTTAAAAATTATAAGTAATCACTGAAAACACATTTACATATTCATTTTACACTAATCTTTATAAGGAGATTATAGTACTGCATCAATACATCAATACGATGCTATAGCTAATGTTACATCATTACATCAATATGAAGTTGCATAATAAGATACAATGAATCATATAAATCATCTAGTTGCATGAAAAAGAAACTATAAAGAAGAAAATGCAAGATCATCCCAGCTCTCGATCAAACTCTAATACTTGATGGGTAAAATATTTTCCACCCAACTATGTGGTACCCTAAGGTCCACTCCCCCAAGCTAGGAGATAGCTCAAGGCCTCCACACCACACAAACAACACATGCAAGGCCACACATAATGAAACATCCAAATCAAGGAATAACATAGGGAATACACTTGGGTAAATAATAGGGATACCATAAGATACCAAAGGAAATCATAAGTTTAAAATGGGGGGAATCCTAAGAAACATCTAGGAGAGTTTCATCACATAGCCCCTTACTAGTAGTCTCTTCATTTGGACTTTCACCCCTAAGTGAGGAATCATGTGAAACTAACCTTCCTTTTTGATGCAAGAGCATCCTGGGTGTAAGAGCAATCTTGCATCACCCAAAAATATTTGTCTTTGAATTCAATAAGGGCTATCTTGTGTAGGGCTGCTATTTATGGAAACTTTCTATTTTTAGTAAGTTGTTCATACGATCTCGGAATGTTCTAATTTCACATGTGGAGGTTCATCTCAGTCATATCAGCCTGCCGGTAAAGTTTCATGGCTAGATCAGGTCTAGTTTTGAAGATATTGAAGATTTTTGGTATTGGCAGCAGGATATAGAAACTTTGAACTCAATTTTGAAGGCTTTAGAGGCCCCGAATGAGATCAAAAATTTGGGTGACAAGTGCTTGCATGAGTCAAGCCTGTAGAGCGCTTCATGGCATTTCTAGAATGGGGTTATAATAGTCAATCGGGTCAACTAGCAATGACTTATGGTCTTTGGAAGTTAGGTCACTTAAAATGGCAGAAAATAATTTTCCTTCAAAATTTTTGTTTGGGTTTCAAAAGTCATTTTGAGCCGACTTTGATGTAATAAATTGTAAAATAAAATAATTCTAAGTTTGGTCGGCCCTAAGGGCTAAATTTCTAGAACCTTCTTGGGCGATGGAAATTGCCTATATAAAGAAGGCCCGTAGTGTTTTCTAGGGAAGTTCTGGGTAGTAGATATGGGTATTGATTTGAGGCTTTTTCCTATAGAATATTGTAAGGGAATGCCCATGTGGCTTTTCATATTGTAATTCAGAAAGTTTGTAATTCCACATTTGTGGAGATAATAAGAAGCCAATTTTCTATTCTTGCATATTATTGTTGTTGTTTCTCTATTTCTATTATGTGTTTGTGGTATTAAGGGGAGCACCCTTCATCACTTTCACAAGGACAAGGAAGTCAATTTGTCAACTCCATGTCACACAGGCTACCACACTAATAGTTGGCCTTCCTTTCTCATTCATGGTCTACACATGATCTCTTATTTCCATAGGTGAGATAACATATTTATTCTATTTAGTATCTTAACCCGTCCCAAAATTTGATTAAGTTATTCACTTGATTATCTACCAACAATGGGTTACCATGATAACCACTTATGGTCTCAGCCCCCATCACAAGCCACACCTCTAACCATGCTCCTAGAAAACCACTCTTATGTTCCAAATTGAAAACAAAAAGACAGAAAACAAAATTATCAAAAAAGAGTCCTCATAAAATATTCATAATCAAAGAAACCAAAAAAGAAGATCTTTGAGCAAGATGTAGTCAAGGATGGTAGATCCAATTAACGATAGTCCAACCCTTGCATCCAATATCAATAACACAACAAAATTTTAACTCACAACAAAGATATAATAAAAAACAACTCTTCATCATCAATAACTAAGCTTACAAGAAACATGCCAAGTTGTAAGGCCTCCTTGATTACAACCAAATACATTAGAATTACAACAAGATCAATAACAGTATTATCTAGTCCAGCTCTGTAACATGTCAGAAAGCCAATAGAACACAAAGAAAGATCTAAACTTGAGCTCACAAGCCACCAAGCAATCTCTTTATCTCCAAGCACTCAAACTACTAGCTCTGCTATTACAAATATTAGACAAACAATTTGATCTACAAGATCTCATGGGATCCAGTCACTATCCCCCCAATTCTATCTCCTTAAACAACTACATTTATACTACTTTAGCCACAAGTCAGCTTACAACAATAATAAATTATAAAACATTATTCGGCTCTAAAATAGCCTTTATAATATTTATTGCTTCATGTCGGCCTTGAAATGATTATCAGATCCACATAGAAGAATGTAACAAACTAGATTTAATTCCACACACATCTAACTGTTAATCCATAACTTGAGGAGCATGACCCGGATTAAATGCATCAGTCGGCCAGGATGATTAATGCAAATAAACAAGTTGGTTAGCAAGAATATCAAGTTTCAGTAAAATAACACCGAGACCTAGTTAGTAACTAAGCACCAAAATCCACAACCAAGAAAAAAAATACACCAAGTCACCAAGCCCATCGGTGAAGACAAGCAGACTCCCAACCAAGAACCATCATCAAGAGACCACCAGTCATTGATCTCCATTGGTGAAGCCAAAAAAGCTTACAACTGAGAACTAACACAAAGAGACCAAGAATCTCAGATCTTGAACCGAGATACCACATAAATCCAAAATCAAACATAAAAATATTTTTGGTTGATACAGGATTGCCAGCTACCCCAAGATGCTCCTACATCAGACACCCTAGGTGTGAAAATATTTTCTCAATAGCTTAACGAACATCTTTCAGGATTCAACACATAAATCCCAAACTGGTTCTTCACATACATGTCCTCTAAGTTCACAACACATTTTCCTTAGTTCCATTTATGTTTTCTTTGCATCTTCAAATCCTTTCTTGGTATGCTACATGACTTTTGGTGCAGGAGCATCTTGGGTGTAAGACCAATCTTGCATCACCCAAAAAAAATATTTCTGGTTTCTTTTCAACAAGGACTATCTTGTGCAGAGCTGCTATTTTTGGAAATTTACTATTTTTAGTAAGTTTTCCATTTGAGCTCATAATGGTCTATTTTCTTTCTTGAAGGTTCATTTTGGTCATATCAGCGTACCAATAAAATTTCATTGCTAGATCAAGTCTAGTTTTGAAGATATTGTAAATTTTTTATATTTACAGTAGGGTACAAAAACTTTGAACTCAATTTTGAAGGCTTTAGAGGCCCCGAATGAGCTTGAAACTTTGGTTGAATGAAGCTTTCTTAATTTAAGCATTGTAGATCACTTTTCCCCCTTTCTGATGCAGGAGCATCCCAGGGTAGTTGGCTATCCTGCATGTTTGGGAGATTTGATGGAGTTGTGTGGACTTATTTTCATATGTGAGGGGTTTGGTAGAATTGGATAAACCTACTTGGGTCTTGGGTAATTGGTTTTGATGTATTTAATGGAACTTGGCATGGTCTTGGTTGCTCAGCATGGCCTAGGAGGAGCTCAGCCTTGCTTAGTAATTTGGTGCCTATTATAGGCTGTATAAGTAATTTTCCACAAAGAGTTAGAGGACAAAAATTTCAAGGATTAAAGAGGGCCTATATTTCTACCTACAGTTCAAAGCATGAGTTCTAATTCATTCGGAGCTAGGAGATATCATGATTTTACTAAGACATCAATTTTGGGCATTTAATTGTTGTTGTTGGCCGACTTGTGGCATTTAATTTATGTGTTTGCATTTAATTTATGTTTAGGGCCGACCTATGGCTTAGATTGGTATAAGTAGGGGTTGTGGGCGAAGTCTTTAGGCATCATTCATCCATCTTGGAGAAGAGGAAGAGGAGCAAATTTTGAGGAGAACTAGTAGCTATGGCTTGGGAAACAAGGAGATTTCTTGGAGGGCTTGCAGGCACAAGTTTAGATCTTTCTGGAGGTTTCTACCATAGTGTGGCTAGGGATTGGATTGGATCTTGAGGGATCTTGCAAAGTTACTATTGGAATTGCATTGTATTTGGTCGTAACCCGGAAGGCCTTACAGCCGGGCATGTTGGATGAAAATATGATAATTCTATTATGAGTTTTGGCATTGTGTGGTTCTAAATCTTTGTATTGTTATTATATTCTATTGTGTGGTTATTTGTTGGGGGCTAGGAAATTTCCATCGGGGATTCTCCTACCTTGCACTACATCAAGTGGTATCAGAGAAAAGGTTGGATCTAGTTGGTGATTTTCTACAGAGGGTTTGCGAAGATCCTGGAAGATGCCTCTGAGAAGATTGGACCCTAGGGAAATTGATGATCTTCCTAATACTATGGAAGAAAGAATCTTAGAGAAGATTAAGGCTCAAATAGAGGAGGTTAAAGATAGTCTTAGATCTAAGGTGGAGCTGATGAAGAGTGATATGATTGCTGAGATTGTAAGTGCCTTGGGTGGCATACCTAGGCATGTGGGTACTAAAGATGGTTATGAGGAAGCTACTGAAGACTTTGAGACTACTAGATCTAATGGTAGAGTTGAGTAAGATGAGAGACCTAGAGGAAATAGGATTGTTTAGTTTGATAGATCTAGACCTCAGTTGAAGCTAAAGCATAAGATGGAGGTTTCTAATTTCTCAAGTACTTTGAATCCTGAAGACCTAATTGATTGGATTGGTGAATTGGAAGACTATTTTGAACTTGAGGATATTGAAGATCTGTTCAGAGTGAGGATAGCACAAACCAAGCTAAAGGGACATGCTGCTCTTTGGTGGAAAGAGTTAAAATGAGATAGAGAAGAGGAGGGTGAAATGAAGATCACTAGATGGAGATTGATGGTGACTAAACTGAAGGCTAAGTTCATTCCTGCTGATTATGAACTTGAGTAAGAGGTTGTAGAATTTAAAACAGAAGGATATGACTATGAAAGATTATACAAAGGAGTTTTACAAGTTGACTATTCATTCTAGACATAGAGAATTGTCTAAGGAGAACGTGGCTAGATACATTAACGGTTTGAGATTCAATATTCAGGATGAGGTTGGTATGTGGAATATTTCTTCAGTTGAGGATGCCTATCAGTATGCTTTGAGGGCCGAAGAAAAGTTGAAGAGGAAGAATCAAGGTGGTTCCCAAGGGAAGGAGAAGCAAGATTATTCAGCAAAACCAAATGCATAAGCTGAACCAAAACTTGTTTATCAAAAGCAAAGGATAGGTTAAGGTGAGTTTAAGGGTACTTGTTTCAAATGTCATGAAGAAGGGCATAGAGCTTATTAGTTTCCGTGGAAGGATTGTGACAGAAGAGCTACTGTTGTGGATGAGGTCGAAGACCAAGAACCTAAGCAAGGAGAGATTTTGCTAGCTTAGTGAGTACTGATGGTTCAAAGGACATGGGAATCTTATCAAAGGACTAATTTGTTCAGGATTTGTTGCAAGTCTAGTGGCAAAGTCTGTAATATGATTGTGGATGGTGGTAGTACTAATAACCTTGTTGCTGAGGAGATGGTTCAGAAACTTGGTTTGAAAAGAACAAGACATCCTTATCCTTATAGGATTGGTTGGTTGCAAGGTGAGCATGCTTTGGAAGTAAGGGAGCAGTGCCTTGTTGGTATCCAGATTGGGTAGTATAAGGACCAATTGTTGTGTGATATTGTGGACATGAACAGTTGTCATTTGTTTCTTGGTAGACCTTGGCAGTATGATTGTAGGGATATACATGATTATGTCAAGAATGTGTTTACAATTGTGAAAGATGGTAGGAAGCATTCCCTAATTCCCTTGCAAAAGGAAGAGGTTGGTAGAAGGAATCTAAGCATTGGTAGCCCAGTTGAGTTGGCAGATTTTGAAAGGGTTAGAGATCAGCATCGACAGAAAACCTATGAGACCTCGAGGATGGATACGAAGAAGCAACAGTGGAACAAGGGAAAGAATGTGCAAGTTGAAGACTTAGAGGACATGTATGTGAAGAACCATTTAGGGATTTATGTGTTGAATCCCAGATGATGTTCTTCCAGCTATTGAGAACATCTTTTTGCACCTGGGGAGTTTGATGCAGGAGCATCCTAGGGTAGTTGGCTATCCTGCATGTTTGGGAGATTTGATGGAGTTGTGTGGACTTATTTTCATATGTGAGGGGTTTGGTAGAATTGGATAAACCTACTTGGGTCTTGGTTAATTGGTTTTGATGTATTTAATGGAACTTGGCATGGTCTTGGTTGCTTGGCATGGCCTAGGAGGAGCTCGGCCTTGCTTAGGAATTTGGTGCCTATTACAGGCTGTATAAGTAATTTTCCACAAAGAGTTAGAGGACAAAAATTTCAAGGATTAAAGATGGCCTATATTTCTACCTATAATTCAAAGCATGAGTTCTAATTCATTCAGAGCTAGGAGATATCATGATTTTACTAAGACATCAATTTTGGGCATTTAATTGTTGTTGTTGGCCGACTTGTGGCATTTAATTTATGTGTTTGTATTTAATTTATGTTCAGGGCTGACCTATGGCTTAGATTGGTATAAGTAGGGGTTGTGGGGGAAGTCTTTAGGCATCATTCATCCATCTTGGAGAAGAGGAAGAGGTAGAGGAGCAAATTTTGAGGAGAACTAGTAGTTGTGGCTTGGGAAACAAGGAGATTGCTTGGAGGGCTTGCGGGCACAAGTTTAGATCTTCCTGGAGGTTTCTACCATAGTGTGGCTAGGGATTGGATTGGATCTTGACGGATCTTGAAAAGTTACTATTGGAATTGCATTTTGTTTGGCTATAACCCAGAAGGCCTTACAGTTGGGCATGTTGGATGAAAATATGATAATTTTATTATGAGTTTTGGCATTGTGTGGTTCTAAATATTTGTATTGTTATTATATTCTATTGTGTGGTTATTTGATGGGGGCTAGGACATCTCCATCAGGGATTCTCCTACCTTGCACTACATCACTTTCCAAAATGGGTCATAATAGTCAATCAGGTCAATGGGTGATGACTTATGGTCTCCAAAAGTTGGGCCACCTGAAATGGCAGGAAAATAAATTTCCTTCAATTTTTTTTGTTTGGGTTTCAAAAGATGTTTTGAGCTGAATCTGATGTAATAAATTGAAAAATAAAATAATTCTAGCATTGGTCAGCCTTAATAGCTAAATTTCTAGAACCTTCCCAGATGGGGGAAAATTGCCTATATAAGGAAGTCATGTAGTGTTGTCTAGGGAAATTCAAAGCAATTATGGGTAGATCTAGGTAATGATTCGAGGCTTGTCCTATAGAATATTGTAAGGGAAATGCCCATGTGGCTTCGTATATTATAATTTTGAATATTTTTAATTCCACATTTGTGGAGATAATAAGAAGCCCATTTTCTATTCTTGCAAATTGTTGTTGTTTCTCTATGTCTAGTATGTGTTTGTGGTATTAAGGGGAGCACCCTTCATCAAGTGGTATCAGAGAAGGAGTTCTTGAGTGTGTAGATAGATCACTGACTGTGAGGTAGTTTACACTAGGGCTGTGGTTTAGGGTTTCAGCGATAAGCACAAAAATGCCTCCATGAAGGGAATGAAAGAAGAAAGAGTTAATGGTGTGACACCTGAGGTTAGAGTGCTCCAAAGACAAGTGCAAGCATTGCAAGAAGATATTTGTAGAGGAATGAATCTTAGTATCAGAGATGAAAGTGAGGATGGAGCTGAGGAAGAAGGAAATTTTGATCAAGAAGGAGAAGGTGAAATTTTGAACCAAGAGGAAGAAATTCTTTTTTTGGGCCATTTCCAAGATTGAGAAAAGATCTAAGATTGAGGTTCCTGCATTTTTAGGAAATCTTAACCAAGAGGAATTGATCAACTAGATCAATGAATTAGAAGAATATTTTGAGTATGAAGATATCGAGGATCCTGATTAGGTCAAGTTTGCGAAGGCCATACTGAAGGGTCATGTGAAGATCTGGTGGCAAGAGATTCAATTGGAGCAAAATAGAAGAGGGAAGGATAAAATCAGAAGGTGGGATCAGATGGTGGATAAATTAAAGTGATAGTTCATTCTTGTTGATTATGAGCTTGACCTACTAAAGAAAATGCAAGGTTTGAAGCAAGCAAGAAGATCTATTCAGGAGTATACGAAGGAGTTCTATCAAATCCTCATCAGAGCAGGTCATGCGGAAGTTGGTAAGGAGAAATTTTACCATTATCTTAATGGGTTGAGGCCCAACATTCAAGAGGAGTTGAATTTGGTTCAAATGAATGGTATTGAAGAGGCATATCATTTTTCCCTAAAGGTAGAGGAAAAGTTGAACAAGAAGTTTGAGAGAAGACAAAGAGGAAGAGGTCATGGTGGACGATCTAGTGGATGGTCATATGGAGGCTGAAATGAAGATCCAAAAAAGAAGGATGAGGCCAGTAGCAATCAAAATTAGAGAGGAAAAAATTTCAATCATTTGTAGGATCATAATAATAGAGATCAAAGAGGAAGGGGAAGAGGAGGTTTTCGTGGAACATGTTTTCACTATGGAGAAGAAGGTCATAAAGCATATGAATGTCCTTAATGCCAAGGAAGAACATATAGGATAACTAAAGGCCAGGCTAGAGTTACACATGTGGATGAAGATGTTAGATCATCACATTTTGAAGATGCTAAAAGAGGAGAAATACTAATTAATAGAAGAGTTATGCTGAGCGGTGAGAATGAACCTGAGCAAAGGAGGAGCTTGTTTTGCACTAGATGCAAGTGTGAGGGTAAATGTTGTTATGTGATTATTGATAGCGGAAGTACTAAAAATTTGGTATCAGAAGAGATGGTCACAAATTTGAAGCTCAAGAGATAGAAACACCCACATCCATACCTGATCACTTGGGTGCAGGATGACCACAAGGTCATGGTCAGTGAACAGTGCCTAGTGAAGTTCAAGATTGGAAAATACCATGATGAGGTACTATGTGATATCATACCTATGGATGCATGTCATATGTTGTTGGGTAGACCATGCTAATTTGACAGGCATTCTATACATGATGGTGGTGCAAATACCTATTCCCTAATGAAGGATGGAGTGTGACATAAGCTAAAGCCATTGAAGGAAATAGAAGAAAAGGTATGTGGTAATACAAGAATAACTTTTGTTGATGGAAGAAATTTACTAGATGGTATGAGGCATCAGTATATGTGTTTTGTTTTAATTCCAAAACATGATAAAGAGGAAGTAGAATAGGTATTTGTAGAAGTTGTAGATTTGTTGAATGAGTTTTAGGATATTGTATCTAATAATGTACCTGATGGATTACCACTAGTAAGGAAGATCAGTCATCAGATGGACTTGATTCTAGGAGCCATTTTGCTAAATAAGGTAGCACACAGGATGACACTAGTAGAAAGTGAAGAGTTGAATAGACAAGTACATGACTTGTTACAGAAGTGGTTGATTCAGGAGATCCTGAGTCCATGTGTTGTACCAATAGTATTAGCACTGAAAAAGAATGCAAAATGGAGGATGTGTACAGATTCCAGAGCAATAAATAAGATCACAATCAAGTACAGGTTTCCATTGCCATGAATGGATGATATTATGGACTATTTTAGTGGAGCTATGTATTTCTCAAAGATAGATCTAAAGAGTGGATATCACCAGATTTAGATTAGAGAAGGAGATGAATGGAAGACTACTTTCAAGACAAAGGAAGAACTATATGAGTGGTTAGTCATGCCTTTTGGGCTAACCAATGCACTGAGCACTTTCATGCGGCTCATGAATGAGGTTCTAAAATAATTTTTGGGTAAGTTTGTCATTGTTTACCTAGATGATATTTTGATCTTTAGTAAGACATTGGAGGAGAATATGATGCATATTCGTATGGTGTTTGAGAATCTAAGAGAAGAGAAATTGTTGATAAATTTGAAGAAGTATAGTTTTGTGAAGAAAGAGTTAGTGTATTTGGGATTTTTAGTTTCAACAGAAGGTCTAAAAATGGACCCAAATAAAGTACAGGCTATCCTTGAATGGCCTACTCCAAGGAGTGCCACTGAGGTAAGATCTTTTCATGGTTTGGCTAGTTTTTACATAAAGTTTATAAAAAAATTTAGCAGTATTTGTGGACCCTTGACTGAAACAATGAGAGGGGATAGAAAAGAGTTTAAGTGGACTAGTGGGGTAGATAAGAGTTTTAAACTATTGAAACACAAAGTTATAGAACACCCTATTTTAGCACTTCCAGATTTGAATAAGGCATTTCAAGTAGACTATGATGCTAGTGGTATTGCAATAGGAGCTGTTATGAGCCAAGAAGGTAAACTTGTTGCTTATTTTAGTGAGAAGTTGAATGATGCCAAGAGAAAATATTATGTTTATGATTAGGAATTTTATGTTATAGTTTAGGCATTGAAGAAGTGGAGACATTATCTACTTCCTAAGGAGTTTTTTTTGTATACTGATCATCAAGCTTTGCAATATTTGAATAGTCCATGAAAGTTGAATCAAAGGCATTTGAAATGGGTTAACTTTTTGCAGAGCTATACATTTTTTTTGAAATATAAGAGTGGAAAGTCTAACAAGGTTGCAGATACACTTAGAAAAAGGAAACTATTGCTAATAGAGATGCAGATTGAGGTGGTTGGGTTCAAGGAACTCAAGAATTTATATCCAGAGGATCCTAATTTTGGTGAAGCTTGGAAAGCTTGTAAAGAACCTATTACTCTAGACAGAATGAAGTGGTTGGATTTCATCATCCAAGATGATATGCTATTCAGAGGGAGTTAGTTATGTATTCTATGAAGCTCTATGATGGATAATCTCATCAAGGAGAAGCATAGCAGAGGATTGGCTGGACATTTTTTGTCATGCTAAAACCCTTGCTTTGGTTAGTGAGAATTATTATTGGCCATAGTTGTAGAAAGATGTCAAGAAGTTTGTATAGAGTTGTAGAGTATGTTAGATGGAAAAAGGAGTAAAGTGGATATAGGGTTGTATCAACCATTACCTGTACCAGAGAAGCCATGAGAGGATATCAGTATGGATTTTGTTCTTGGTTTGCCAAGGACTTAGTGGGGACATGATTTAATTTTTGTGGTAGTTGATAGATTTAAAAAGATGGCACATTTCATTCCCTGCAAGAAAACTAATGATGTTGTTCATGTAGCACAATTATGTTTCAGAGAAGTGGTGAGACTACATGGTTTGCCAAAGACCATAGTTTTAGATCGAGACACTAAGTTTGTTGGATGTTTTTGGCATACATTTTGGAAGAAGTTAAAGACATATTTGAAGTTCAGTTCATCACATCATTCACAGACTAATGGACCACACAGACTAATGGACAAATAGAGGTGGTGAATAGGAATTTGGAAAATTTGCTAAGATGTTTGGTTGGAGACAAGCCAACAAGATGGGATCTAATTTTACCACAAGAAAAATTTGCATACAATAATTCTGTCAACAAGAGCACTAGTAAATCACCATTCCAGATTCTATATGGAAGTAGTCTCGGGAATGCTTCAGAGTTGAGAAAGATAGATAAAGGAGAGATAAGTAGTGCTAAAGCTGAGGATTTTGTAGAACATTTTAGGAACATCCATGAGAAGGTGAGGAAGCATATTACCAAGATGAATGCACATTATAAGGCTAAGGTAGATGAGAAAAGGAGGCATAAGGAATTTTAGGTTGGAGATGAAGTCATGGTTCATTTGCGGAAGGAGTGATTTCTAGTTGGTACATATAATAAGCTGAAAATGAAGAAGTTTGGGCCATGTAAGATATTGAAGAAGCATGATTCAAGAAATGCCTATGACATAGAATTTTCCACTGAGTTGAATATTTCACCAGTATTTAACATTTCAGATTTGATAGAGTATCACGAAAGGGGTGTTAAAGATGAGATCACAGAAGCACAGTGGAGTATTCCAGCAACTAGTTCAGCTACCAAGGAGATTGAGGATATATTGCATAATTGTGTTGGCAGAAGTAGAAGGAACATGACATATGAAGAATATCTAGTCAAATGGAAAGGATGACCTATTGAAGATTCATCATGACTGACAAAGGAAGAGGTTAACCATCTTGGTTTTCCTCTGCACACCTGAGACATAACAGGGTCACTTCTTAAATTACCCAGGGTGTCTGAGGTAGGAGCATCCTAGGTGTAAGAGAAATCTTGCATCACCCAAAAAAATATTTCTGGTTTTTTTTAATAAGGGCTATCTTGTGCAGAGATGCTATTTTTGGAAATTTACTACTTTTAGTAAGTTTTCCATTTGAGCTCACAATGGTCTATTTTCTTCCCTGGAGGTTCATTTTGGTCATATCAGCCTACCAATAATGTTTCATTACCAGATCAAGTCTAGTTTTGAAGATATTGAAAATTTTTGGTATTGGTAGTAGGGTACAAAAACTTTGAACTCATTTTTGAAGGCTTTAGAGGCCCCAGATGAGATTGAAACTTCAGCTGAATGAAGCTATCTTAATTCAAGCATTGTAGAGCACTTTATGCCCTTTCTGAAATGGGGTAATAATAGTCAGTTGGGTCAATGGGTGATGACTTATGGTCTTCAGAAGTTGGGCCACCTAAAATAGCAGGAAAATAAGGGTGTGTAGGATCATGGTATGCCAAAAAGTGTTGATGTGAAAAAGACTCTTTGAAAAACAACTATAACTTTCAAACAATATAACATTTTTGAAATTTGAAATATACATCACATTCTATGCTTCACCTAATACAATAATAGTAAAAAATTCTTTCAATTTGATGAAGTTTAGACTAAGTTAAGGTAGTCAAACATGAGAGTTTTTATATTCAGGAAAATTTGTAGCAAAAAAATCATAATTAATTATTTACTTACAAAAAAATACTTAAAAATATAGATCATATCCGGACATGAGTCTACTACTTTTATCTAGAATCTTATAAAAAAATACTATCATTTGATTTTTTTAATGTGGTCAGACATACACCTACTTGTTATCTTTATAGTCTTGATTGATAGACTTATTGAAAAATAGCTATAACTTTCAAACTGTATAACATTTTTGAAATCCAAAACATGTGTCACATTCTATGATCTTCCTACTACAAGAAAAATTTAAAAAAAAATTCAATTTGATAAAGTTTACACTAAGTTAACATGGTCAGACACGAGAGTTTTTGTATTCTGAAAAAGTTGTAGAAGAAAAATTATAATTAATTATTTACTTGGGAATAAATTACAAAAAAATATGTGTCACATCTAGACATGAGTCTAATACTTATATCTAGAATCTTGTAAAAAAATTATCAGTTGATTGTGTTTAAGGTGGTCAGACATACACCTATTTCATATTTTTTCCTGAAATTTTTGTACTACATTGAAATTTAAAATTTTCAACATATACAATAATTTTTTTTCAAAAAAGGCCTAGTATCTTAGAAACTAAATTTAATTTTCTATAGATTATATTCTCACATATTTTTTATATAATATTTATAACTTGTTCAATTTTTCATGTCAACTTGCCTAAACCTGATTTTCAAAATTTTCATTGCCACTTAAGAGCCTAGTTTGACATACCATGATCCTGCACATATACATAAATTTCCTTCAAAAATTTTTGTTTGGGTTTCAAAAGATGTTTTGAGCTGACTCTAATGTAATAAATTGAAAAATAAAATAATTCTAGGGTTGGTCGGCCTTAATGGCTAAATTTTTGGAACCTTCACAGGCGGTGGAAAATTGCCTATATAAGGAAGGCTCGTAGTGTTGTCTAGGGAAGTTCAGAGTAGTTATGGGTAGATCTAGATAATGATTCGAGGCTTTTCCTACAGGATATTGTAAGGGAAATACCCATGTGGCTTTGCATATTGTAATTCTAAATATTTGTAATTCCACATTTGTGGAGATAATAAGAAACCCATTTTATGTTCTTGCAAATTGTTGTTGTTTCTTTGTGTCTTTTATGTGTTTGTGGTATTAAGGGGAGTACCCTTCATCACCTTTCTTCCATTCTAATCACCAATCCTTCCAGAATCCTTTAATTCACCCTTACTACTGAAACTTTGGTTCTTCTTACCGAGTGTTGTATCCTACAAAGGCATCAACGAAAAATTCTTACCATACTTCTCCACAGTAACTACATTCTTGACACAATCATGTACAACCTTACAATCATACTACCAAGGTCTACCAAGTAATATGAGACAAGAACTCATCTCCATAATATCACATAACACCTAATCAACATATTGTCTAATCTAAAAATCAACAAAACATCATTCCCTTACCTCCAGAGCATATTCATCTTGTACCCAACTAATCTTATAAGGATAAGGATGTCTCACCCTCTTCAAACCAAGTTCCTAAACCATCTCCTCAGCAACCAGGTAATCAGTACTACCACTATCCACAATCATATTCCAAAGTTTACCTCTTGACTTGCACCAAGTTTTGAATAAGTTCATCCTCTGACAAGATTCCACCTTCGTACCAAGAAATATTGTTTGAACCAACAAGTTTTTTTACTCCACTTCGAGTTCATTCTATATGTTCTCATGCACTACAATATTCTTGTTATTACCAAGATTCTTATGGGAACATTTAAATAATCTATGTACTTCTTTACCACAATGAAAACAAGTACCCTTGAATCTAAATTTGTCTGTTCTTCTCCTCGGTTCAATAGATTTTGGTTCATCTTCAACCTTTGGTTTGTCTTTCACCAACTGTTCTTTCTTTTCCTTTCCTTGGTAATTACCATAATTTCTTCTCTTCATCTTTTCTTGTGCCTTCAAGACATATTGATAAGCATCCTCAACTAAATCAACCTTCAACATACCAAGCTCATCTTGAAGAATGAATCTCAAACCATTAACATACCTTGCCACCTTTTCTTTAGAAAGTTCTCTATGCCCAGACTAAATTGTTAACTTACAAAAATCATCAATATATTCTTCCACAGTCATTTCCTTCTACTTCAAATTCTATAATTTCTTAAATAACTCAAGCTCATAGTTGGTAGGGATGAACGTAGCTTTCAATTTTTCCACCATCAACCTCCACCAATTGATCTTAATTTCACCTTCTTCTTCTCTATCTTTCTACAATTCTTTTCACCATAATGCATCATGTCCTTTCAATTTTGTCTATGCCAACCTCACTCTAAGAGGATCTTCAATGTCTTCTAGCTCAAAGTAATCTTCCAACTCATCAATCCAATCAATCAGATCCTTGGGTTTTAATGTACCTAAGAAATTAGAAACATCCATCTGGTAAGATGTACTTAACCAAGCTCTAGATCTTTGCAAGTGATCAGTTTTGTCTCCACCAGATCTATCCATTCAGTCAGCTCTATCATCACCACTAGATCCAACACCTTCAAAGTCTTCAGAAGCTTCTTCATAACCATCATCAGTTCCAAGATTCCTTGGCATACCAACAATAGCCCTCATTATCTTGGTGACCATTTCATTTTTCATTGACATTATCTCAGATCTGACATCTGATTTTAATTTCTTTGCTATCCTCACTTCCACAACACTAGATCGATCTTCAATGTCCCTAGGGTCCAATATTCTCAGAGGTATCTCCAAAGAATTTTAAAAACCCTCTGCAACAAACCCCAAACCAACCACCTTATGGCAACCTTCGAACTATCTGCAAGTCAAATCATAACCTGCTACTTTGCACACAAAGTCAGACAAGATTTCACAAGCACCCGAACATGGATCTAAAAACTCAGATCTCTTCTCCTTCGCTTGGAATGGATTAACAAGCTCTTCAACCTTTTTCCCAACAAAACCAAACTCACTCTAATACCACCTGACATAGTCAAGGAGCGTGGATCCAATTAAGGAAATTCCAACCCTTGCAGCCAATATCAACAACACAATGGAATTTCAACTCACAACAGAGATATAATTAGAAAAAACTCTTTATTATCAATAATTGAGCTTACAAGCAACATGCCAAGTTGTAAGGTCTTCTTAGTTATGACCAAATACATCAAAATTACAACAAGATCAATAAGAATCTTAGCTAGTCTAGCTCTACAACATGTCAAAAAACTAGTAGAACACAAAGTAAGATCTAAACTCGAGCTTGCAAGCCACCAAGAAATCTCCTTGTCTCCGAGCACTTAAACTACTAGCTTTTCTATTAAAAATATTAGACAAACAATCTGATCTACAAGATCTCACGAGATCTAGTCACTATCCCCTCAATTCAGTCTTCTTAAACAACTACCCAAACCCATGTCTTTATACTACTTTAACCACAAGTCATCTTATAATAAAAATAAATTACAAAACATTAGTCGACTCTCAAATAGGCTTTAAAATATTTATTTCTTCATGTTAGCCTTCAAATGATTATCATATCCACATAGAAGAATACAACATGCAAAATTTAGGCACCCATATGTCCAACAGTTGATCCATAACTCGAGGAGCATGGCCCAAATTAAATTCATTATTGGCCAAGTTGATTCATCTAAACAAACAAGTCGGTCATCAAAAATACCGAGCGCTGGTAAAATAACACCCAGACCCAATCGGTAACCAAGCACCAAAATCCACAACTGAGAAACAAATACACCGAGTCACTGAGTCTGTTGGTGAAGTTAGGTAGAATCCCAACTGAGAACCATCACTAAGTGACCACTAGTCACCGAGCTCCATCGGTGAAGCAAAACAAGCTTACAATCTACAACTAATACAGAGAGACCATGAATCTTAGGTCTCCAACCGAGATACCACAGAAATCCAAAACCAAACACAAACATAGTTTTGGTTGATATAGGATTGCCAACTACCCCAGGATGCTCCTACATCAAAACATAACTCAAAATTATTAATTAGATCTATATATCATTATAACAGTAGGGACATCAAATCTAAATCATAAAAGTCTCATGTTGAGAGTCTCATAGAATCTCTCTAGATCCAAAAATGTAAACCATAACTAGATGTCACATAAATCATGCATGTGTCCCTTTGGATCTAATAATCAATATCATAGAAAAATCATCATCAAATGGTCATTAATAAAAACCAATGATAAAATGCATGAATAGAAATAGACCCTCCCGTGACCTCAATTACGCATCAATAAAACATGATACACCATCCCTATGAAAACATCAATATTCAAGCATTAAGAATAAAATAAACCATCAAGACAAAAACCTTACCTCTGGTTCATATTGAGAACCCAAACATTAACAATCTCCATTAAACTTACACCCACGAAAATAGTTACTTACATAACCCAATCCTAAACTCAATGCCTATTTATGGGTGGTCTCATAGTAGTGTGTCCCACTTTTTGGCCAACTTTGACACAGAGATCAACATTCTGAGAAAAAAATTCACTTTCGAACACCTGTTGCTGCAAAACTATTAGGAATTTGAAGATGATGTAAACTAGAGTTTTTTAGAATTTTCTTTCTAGTTTCTAAATATTTTTTTTTTTTTAAAAAAAATTCATTTCCGTTCTCCTTTGAAAAGTGGTTTGTCTAAAAAATTGTGTTTTTAAGGAGTTACTGTCACTTGGATCAACATAATTTTATTTTTTAATATGATAACGATGTAATTCTTTCAAGATTATATTTGTAACTTCAATATATAAAGGATGCAATTGGTTTCATTCAATTTGGGTTAATATTTCATAGTTTATTAAGTTCTAAAGTGACAGTAACTGCAATTTAGACACAAGGTCACTTGGATCACTCTAACTTGATCTGTGTATATCAAAATTCATTTTTTCTTTTTTTTTATATAAAAAGGTAACAAAAATACTCTTTTCCTACATATTTTTCATTTTATTTTTTTTGTAATTTGCTATTTTTCCCAAAATCTTAAAGAGATAGGATGTTGAATGACCAAACAACCTATGTTTAGTTAAAGTAATATTTAAAACTGATAATGAACTCAATATGCATTAAAATTATATTCATCAGAAAGCTTGTTCTGAATAGCATCATACTACATAGATAGCTTTTTCAAATGGATTCATTTGATCTGCCAAAATATAAAGTCAAAGTTATTTTTTGTCAGCATTTTAATAGGTCCGAAGGAGACTCCATTGTAGGTATGAATGAGGAGTATAGATGTTATATCAATATTTTTTTAATCTAAGATGTTTTGAGCTTTAACCATTTTTAATTAATTCATTCAAATGGAACCTCTCAAAGCTTAAATCATCATATTTTATTAAAAATGTGTTATTTTAGCAAAAATCAACATGTCTAAAAAAGTGGGACACACTATTGTGGGACCACCCTTATATAATAATTAAATTGAGTGATACAATGAAGGTGATTCCAAGACATCAAAATCAACTGCATGTTCATTACCATAAATAAATAAGCACTTCTATCAATAGATCACTTAAGAATAACTAATCTTTCAAATTTAACATTTATTCTAATTGGATTAATAATACATCTATTATAGTAGACATGGAAATTTTATGCACATGCAACATACATACATACAACTCACACAAATATGTACATATATAATCTATTTCTTAAATGACATTATAACTTAACTTAATCTACATTCTAAATTATGTTTAAACTACCATTAAAAACTATGTCTTATATTATATTTCTGTAGACTAGGATTTGAGAGTGCACCTAAACCTGTTTTGAAAGCCAAAGACAAACAAATGTCATAGCATATAATCAAATCAAATTCAAAGGTTAACAAACTAAAAATCAAAGCCACCTCAGTTTAAGCTTAAAACGGATGCGCCCATGCACCGTTTGATATGCTTAGATATAGAGGGATGTGGGTGTGCAAACTCAAGCACTTGGAGCATGCAAAGTAGGATGATTTGAGGATCAAGAAGACCCAAAATGACACAAAATAGGTATGAGGAACCTATTTTGCCTCAAAGGCCTCAAGAACACACAAATATGCAAAGCTAAATAAATGAACTAAGATTAAAATAAGAAATGAATCTATGTTAATCCATTTAAGTTAATTTAGATGTGATTTAAGCTTGAAAATGATCTAAAAAAGATGAGCTTATGCTTATGCTAAAATGAAAATGGCATTATAACTTTGCTATTGAGTTTGAGAGTTGAGAGATGATTTGCCTTAGGAAGTGAGGGTATTTATAGGAAAAGGGAAGGGCTTGGTTAAAAAGGATGAGTCAGAGTTAGGGCTAAGGTTAGGGTTGAGTCAAGGACAAGTGTCCTGACAAGTGTCAAGGGAGGATTGAGTTGAAAGTTTGAGGGCATGTGCACAATTTGGTAAATGTGCCCAAGGCCAAGAGGTGGCAAGGAAGGGATAAGAAGGTCTTAAATGCATAATGAATGCATGTAAGAAAGATAAGGAAGGCTTAAATGCATCCTTAAATGCATTTGCAAGAGGTGGCCAAGAGGTGGCCATCTTTGTTGACTAAAGAGGATGACTAAGAGAAGGTTAGCATAAGTTTTGGTAAACCTTTTGCTAATGGAATGTGACAAGATTAGAAAGGGGATTAGGATTAGGATTAGGGGATTTTAGGATTAGGATGGGTGAAGAGGTTGGGTTGAGAAGATTCTAGAAGAGTCTAGAATTCTCCTTGGTTTTATGGAATAAAAGTTTATTCATTCCAAAAGCTTAAGTTTCGGAAAATTTATTGAAATATTTTCAATAAAAATAAAAATTAAATATTTAATCTTAATTAAATATTTTGAGTTGAGATTAGGGTTAGAAAAGGTGGGATTAGCCTTTTAATCGAAATTAAGAAGGGATTAGAAGATTTTGGAAGAGGTTAGTGGTCTTAAGGAAATTGGCCAAGTTTTGGTCAAAAAATAAATTAATTATTTTTTGGGGGATTTTTGGTCAATTTATTAATTAAAATAATTAATAAATAGGGGATTAATGTTTAAATAAGATTTAAACATTTTTGGGAGGGATTTCTTAATTAAATATTTTTAATTAAGAAAAAGGGATTTAATAACATAAAAATAAATTAATTAATTAAATAAATAATTAATTAATAAATGATGATGTCATCAGAGATTTTTCAGAAAATAAAAAAAACTTTATTTTCTAAAGGATTTTTAGGTGTCTACATTTTGCCCCTCTTTGATGCGATGCCGCAAGTGGCATGGCTTCAAAGACAAGAAAATAAGATGCCCAAGGCTAGAATTAGAAGAAGAGGGTACGACACCCGGGTGGACTAGAAGAAAGAGGAACATGCCCCGGTGGGACAAAATCATGGAAGATGCGCCCAGTGGGACAAGGAGAAAGAGGGATTACGCCCTGGGACAGAGTGTGCCCGGCAAGACGAGAAAGGAAGGGCCTAGGAAGAAAGGGGAGATAAATAACCTCACTTCTAAGAACAAATATGGATGATATGCAAGATGAGATGGAAATGCAAGATGCAAGATGCAGCTGTATGCAAAGATTAATCTATATGATAAATGCAAGGGACCAGATAGCTCCAAGTGCAAACGGGAATGCACAGCCTAGATTTAATATAGCAATGCTAGAGACCTGCCAAGGATACTGGGATCACGAGGCCTTGTCACCAGTGTTGCAGAGGACTGACGAGGACTGACGCTAAACAAACACACAGGGTTGCCCCAACATCACACATGAAGCGCAGAGGCGACATGGTGGAACTGATGCTGAAGGAACCACAAACACACAACTGACTCACAGGCAGAAGCGAAAGATCAAAAGACCTTGCCCCAGATTATCTGCACACGCAGCACACCGTGATATAATGAATCGTGGTGACCCTGGTGGGATAATGAGAAGCCAAAAAAGATTAACAAGACCCAAAGGACAAAATCCAAGGTCAAAATGAAAACTCCAAAAAGACATCCTTGCCAAGGAGAGAGATTTGATGTGATTGATGGTGGGAAGATTGGTCGGACAGGAGGAGATATATCCTCAAGGACCAGGATGGAAGATTAGGTCAGATAGGAGGAACGATATATCCTCAAGGACCCATGGGTTGGTGAGAGAATAAGTGTAGTTGTTCGCTGGCAAAAGCTGAAGTTCAAGGAATAATCAGGATGAGTAAGGATAAGTCGACAATTGATGTTGCTGAAGCACAAGGCCTGAGTGGGACTAAAAGTTTTCTGAGGCTGGGGATGGGACAAGATATTTGATCAAATGCTGCTGCAGGACGGACAAAGGTTATGTACAACAAGAAGGAACGATATGCACAAGGGATATGTACAGAAGCTCAGGATTGGGGATAGGAAGATCACACTCGGCGGGACTCTCACTAGGACGGAGACAAGAAGGATATTTACAGAGAGGAATGCGCTGTACAAGAAAGGGAAAAGGATATGGTACAAGATATGGTACAAAGCTTTGGAACAAAATATGGATTGCAGATGGGTTGGAGGAAGATGGGAGCTGAATGCGTGGAAGATAGGGGAGATGGAACTGCTGGGAGATCTGTTATGGATGGAGGAGGAGGACGGTAACTGAAAGGACTACTGTATAGATAAATAGCTCAGTTTACTATGTTGGCGCCTGTTTGCCAAGTTTTCACCAACATACTTGTCCAAGGCGCTTGAATTGCCAAGTTTTCACTGTTGGACGATTATTTTCTCTTTCTCTTTTCTTTTTTGCTTTTTTGCTTTTTTGCTTTTTTTTGCTTTTTTTGCTTTTTTGAATATTTTTTGGATTTTCTGATGTTGCTGGTTCAAGTTCAGGCATAGAACCTCTTCAGATGGATGATGTTAATAGGATCATTCAAGGGCTCACCTTCTGGTGTTGATAGTTGATAGGCTCCGGAGCCAAAGGATGCGGTGACAACATAGGGGCCCAACCAAGTAGGCTCAAACTTGCCTTTCTTTTCTCTATTTGCTAGGACCTTCTGATTTTCTTTAAGAACCATGTCACCGACTTGGAATTGTCTAGGATGGACCTTTTTGTTATAACTCCTTTTGAGTCGATTTTGGTATGCCACCAGGTGATCATATGCTTGCTGTCTCTTTTCATCTAACAGGTCTAGCTGTGTGAGACGGGCTACACGATAATCTTCATCAGTGGTGTAGTTCTTCATGGAGACTCGCAATGAGGGGAGCTCAACCTCGATCGGTAGAACAGCTTCAGCACCATATACAAGGGAGTATGGGGTGGTGCCTGTGGGAGTGCGATAAGAAGTGCGGTAGGCCCAAAGGGCGGGATTGATTTGGAGGTGCCAGTCACGACCAGAATCATTGACAACCTTCTTGAGGATTTTCAAGATAGTTTTGTTAGTTGCCTCAGCTTGGCCATTTCCTTGAGGGAAATATGGACTGGAGAAACGGTGATGGATGTGGAGTCTGGCACATAGATCATCCACATGCTGGTTTTCAAAAGGTGTGCCATGGTCTGTGAAGATGGTAGATGGTATGCCGAAGCGACAAATGATATGATAGAGGATGAACTTGGATATTTGGATGCCAGTAGTAAGGGTGAGTGGAATCGCTTCAACCCATTTGGTAAAGTACTCTGTGGCTGTTATGATATACTTGTGTCCATCTGAAGAGAGGGGGGTGATCAAGCCAACGAGGTCGAGGCCCCAACATGAAAAAGGCCATGGTGGTGCAACAGGCTGTAGATCTTGTGCTGGTGCATGTATCAAATTGGCATGCTGTTGACATGGGAGACATTTCTTGACAAAATCACATGCATCATGTTCCATTGTTGGCCAATAATATCCAACTCTAAGCAGCTGCTTTGCTAGAACCATGCCACTCGTGTGGGCACCGCAAATTCCAGCGTGAACTTCTTGTAAGGCCAGGATGGCCTCGTTTGAATCTAAACATCTAGATAGGACATTGTGATACCCACGACGATATAGGGTGTTGGCTACAAGAGTGTAGCGGGAAGCTCTGCGAATAAGGTTTTGGCGTTGGTTATTGTTGAGATGGGGAGATATGATACCATTTTTTAGATATGCATGGATGTCGTGGTACCATGGGGATTGGGGACCAACCAAGACACATACCATTTCTGCATCAGCGTTCTCATAAGCTGGCGTATGTAGCTGCTCGACTAGGAATTCATATTGTGATGCGTCGCGTGGGATTTCTAACAAGGATCCAATGGTTGCCATTGTGTCCGCTGCTTTGTTCTGAAGTCTTGGGATCTGTGTGAACTGTAGATGTAGGAAATGCTCTTGCAGTTTGTCCACCAGCTCTTTGTAAGGTAGCAACTTGTCATCCTTTGTTTGATATTCATCTAGGACTTGTTTGATAATCAGCTGTGAATCTCCAAATACTTGTAATTCTATGATATTCCACTGAATGGCTGTTCTGAGACCTAAGATGAGTGCCTCATATTCTGCAATGTTGTTGGTACATGGGAATCCCAATTTGAATGATTTTGGGATGTAGTCACCTTGAGGTGTGACGAATAGGATTCCTGCCCCTGATCCATGTGATGTGTAGGAGCCATCAAAGTATAGTTTCCACATGGGCTGCTCCTCAATCATGCATAAGTGTTCATCAGGGAATTCCATGATTAGTGGATAGGCATCCACCAGTGGTGCTTCTGCTAGTTGATCGGCAATGACTTGCCCTTTGATTGCTTTGCGATCAATATACTGGATGTCAAACTCACTGAGTATCATGACCCATTTTGCCATACGGCCTGTGAGAGTTGTCTTTGATAGTAGATATTTGAGGGGGTCCACCTTTGAAATGAGCTTGATTGTGTGACTGAGCATGTAATGTCTAAGCTTTTGAGTGGTAAAGACCACTGCAAGGCATGCTTTTTCCATAGGTGAATAATTAAGCTCATATCCGACAAGAGTGCGACTGATGTAATAGATGGCTCTCTCCTTGTTGTCATCATCATGCTGAGCTAAGAGTGCCCCCAGTGCTGTAGTGGTTGCCGAGATGTAGAGTATAAGAGGGCATCCTGGAATTGGTGGTACTAGGATTGGAGAATTGGCAAGATACTCCTTGATCTTATCAAAGCTTCTTTGACATATGGGATCCCATTTGAAGCTTGTGTCTTTGCATAGGAGATGCGTAAAAGGTTGGCACTTGTCTGCTAACTGAGAAATGAACCGACGCACTGATTGAAGCTTTCCTTGTAGGCTTCTGAGCTGTTTGAGTGTTCTTGGTGGAGGCATCTCTGTTATTGCTTTGACCTTCTTGGGGTCTATCTCTATGCCTCGTCACGATACTATGAAACCTAGGAGCTTTCCAGATGTAACACCAAAGACACATTTCTTTGGATTAAGCTTTAAGCCATAATGATTCAGATGATCAAACACACGCTCTAAGATGTTGAGGTGTTCATCCCTTGTTTTGGATTTTGCAAGGATATCATCCACATAGTCTTCAAGGATCTTGTGGATCATGTCATGGAAGATCGCTGTCATTGCTCGCTGATATGTTGCTCCTGCATTCTTTAGCCCAAAGGGCATCATATTGTAGCAGAAGGTACCCCATGGGGTTGTGAATGCTGTTTTATGTTGATCTGCTTCTGCTATATGAATCTGGTTGTAACCGGAAAAGCCATCCATGAGTGATAGCATTTCGTGACCTGCTGTGAGGTCTACAAGCATGTCTATGTTTGGCAATGGGAAATCATCCTTAGGGCATGCCTTGTTCAAGTCCCTGAAATTAGTACAGATTCTGATGTCGCCAGAAGGCTTTGTGACTGGCACCATGTTAGAGATCTATTCTGAGTAGTCAATTGCTCTGATGATTTTTGCTTGAAGGAGCTTCTCAAGCTCTGCTTTGACGAGCAATGCTACCTTTGGATGCATTTTCCTTAGCTTCTGCTTCACTGGCTTGACATTAGGATCCACTGCTAGATGATGAACGACAAGATTAGGATCAAGCCCAGGCATGTGGGCGTATGACCATGCAAAGTTGATAACTGATTCTTTGAGCAAGGCACTGAGAGCGATTTCTTCTCCTTCTGTTAGGTTGACTGCAATGTAGGTGATCCTTGGACATTCTTCTATTCCCAAGTTGATTGGCTTGGTCTCCTCTATGATGATTGGCGACTGCTCTGGTCTATAATCTTGGATAGGGGGAAGAGGCAAGGCTTCATCTTCTAGCGCCTGAATTGCCAGGTTTTCACTAGAAGATACGCCCTTTATTTTTACTATTTTGGAATCAGAACGTGCCCCAAGGGGGTTTTCACATAAAGACTCATGATGTTCTTTTGCTATTTCATTTTTGTGACTAAAGCTTGCCTCTTTCCCAAAATATCCTTCTGGGTGAAGCCGATAGACAGAGGTTGATGTTGAATCCTGATTGCTTGCTGGACCTGATGCCCCCATGAATTCTAGGAGTGCTTGTGCGCTTTGGAACTCGTCGATGTGTGCGATGCTTGGTTGGTCCCAATCTATGAGGTCGGGGTTTGTGAGGGGAAGATCTATGAGGTTAATGGAGAGTTGTTGGAGGATAGAAGTCCCCAGGAGGGTGTCGTCGGCAAAGATATCATCGTAGGATCGGATGTCTTTCTCTTCGAGGATGTCTTCGATTTCCACAAGGTCATCCTGGCTATTCGAAAAGTTCACGTTGGTCATGTTAGTGCCCTCAGTTGTGGTATTGGGCTCTTGTTCAAGCAGGCGAGAGGTATTAAAGCCAAGTCCTTTTTGTTCTGGATTCTGGGATGGTATGATAGGAAATAAGTTTCCATCCTCTTGTGGTCCTAGACCACCACCTTGATAGTTATAGTGTTCTGTGACATTTTTGTAGGGGATTGGATATTTCTCTTTGAAGTACTCAAGAAGTTGTGTGTCACGTGATGGGGGATCTTTGTATAACTATTTGTTAATATCTGGATCCATTTCTTTGCTGTTGATGGTACCATGAGACTCAAAAGTCATGTTTCCGATTTGCTTGAGCTTATAATGTTCTTCAACAGGCTTGTTTTGACAACTTGGGTGCCCTTGAGTATGTGGATCATGTGGAAGAGCTCCTACAGCAAATGCATCACTGAGGCTGTATTCGCCACAACCCTGGTTGTTGATCTTGATGGATGATAAGGTGGAAGAGAGGATGGTCTCTGGATCGCGATGGGATCGGGATGAGCTAGCAATAGAAGTACCAATATCGGTTCCAGGACAATGAGTAGAATGAGGGAAAGATGTTTCCATCGCAAGGCAGTATGCGAAGGGGTTAGGGTCAGCGTGGATGGTAACCTCAGTGCCTTGATGTGGAAACTTGATGCACTGATGGTAAGTAGATGGTACGGCCTTAATGGAATGGATCCATGGACAACCGAGGAGGATATTGAACGGTAGGTCAAGATCAACAACGTGGCAGAGAGTATCTTGCGTTGCTGGGCCTAGCTGGATAGGCAAAGTCATAGTACCTTCAGAGGTATGCTCCAAGTTATCATATGCTTTAATAGTGATCATCTCATGTTGTATGTCGGCCTCCGTGAACCCGATCTTCTTGATAAATTTTAATGTGCACAAGTTGAGGGCTGAGCCATTATCCACCAGAACTCGTTTGATGGCAAAATCTCTGACCATGACGGCAATGCGGAGAGGAAGAATATGGTCAGGAGTGACATCTAGTATATTAGATTCTTTGAAGGATAAGGCACATGCTGCTGATAGGTGTCCCACAAGAGTTTCAAACTGAGTTGTGTTAATATTCATGGGGACATGGCCTTCTTTTAGAGCTTTGTCCAGGATCTCCTGATGGATGGGTGATGTGCGGAGCAAATCCAAGATAGATATTTGGGCTGGCATGTTCCCAAGATGCTCTATGATATTGTATTGTGCACTTGGTGCATTATGCTGTGTTGCGCGTGCATTTGATGCTAACCTAGTGTTAGACTGTGCTGTGGATGCAGTAGATGTTGGCCTTGGAGGAGCAGCTGACCTTGGAAGAGCACCGGCAACAGTTATCCTACCACTGCGGGTAGTTGCAGCACATTGTCGATCCGGCCCTTTGATGTGGATGGTATTGATGGTGGGCTCATCTTGGATGGGCTCAACTTGAGTTATGCATCCGACATACTTGTCATAGTTGATGTAGGCTGCTGTGTGATCTTCTTGCTTGCCTTTGCCACGATTTTGGGGCTGATTGGCGTTAGCTTGATTCTTCCCGGTATCGTGTTGAAGGAACACATTTTGATATATTTGCAAACCGGTGTTAGGTGAAGCTTGAGCTGGTGCATCGACCTGGATCTCCTTGCAATCAATGAGATCCTGGATGTAGTTCTTAAGCCGCATACACTTCAATGTTGTGTGCCCCTTCACACGATGGTAATCACAGTATTCATGTTCTTTATACCAATCAGACTTTGGTGCGTTGTCATTCTTCTGTGGGATGGGCGGATATGTGATCATATTTGCCTTGGCTAGCCGATAAAAGATCTGATCCAGAGGCTCACCCAAAGGTGTGAAAGTCCTCTTTGGATTGTTCTGATTATTGGGTTTGTTCTGCCTTGGGGCAACGTTAACTGCGTTAACAGGATTGCCTTGACGTGCTGGCTGCTGCTGTTGGTATTGCTGCTGATACTGTTGCACAGGCGGTTGATGAGCTTGAGGAGGCTGCTGATAAATAGGTGCTTGATATGCGGGAGCTGGTGGTTGCTGATAGATGGGTGCTTGTGGCGGTTGGTATGTTTGAGCTGGTGTAGGACTAGCCACAATGAATTGTACATTCTTAGTGTCAGTGGCTCCATCTGTAACAACATTCTTGTTACGATTCCAGTAACGGGATTTATCATTGTTGGGTTTGTTTTTGGAATCATCCTTGAAGTGACGAATAGTGCCTTCGTCTAGGAGAGCTTTCTCGATGCCTATGCCTTTGCTCTTGATGTCTTGGTATGTCTGGAGATAGTTCATTTGCATGTGATGGCATAGCTTTGGATGTAGGTTATCAATGAAGATCTTTGTTAGATGCTTCTGTGGCGGCTGATATGATAACCTGGTTGTAAGATTCTGCCATCTTTGCAAGTATTCTGCAAGGCTTTCTCCGTCTTTCTGCTTTGAGTTGCATAGGTCTAGCAAGGATAACTCATTCTCCACATTATGGGCATAGTGTGTGATGAACTTCTCAGAGAGTTCAGCAAAGGTGTTTATTGTCCCATGTGGTATTTTGTAAAACCACTCAACAGCAGTTCCTCCCAAGCTTTTGGGAAACAGGTGCAGGAGATAGTTATCACTGTAAGCCACTTCTTGGCACGCCATGTAAAACTCTTTGATATGGTTTACTGGATCTCCTTTCCCTCGATACTTGTCAAACTTGGGCATCTCAAAATGCTTGGGGAAAGGGATAGTTGCTATGGACCGATCGAAGGGATATGAGCACACCTCTTCGAACTTGTATGTTTTATTCTCCGTTCCACTTTGTAGCTCTTTTAGAGCATTTTTCATTGCTTCCCACTCAGCATTGAGTGGCGAGGGAACTGGAACTTCTGTTTGTGATAGAAGCTGTGGAACTAGATATGGCGTTTGCTGTGGATAAATAGGTTGGAACTGATTTTGGGGCAATGGTTGCTGGGGATATTGCTGGTGTGGCATAGGGGGATATTGTGGTAAATGATATGGAACCTCTTGATGTTGTTGGGCTGCTTGCTGTTGTTGAACTGGCGGTTGTTGTGGGACTGCTTGCTGATATTGGACATTTGGACCTTGCTGTTGTAACTGATGGGTGGGAACTTGTTGTTGCTGGGGGATGATAGGGATTTGTTGCTGAGGCTGATAGCAAGGGACTTACTGTTGTTGAGGAATGATGGGTGTTTGCTGAAAGGGGACATGTGGTTGCTGTGGGGGAGGCTGTTGGAACGATGCTGCTTGTGGGTATGATGGTGGTAGTTGCTGAGGTTGGCTTTGGGTTTGACCGATATAAGCTGGGTGCATGTCTGCGTTACTTAAAGGTGGAACAGATGTGGGAAAGCTAGAAGCAAAGGGTGATGGGGTAAGATAGCTGGGGAAAGTTGGCTGTTGAGGTGGTGGAACTTGCTGGAAGGTATTTGGGATTTGGGATGAATAGCTTGAAGCTGGCGGTGGTTGGGGTAGTTGCTGCTGTGCTGCTTGGGCGAAGGCGGTTTGTTGACTTGCAACCATAGATGTAGGGGATTGAGATGGGATCCCCCATGCCTTCATTTCTTCTTGCGTAAGGCCCCATTGAGAGCTTGTGTTAGGGTGCACTGCAGCGGATGATGGAATGGTAGGAGCAACGGGAGCTTGGGACACGAATGATGGTTGAGAGAAAGGAGCTTGTTGAGGTTGTGGTTGAGCGGATGCTTGTGAGGAGGAAAATGAAGGAAACACCCAAGAGAAAGATGAGGTTGGAATGGGGAGCGATTGTGCTAACCCCAAAGAAGAAGGTATAGGTGCTTGGGGGGTGAAGGGTGATGGTGCTCCTTTGATGGTGAAAGGCGTTGCTTGACTTGCGGATGGTGGCGAAGCTTTTAGTGTAAAAGCTTGTGTGAGAGGTGGAAGCTGACTTTGGGTTAAGTGTTGGATTTGGGCTTGGGCAGCCATAGTAGATGATGAAGCAAAAGGGGTATGAGATGGAGCGGATGGTGCTGCAGCTTGTGTTGTGGGACTGGCGAGGCTTCCTTGCAAGAAAAGGGGAATGGTGGAAAGCTCTTGGGATGTTTGCATGATAGGATCGGGAAATGGAGAATATGCTTGTGCTGGAACTTGGATTGTTTTGATGGGGATGCGTGGATAGAGAGATGGTGGGATGGAGGTACTTTCTGGTAGATAGTGGGAAAATATGCTTTGCTGATGTTGTGGTACAAGGGCATTGGTTGCTGGTGGGCTTTCTGGAGGATTTGCGAATGCTTGGATTGCCAACGGGGATGAAGGGATGTTTGGATCTTCACATGGGTTACTGGCTTGGATCTGGGGATTGTAGGTCATCATGGCGTTGGTGAAAAGGTTGGGATTGGATGAGGTTGTTGGTGGATAAGGATTCATGCTTCTTCTTTTCTGAGATCTGGTCTCAACAGGCATGGAGATGCAAGTGCTAAATGGATGCAAGATGTTTGGCTAAAAGATGTTGATGGATGCAAAGTTGATGAACTTCTAAAGATGATGACTTTCTAGGATGCAATGCAAGGATGGATCAAGATGGCGATGATGGAAGCTGGATGGAACTGATATGGATCAAGATGGTGGAGGAAAGATAGGTTGCTGGTGGAAAGCTGGTGAAAGATTACTGAGTGGTCAACAAATGAGCTGCTATTTTTCCCAAATGGAGGATCAGAGATATGATGGGGTCAACCTAAGATAGACTGATGATCTTCGGTCAACAAGTTTCTTATCAATGCACTCCAATCTCTTGCTCGAGATGATGGCTATGCAAGGACAAGGTTTGATTTCTTTATGACAACACGTTGTGCCAAAAAGGAAGATGATGGTCTCTGATCTTGGATATGGGATAGGAACAACTCAAAAAAGTAGAACACTAAGTGTTGGTGGATCTTTGGATTTGGAACAAAGGATGATGGATCTGCTGGAAAGATATGGAAAGCTGATGGGTGGATGCTGGTGGAAAAGGTATTGAAGGGTGAAGGGACAATGCTTTATCTAAAGGGATAATGCAAATGACAAGGATTGATTCTAGAATGCTGGTAGGAAGACGAATGCAAATGCAACTTTATGATGTTTTGAAATGCAACTAAGGTTTTGATGCTGATGCAAAGGATGAAACTAGGATGAAACCAAGATGCAAAGCTGTTTGAGACAAGATTTCAAGATCTGAAGATGGAACAAGACATGAACAAGGATTGGCTAATTTTCTGGCTCAAGGTTGATGAAACGATGGTTAACTCAAAAACGGAAGGCGAACTGTTTGATGCGGGCGTTATGGGCAATGTTCTCAAGTCTGGTTTGGGACTTCTCTTCTGCTTGGTTTGCTTGGATAATGGCTTGATAGCTCTTGGTGTTCTTCTTGATAACTTTTCGCTCTTGATAGGCTTGGGATTTGGGCAACTTTGCTTTAGGATGTTTGTTCTTGCTGGGCATCTCTTGGAAAAGAGGTTTCTGATTTTGAGGCAAAGGTTTCCAATGGAAAAGGTTTAAAGTCAAAGCAATCTCCGCAAGGGACAAAGCAACCCTGCGGGATACAAACAAAGGCAACTGACTCTGACAAAGCTTTGAAAGTGTATGTTTCAACAAGTGTTTTCACGGAGTCTTTGACTATCAAGCACTTCAAACAGATCTACCTAAGGAAGGTGAGTATCAAAATCACTTGCCCACAGCTTGGTATCCCCTAGAAGGGAATACAAATGGTGAGTAATCTTGAGGCGACCCGGTAAACCCCTTGGAATCGGTCCTTGCACAAGGATTTTGATACTTTCAGATGTAGATAGGGTAGCCTCTAGTTTATCAGGTTGCTAATGATTCCGTGGAGTCTCCATACCCGGTTATGCTGATCATCCGTGACTCACTTAAGAGCCTTGCCAATTATGCTGGGGGAGAGGAATGTTTACCATCCCCAGACACGTGTTTGGCACGAACACCCGGCGATTAGGAGATGTAAGTGATTCTTTTGGTATTCACTTATTTGTATACCGGCCGGGGGGGATACCGGTTTGAGGTCGTTCTCCGAGGAGGAAGCGCTTCTCCTTGGACAGGCCTCGCTAAAAGTAGAACAAGTGAACTTGTCCAAGTTCAAATGTTCCACGTTGCTTACTCTAACAAGGATTATGCAAGAATTAAAAAAAACTCCTACATGCACATCAAGCAGATTTTGTTCATTTTCCCAAATTTGATTAAGTTTGTTTGAACTTTGAAATGAAGACACTTGTGTTTAGCTTTTGATTTTTTCTTTTCCTCAAAATGTAAATGCTTTGAACGGTTGCAAGTTCTTTCCTTTTGTGCATTCAAGATTTGATTAGCGAGTTGATTTAAGAACTTTGAAAAAGCTTTGTTTTGTCCCTTAGATCACTCAAGATTGAATTTGTTTGCTTGCTTTGGAATTTGAAACGAGATAGGGAATAGAGTTGTTTGTTCCTTTAGTGCATTCGAGATTTGGTTTGCTTTTCAAATTGACAATGACACTTAGGACCTAAGTTCTTCCTTTTAGCTTCATTCAAGATTTTGTTTTGACTCGTTTGAATGCAGATTTGATGTTCTTTTTATGCCCAAAAAGATATGATCATTCCTACTTTGCATGAATGCATTGTTAAAAATCCTTGATGTTGCAAGGATGCAAATGCCTTGATTAATTTTTTTGTTTTGTTTGTTAGAACAAATTTTGCAAATTTTAGTCCTTAATGCATTCAAGAATGATTTGGGGGTTCATTTTAAGCACTAAAATAAGGTGTGTATGATTTTGCTTCCTTATGGATTTTATTATTATTTTTGAAAAAAAAATGGCCATGACCTCCTTGCTAGAAGAAGAAGAAGAAGGAGATGGAATAGAAGAAGAATATAGACAAGAAGAGGAAGAAGAATATAGACAAGAAGAAGAAGAAGGGATCGAAGTGCTCCATCCACCTATAAGCTTGAAAAATCTGAAAATGGTCTAAAACCCATCAGAATGTTTGCAAAGAACCCGTGAAGTGGGTCTCACCGGGCGTGCCAGAATGTAGACTAGGATTTGAGAGTGCACCTAAACCTATTTTGAAGGCCAAAGACAAACAAATGTCATAGCATATAATCAAATCAAATTCAAAGGTTAACAAACTAAAAATCAAAGCCACCTCAGTTTAAGCTTAAAACGGATGCGCCCATGCACCGTTTGATATGCTTAGATATAGAGGGATGTGGGTGTGCAAACTCAAGCACTTGGAGCATGCAAAGTAGGATGATTTGAGGATCAAGAAGACCCAAAATGACACAAAATAGGTATGAGGAACCTATTTTGCCTCAAAGGCCTCAAGAACACACAAATATGCAAAGCTAAATAAATGAACTAAGATTAAAACAAGAAATGAATCTATGTTAATCCATTTAAGCTAATTTAGATGTGATTTAAGCTTGAAAATGATCTAAAAAAGATGAGCTTATGCTTATGCTAAAATGAAAATGGCATTATAACTTTGCTATTGAGTTTGAGAGTTGAGAGATGATTTGCCTTAGGAAGTGAGGGTATTTATAGGAAAAGGGAAGGGCTTGGTTAAAAAGGATGAGTCAGAGTTAGGGCTAAGGTTAGGGTTGAGTCAAGGACAAGTGTCCTGACAAGTGTCAAGGGAGGATTGAGTTGAAAGTTTGAGGGCATGTGCACAATTTGGTAAATGTGCCCAAGGCCAAGAGGTGGCAAGGAAGGGATAAGAAGGTCTTAAATGCATAATGAATGCATGTAAGAAAGATAAGGAAGGCTTAAATGCATCCTTAAATGCATTTGCAAGAGGTGGCCAAGAGGTGGCCATCTTTGTTGACTAAGGAGGATGACTAAGAGGAGGTTAGCATAAGTTTTGGTAAACCTTTTGCTAATGGAATGTGACAAGATTAGAAAGGGGATTAGGATTAGGATTAGGGGATTTTAGGATTAGGATGGGTGAAGAGGTTGGGTTGAGAAGATTCTAGAAGAGTCTAGAATTCTCCTTGGTTTTATGGAATAAAAGTTTATTCATTCCAAAAGCTTAAGTTTGGGAAAATTTATTGAAATATTTTCAATAAAAATGAAAATTAAATATTTAATCTTAATTAAATATTTTGAGTTGAGATTAGGGTTAGAAAAGGTGGGATTAGCCTTTTAATCGAAATTAAGAAGGGATTAGAAGATTTTGGAAGAGGTTAGTGGTCTTAAGGAAATTGGCCAAGTTTTGGTCAAAAAATAAATTAATTATTTTTTGGGGGATTTTTGGTCAATTTATTAATTAAAATAATTAATAAATAGGGGATTAATGTTTAAATAAGATTTAAACATTTTTGGGAGGGATTTCTTAATTAAATATTTTTAATTAAGAAAAAGGGATTTAATAACATAAAAATAAATTAATTAATTAAATAATTAATTAATTAATAAATGATGATGTCATCAGAGATTTTTCAGAAAATAAAAAAAACTTTATTTTCTAAAGGATTTTTAGGTGTCTACAATTTCAAATATAAGCTATAAGCAATCAGAACAAGATGGAGATCACAAATTTATACATGCACCATTAATAAATATTAATTCTATCAAGAATTGTATTACATCTATTCATTATGATCTAAACAAACATCACAACATTCACATCACAAAGAGTAATCATTTATTGAGTACATAGCTCAAATATTATAGAATAAAATTTGAATTATATTAAATATAATCAATAAATCCTAGAACATATAATAAATTATTTAAATCAATATTCTCACATTACCTTGAAAAATTAGAACTTCACAAAATTTTAATAACATAAAATAAATTAATAATCATACATCAATTTTTTTCTAAAAAGTTACATAAAAATAAATTTTATTATTTTATAAAAAAATCTTACCTAACTTAAAGAAAAACATAATTTTTAACTAATTTAAAGTTTACTCTAAAATCAATATACTAAAAAAACATCCATTAAAAGATCACTTATTTTAAATAGTCCAAAACAAATTATTTTAGCAAAGAAAAAAAATAAACTAATTTAGAAACTAAACTATTTTTTAACAAAATAGTTAAATTGTAGACAAGAATGAATAAGTTTTAGAATCTTTAAGGAAGGAATCGATTCTTCAAGAATTTGGAGACTAAGTCAAATAGGTTTTGACTTCTTACCTAAGGCATGTATTAAATCGATACAAATCAAACTAAGGATAAGTATAAATAGAAGGACAAAATAATAACCAAAAAGCAACATCCAACTTATAAAGAAAATGTAGCCAAAACTTAACAAAAACCATAATAAATTATGAAAATTTCTAATGTAACATCAAGTCAAGGAATATATGTCTTTAATCACAAGTCAATATATTTTAGATAAAACCAAACCAATGATTTGATAAATAGATGCCTTTTCTATTAATAAAAATATTTAAGTACAATATTCAAAAAAAAGGAACTGGGAAGAAAGCCACCCGGTAAAGAATCACACAACACCTAGGCCCAAAACATACAACTATTCATCAAAAAAAATATAAAAAGAGAAACCAATGATTTATTTATGCCGTGAGTAAGAAACCAACCACCTTAACACATAAAGGACATGCATACCACACCTAAATGCAGCAGTCAAAGGTTTTATAACACAGCAGATAATACACAATGTTGATACCATGATAACCCAAAGGCTACATGAAGAGAGTCATTATTGTAGTTTTGTTTTCAAGCCAATAGTGAGAGAGAGGACACTAGAAGGTGTGTTTTAAGAAAAGCAATTTAAGCAATAAGAAAAACGTATCAAGTATCTATGCCAAGGGTAGTCCAGTAGAGATCATTTATGCAACAAAAGCTTACCTCAAATCTGTGAGCGGGGTATCTAAGAAGAAGATATCATATAGAATAGTTTTTTTTCAAGAAAGGCCTAGTATCTTAGAAACTAAATTTAATTTTCTATAGATTATCTTCTCACATATTTTTTATATAATATTTATAACTTGTTCAATTTTTCTTGTTCAATTTTTCATGTCAACTTGCCTAAACCTAATTTTTAGAATTTTCATTGCCAATTAAAGGCTTAGTTTGACATACCACGATCCTACACATACCCATAAATTTCCTTCAAAAATTTCTTTTTGGGTTTCAAAAGATGTTTTGAGCCAACCTTGATGTAATAAATTGAAAAATAAAATAATTCTATGGTTGGTTGGCCTTAATGTCTAAATTTCTAGAACCTTCACAGGTGGTGGAAAATTGCCTATATAAGGAAGGCCTGTAGTGTTGTCTATGGTAGTTCAAAGTAGTTCTGGGTAGATCTAGGTAATGATTCGGGGCTTTTCCTATAGAATATTGTAAGGGAAATGGCCATGTGGCTTTACATATTGTAATTCTAAATATTTGTAATTCCACATTTGTGGAGATAATAAGAAGCCCATTTTCTGTTCTTGCAAATTGTTGTTGTTTCTTTGTGTCTGTTATGTGTTTGTGGTATTAAGGGGAGTACCCTTCATCACCTTTCTTCCATTGTGATCACCAATCCTTCCAGAATCCTTTAATTCACCCTTACTATTGAAACTCGGGTTCTTCTTACTGAGTGTTGTATCCCGCAAAGGCATCAAGGAAAAATTCTTACCATACTTCTCCACAGTAACTACATTCTTGACACAATCATGTACAATCTTACAATCATACTACCAAGGTCTACCAAGTAATATGAGACAAGAACTCATCTCCATAATATCACGTAACACCTGATCAACATATTTTCTAATCTAAAAATCAACAAAACACTTTTCCCTTACCTCCAAAGCATATTCATCGTGTACCCAACTAATCTTATAAAGATAAGGATGTCTCACCCTCTTCAAACCAAGTTTCTGAACCATCTCCTCATCAACTAGGTTATCAGTACTACCACTATCCACAATCATATTCCAAAGTTTACCTCTTGACTTGCACCAAGTTTTGAATAAGTTCATCCTCTAACAAGATTCCACCTTAGTACTGAGCAATGTTCTTAGAACCAACAAGTTTTTTGACTCCACTTTGGGTTCATTCTATATGTTCTCATGCACTACAATATTCCTACTATTACAGAGATTCTTATGGGAACATTTAAATGATCTATGTCCTTCTTCACCACAATGAAAACAAGTACCCTTGAATCTAAATTTGTTTATTCTTCTCCTCGGTTCAACAAGTTTTGGTTCATCTTCAACCTTCAATTTGTCTTTCATCAACTATTCTTTCTTTTCCTTCCCTTGGTAATTACCATAATTTCTTCTCTTCATCTTTTCTTCTACCTTCAGGGCATATTGATAAGCATACTCAACTGAATCAACCTTCAACATACCAAGCTCATCTTGAAGAATGAATCTCAAACCATTAACATACCTTGCCACCTTTTTTTTAGAAAGTTCTCTATGCCCAGAATGAATTGTTAACTTATAAAACTCCTCGATATATTCTTCCATAGTCATTTCCTTCTACTTCAAATTCTATAATTTCTTTAACAACTCAAGTTCATAGATAGCAGGGATGAACGTAGCTTTTAATTTTCCACCATCAACCTTCCCCGATTGATCTTCATTTCACCTTCTTCTTCTCTATCTTTCTACAATTCTTTCCACCATAATGCATCATGTCCTTTCAATTTTGTATGTGCCAACCTCACTCTAAGAGGATCTTCAATGTCTTCTAGCTCAAAGTAATCTTCTAGCTCATCGATCCAATCAATTAGGTCCTCGGGTTTCAATGTACCTAAGAAATTAGAAACCTCCTTTCTGGTAAGATGTACTTAACCGAGCTCTAGATCTTTGCAACTAATCAGTTTTGTCTCTACTAGATCTATCCATTCGGTTAGGTCTATCATCACCACTAGATCGAGCACCTTCAAAGTCTTCAGAAGCTTCTTCATAATCATCATTAGTTCCAAGATTCCTCAGCATACTAGCAATAGCCCTCATAATCTTGGTGACCATTTCATTTTTCATTGACATTATCTCAGATATGACATCTGATTTCAATTTCTCTACTACCCTTTCTTCCACAGCACTAGAGAGATCTTCAATCACCCTAGGGTCCAATCTTCTCAGAGGCATCTTCAAAGAATTTCCAAAACCCTTTGCAAAAAACCTAAAACCAACCACCTTGTGGCAACCTTCAAACTATTTGGAAGTCAAATCATAACCTGCTACCTTGCACACAAAGTCAGACAAGATTTCACAAGCACCTGAACATGGATCTAGAAACTCAAATCTCTTCTCCTTCGCTTGGAATGGATCAACAAGCTCTTTAACCTTTTTCCCATAAAAACCAAACTTGCTCTAATACTACGTGACACAGTTAAGCAGGGTGGATCCAATTAAGGAAATTCCAACCCTTGTAGCCAATATCAACAACACAACAGAATTTCAACTCACAACAAAGATATAATCAGAAAAAACTCTTTATTATCAATAATTGAGCTTACAAGCAACATGTCAAGTTGTAAGGCTGTCTCAGTTATGACTAAATACATCAAAATTACAAAAAGATCAATAAGAATCTTAACCAGTCCAACTCTGCAACATGTCAGAAAACTAGTAGAACATAAAGTAAGATCTAAACTTGAGCTCGCAAGCTGCCAAGAAATCTCCTTATCCCCAAGCACTTAAACTACTAGCTTTGCTATTAAAAATATCAGACAAACAATTTGATTTGCAAGATCTCATGTGATCTAGTCACTATCCCCTCAATTCAGTCTCCTTAAACAACTACCCAAACCCATGTCTTTATACTACTTTAACCACAAGTTGTCTTATAATAAAAATAAATTACAGAACATCAGTTGACTCTCAAATAGGCTTTAAAATATTTATTTCTTCATGTTAGCCTTCAAACGATTATCATATCCACATAGAAGAATACAACAAACCAAATTTAGGCCCCCACACATCCAACGGTCAATCCATAACTCCAAGAGCGTGGCCCAAATTAAATTTATTAGTCGGCCAAGCCGATTCATATAAACAAACAAGTCGGTCATAAAAGATACCGAGTGCTGATAAAATAACATCGAGACCTAGTCAGTAACTGAGCACCAAAATCCACAACCGAGTCACCGAGTCTTTTGATGAAGTTAGGCAAACTCCCAACTGAGAACCATCACTAAGTGGCCACTAGTCACTAAGCTCCATCGGTGAAGCCAAATAAGCTTACAACCGACAACTAACACAGGGAGACCTTGAATCCCAGGTCTCCAACTAAGATACCACAGAAATCCAAAACCAAGCACAAACATATTTTTGGTTGATACAGGATTTCCAACTACCCCAAGATGCTCCTACATCAAAACATAACTCAAAATCATTAATTAGATCTATATATCATTATAACAGCAAGGACATCAAATCTAAATCATAAAAGTCTCATGTTGAGAGTCTCATAGAATCTCTCTAGATCCAAAAATATAAACCATAACTAGATATCACATAAATCATGCATGTGTCCCTTTGGATCTAATAATCAATATCATAGAACACTCATCATCAAATGGTTGTTAATAAAAACCAACGATAAAATACATGAATAGAAATAGACCCTCATGTGACCTCAATTACGCATCAATAAAACATGATACACCATCCCTATGAAAACATCAATATTCAAGCATTAAGAAGAAAATAAACCATCAAGACAAAAACCTGACCTCTGGTTCATATTGAGAACCCAAACACTAACAATATCCATTACACATACACCCATGAAAATAGTTACTTACATAACCCAATCCTAAACTCAATGCCCATTTATGGGTGGTCTCATAGTAGTGTGTCCCATTTTTAGGCCAACTTTGACATAGAGATGAACATTCAGAGAAAAAACTTCACTTTCAAACACCCGTTGCTGCAAAACTATTAGGAATTTCAAGATGATGTAAACTAGAGTCTTTTAGAATTATCTTTCTAGTTTCTAAATATATTTTTTTAAAAAAAATTAAAATTCAGTTAAATTCATTTTCCTTCTCCTTCGAAAAGTGGTTTGTGTGAAAAACTGTGTTTTTAATGAGTTACTGTCACTTGGATCAACAAATTTTTTTTAAAAATATGATAACAATGTAATTCTATCGAGATTATATTTGTTACTTCAATATCTAAAGGATGCAATTGGTTTCATTCATTTTGGGTCAATATTTCATAGTTGATTAAGTTCTAAAGTGACAATAACTGTAATTTAGATACAAGGTCACTTGGATCGCTCTAACTTGATCTGTGTATATCAAAATTTATTTTTTCTTTTTTATATAGAAAGGTAACACAAATACTCTTTTCCTACATATTTTTCATAATTTTTTTTTTGTAATTTACTATTTTTTTCAAAGTCTTGAAGAGACAGGATGTTGAATGACCAAACAACCTATGTTTAGTTAAAGTAATATTGAAAAGGGATAATGAACTCAATATGTATTAAAATTATATTCATTATAAAGCTTGTTCTGAATAGCATCATACTACATAAATAGGTTTTTCAAATGGATTCATTTGATCTACCAAAATATAAAGATGAAGTGATTTTTTGCCAGCATTTTAATAGGTGCAAAAGAGACTCCATTGTAGGTATGAATAAGAAGTATAGATGTTATATCAATATTTTTTTAATCTAAGATGCTTTGAGCTTTAACCATTTTTAATTAATTCATTCAAATGGAACCTCTCAAGGCTTAAATCATCATATTTTATTAAAAAAGTGTTATTTCAGAAAAAATCAACTTGTCTAAAAAAGTGGTACACACTATTGTGGGACCACCCTTATATAATAATTAAATTGAGTGATACAGTGAAGGTGATTCCAAGATATCAAAATCAACTGCATGTTCATTACTGTAAATAAATAAGCACTTCTATTAACATATCACTTAAGAATAACTAATCTTTCAAATCTAACATTTATTCTAATTGGATTAATAATACATCTATTATAGTACACATGGAAATTTTATCCACATGCAACATACATACATACAACTCACACAAATATGTACATATATAATCTATTTCTTAAATGATATTATAACTTAACTTAATCCACATTCTAAATTATGTTTAAACTACCATTAAAACTGTCTTATATTATATTTCGAATATAGGCTATAAGCAATCAGAACAAGATGGAGATCACAAATTTATACATGTACCATAAATAGTATTAATTATATCACGAATTATACTACATCTATTCATTATGGTCTAAACAAATATTAGAACATTCACATCACAAAGAGTAATCATTTACTGAGTACATAGTTCAAATATTATAGAATAAAATTTAAATCATATTAAATATAATCAATAAATCTTAGAACATAACATAAATTATTTAAATCCATATTCTCACATTACTTTGTAAATTTAGAACTTCACAAAATTTTAATAACATAAAATAAATTAATAATCATACATCAATTTTTTCCTAAAGTTATATAAAAATCAATTTTATTATTTTATTAAAAAAATCTTACCTAACTTAAAGAAAAACATAATTTTTAACTAATTTAAAGTTTACTCTAAAATCAATATACTAAAAGAACATCCATTAAAAGAACACTTATTTTAAATAGTCCAAGACCAATTATTTTAGCAAAGAAAAAAAAAACTAATTTAGAAACCAAACTAATTTTTAACAAAATAGTTAAATTGTAGATACGAATGAATAAGTTTTAGAATCTTTAAGGAAGGAATTGATTCTTCAAGAATTTGGAGACTAAGTCAAATAAGTTTTGACTTCTTACATAAGGCATGTATTAAATCAATACAAATCAAACTAAGGATAAGTATAAACAGAAGGACAAAATAATAACCAAAAAGGAACATCCAACTCATAAAGAAAATGTAGCCAAAACTTAACACCAACCATAACAAATTATAAATATTTCTAATGTAACATCAAGTCAAGGAATACCTCTCTTTAATCGCAAGTCAATATATTCCAGATAAAACCAAACCAAGTCAATATATAGCCAGCCACCTTAACACATAAAGGACATGCATACCACATCTAAATGCAGCAGTTGAAGGTTTTATAACACAGCAGATAATACACAATGTTGATACCATGATAACCCAAAGGCTACATGAAGAGAGTCATTATTTAGTTTTGTTTTCAAGCCAATAGTGAGAGAGAGGATGCTAGAAAGTGTGTTTTAAGAAAAGCAATTTCAGCAAAAAGAAAAACGTATCAAGTATCTATGCCAAGGGTAGTCCAGCAGAGATCATTTATGCAACAAAACCTTACCTCAAATCTGTGAGCAGGGTATCTAAGAAGAAGATATCATTGGCACCAACGCTTTCCAAATCAAAATCCCCACAGTAATCCAGCGACTTAATCATCTATAACAGCCATAAGATGAAGAAGAAAAAAGTGCATGATTTTTTAATCGCCCCCCACAAAAGACGTATAAAACTCTCTATTAAACAAATGCATGGAAAGGGATCTATTACTCTTCAGAAGACAAAATAGCATGCATGCAAAAGTAACTCCCCAAAAGAAATAAATGAATTGCATTAATTATATACCAAAAAAGTAGTTGTTTTCTATATTGGGGAGACCACTTATTTCTTATTATTCAGGAAAGAATCATCAACTCTTATTCATCTAATAAAATTAGATGTATAATCATTAATTGATATTCAAATTTAATTAAACGTCTTCAATTTATATTGCAATCAAACTAAAATTAATTTTATACAGTCAATATAAACTATAATTAATTATTAATTTATATTAAAACATCATCATTCATTTATTTAGATGTCTTATTAAATTGTCATATTAGTAACATTACTATATAACGAGAACGTGGCTTAATTAAATTATAAAGAATTAGCATTAATAATAATAAATCAATATTATTATAAAGTATAATTATATCATGATTACACTAGGAGTAAATTAAATAATCAATAAAATCTATAACAAGACCTCGCAATAATAAGCACAGAAGATCAAAGTGACTACAGGAGGGGTATTACAATGCGTCATATAGCATTAACTCTTGTTATACACAATGGAATCACAAGACCAAAATACTTGAGACTTCACTAATAGCTAAAGCTTTCTATGTTTCTATTGAAACGGGGATAAACTGTTGTAGTTGCAATTAATTATAAGGATACTTAGTTCTAGAAAACTAGCTCTCACCCTTCAATTTTTCTTGAAGTAAAATGTTTAGCTAGGAGTGCTCTATACAAACTTGAAAACATAAATAGTGAAGTTATAAAGATGGTATGATGGTGTTTAAATTTTTATTTGGATTGGAAAAATATTTTGTTTATAAACAACCTTTGAACTATCAAATTTACTAGAACATAGAATGTAGTAAGCAAAGTTAGACGATTGTTACAATTAAAAATGAGATAGGTTGTCGACTAAATTGGTTGGAATCCACAAGCCAACATAATTATCATAAAGGTTGTAATAATATAATATTATTGTGATATAATAATATTATTAATATAATAATTATTATATTGTTCTAATTATATTGATAATATAATTATTATAATTATTATAATAATATATTAGTATGCTCGGGGAGACAATTATATCATCTATGATTGGGAGGGCAATTATAAGAGTTAAATTACCCATGGATATTCGAGAAAACTAGAAAATTCAATATGGTATCAGAGTAGGTGACAATTTTGGAGGAGTAATTTTTAGAAGTAGATCCACATTGATATGGTTATCTACATTTGGCAAGGATAAGGATGATATATCCAAGAAATGAATATGTGAAGCATTAAGATGGTCAACAATTCTCAGAACCAGTTTGTGACTCAAGTTGCACTCAGCGATTAATGCAGACATCAAGGAGTAAGGACTGAACCACATAAAAGAATTGAATACATATGGTGCACTGTCAACTAGATTCAATGTTAATATTGTCTGTCAAGCCTGATAACATCTAAAGAATAAAATATTGTCCAATAACAAATAATCAAGGTTACCCCAAGTTTTCAGGACAGGGACGACGGGATGCAGGAGGATGGATTTTTGGGACGACAAATTTTTTTGCCAATTTTGAGGATGGGGAGGGAACGACGAAGGGGACATCTATATAAATATAGGGAAATTTTTAAATATATAAGGAAATTTGCAAGTATACATTACATTCATTTGAAAATATGGACAATGCATGTCATTTAAACATCATAGAACCTTAACATACAACATTTCAATGCCATTTTGTAAATACTAAAAGTAAAACTATAATCTAACTCTATTATGCATTCATAAAACTAGAAATTTGAAATTTCATTTCATTGTCGGATAGTCAATATGCATATGATAACAAAAATATAAGTTTAATATAGAAAAGTACAACTGAAAAATGCCCAAAGGCTTAAGCGCTGCCATAAAGTTTGTTCATCATGTTCAACATAAAAATCAAAATATAGAAAAATGAAGCACATAGCTGCTCCTATTCTTCTGCTGCCAACATGGCATCAAAATCAGAGTCATCTGAGTCATTGTCACTATCATACTGCACTGGAAATGTACTCTCATCCAATGGAACTCCAACCAATCCCAGTGTTGTCTCATCCTCATAAATCTGGGCCACATCTTGAGGATCAACATCCCACCATAAAGCTAGAGTTTGCCTATACTCTAGAGTTTGACAATCCCAAAGTTGAAGAGCACTATGCACAACCACTAGCTTATCCGCTCATCTAGAGGTAAGCCTATTCCTCTTAAGGGAGTGGATAAAACCATATGTAGACCAATTCCTCTCTGTGACTAAGGAACTAGCAACCTGTGCAAGGAGGCGAGAGGCAAGCACTTTCAACTCTGGTGTATCCCTCCTATGTTACGTCCTGTAATACCTCTCCTATGGTGATACTTAGACTTTGCTGATTTGGACATTTTTATTATGATGGTTAGGACTATACATTTACATTTATGTTTTGTGAATGATGATATGATGGATATGCTCATTTATGGTTATCATTTATATGTTTATGAGATTAGAAAACCATCTATTTTTATATGTTTTATGGATCTAACCCAATGATTTGAATCTAACCATTATCATGATGTTTTATGTTTCATGGATATGTGTTGGATGTGTTTTCATGACTCAAGACAAAGTCATAGTTACTCACTTAGTTGAGGTCCACACGATGTATTGATCCTGGTCATCTGCTTGCATATATCTGATTTATATATCCATATGTATATATATGTATCTCTTCTTGGTGATGCAGGATTGCAGGTACTGGGTATCGTCTCCACCTGGCTTCACAGGTCTGAGCGATCCCTCAAAATCCTCGATCGTTGTTGTTGTTGTTACGGAGATATCACCAGGTTCCACAGGAAGAAACTTCACCTTTGATCCTTTTATCCTTAGGTGGGAAGTGCCAAGTCAGTCCCTTGTGTGGATATATTATGTGATCTCTCGATTTACTGGTTTTGTGGGTCTTGTAGTTAGTCTCTTGTCTTTTGTATTCATTGTGAATGAAGTTTTGGAGTATAGTGGTTCTAGTTGTCTTTATGGTACGTTCAATTCTATTAGTAAATTATTGATGTGAATTTGAGGGTATGATTTAGTAATTTATCTTTATTATTAACTACTTATGTACTAGCAGCTCTTGTTAGGAACGAGTTAGTATGTGATTGAAATATGTGATTTTAATATCAATAATAATAAAGAATTTTATGGTATTATTTTTATAATATCCATAATAACAAAATGTCTATGGCAATAAAAATAATAATAAATATTTTAATAATAGTGGTATGTTTCACCTTGTATATATATCACTATTGCATTTTGTAAAGAATATGGATTAAGTGTGTAAATAATAATATGCTTCATAATAATAATATTATGTTTGCAATAATATTTATAATAATAATAATATATGTACACATAGGCATATGGGTGCACACATATGCATATGCATACATATATTTATATAATTATTGGTGAGTAAGTAATTATTACATTCTATTAATGAATAATTAGATTAGTTAATGATATGGTTGTAAATAATAATAATAATTATTAACTTCCCTAAAGTAAAGGAAACATAAATTTGATTACGATAATAGATTATAGTTTTATTAAAAAAAATTATTTATCCCTTTACGGGAATGGTTTTACAAACTGTATTGTTAACGGATAACCGGTGGATAGTTGCATCGGTTGGAGTACCTGTGCAACTACTCCCCAATCTATATACAGGAAAGACTTCCTGTGTGAGAGGGAGTTGGAGGAGAGTTGTTTGGAGAAGAAGATAACAAGATTAGTATTATGCTAGTAGGAATATTGTATTTGTGAGGAGAGAAATTCATCATTCTATGAGAGTGGCATTTGGTTATTCCCGGAAGAGGCTGGAGATTGCACCCAGGAGGATTTGAAGGAGTGCTGAAAGGGTTGAGAGGATTGGACTGGTCTTCATCAACCAAATCTCTGCAGGACTCCAGGTTGGAATTCATCCTGAGAGTTATCTCTCCTTTGTGATATGAAAAGATGAAAATCTAGTTAAATGTTTCTCTGTATGTTCATTGTTGATATAAATTACAGAATGTTGTGTTTCATATATATCATTGTCCTTGTATTAGTGATTTGAAGAGTAGGAACATGTTGAATGGATTTATTTCCTGTATTGGGTATAAATAAATATTTATGCATTTATAGGAGGTTCTAGGGTCCTTATCATTCTCCTTGTATTTCCTCTCTTATCCAGAATGTCCATGAGTTCTTCAAGGCTTTAGAACTTTTGTTTCAAACCTACAGTTTCATATTTTTCTTTGCACCACTTTTCTTTGCCCAGATCTAGAACAGATATGTTGGATAGATAGGATGGATTGATGGGCTATTTCTAAAGGGAAACTGGGAGATCTCAAATGGGTCATGCTCAGATTAGGCAACCCTAGTTCCCATAATGCCCAGTTTTACCTGCAAGCCAAAGTTGACAGTCATATTTTGTAGTTTCTGGCAATCAGTCAGTGGTGACCGAGTAAGTCAATGATGACCGAGTAAGTCAGTGATGACCGAGCAAGTCAATGGTGACTGAGTAAGCTAGTGATGACCAAGCAAGTCAGTGGTGACCGAGTAATAGTGATGATTGAGTAAGTTAGTGATGACCGAGTAAGTTAGTGATGACCGAGTAAGTTAGTGGTGACAGAGTAAGTTAGTGGTGATCAAGCAACTAGTATGAACCAAGCATATTAGTGTTAAGCGATGAAAATAGGATTCAGGCTTTATACAATTAAAACAATTAAAATATTGAAGTATAAGTTTACGTACTTTAATTTCTTATACTTTAAGTTATACTTGTATAAAGGGTTTAGGTACCTTTTGAATTGATTGGGATAGGTTTCAACTTCCTAGGAGTTAAGTTGTAACTTTTAATTTTTAGATTTTTAATAAAATCAGACTTAGTCAAATTTCAGGCTTAGTCAAATATCAGGCTTAGAATGAAGTTCATGGAACATTATCTTTTGGTATATAGAACTTTGAGTAAATCATAAATGTGTTCATTCTTGGTTGGTAGAGGTTATGTTCAGTGTGTTTGGATGCCTTAATAGGGTTAGGATGTGTGTGGGAAGCATTTTAGGGTTTAGGGTTGTCTAAGAAGATCAGGACCATTCTAAACATCCTTAAACGTTCCTAATTTCCCCTAAAACATCCATAAATTATCTTATTATTTTCTACTCTTTGATGCAATCTTGCAAAAGTGTTTATGATATGTTTTTTTTACTATGTGTATGATGTGGTTGTGATGTGTTGGTTAAGGGTAGAAAAACTAACGACACCTAGTGAGTGGCTCTAAGTGCGGGGCCAGGGCCCTAAGTGGCTAGTACCAGGATAACCGACTAAAGAGTTATTTTAACAAGTGATAATTTAATTAAAACTTATGGGAATGGGTTCAAACTTGTAAAAAGATTAAATGTGCCTCGCCCATGCCATTAGTGCTAGTAAAGGCTATGGATGGGAGTGGGAGAAGGTGCCTATACATAGGTACGATCGAATGGTGCTTGTCTGTATGAAAGGCATTCGGTTCTGCATGTGCCTACTTGGGGGCCAGGGTCTGGAGTGGCTAGTACCAAGACAACCCAAGGGGTGAGGGCTATGTGATGACACTCACTTAGGATGTTGCTTAGAGTTTCTACCAAGCCTTAGAACCTGTTTGGGGAAAGATTTTTACTTGGGCTTTTTTTTCATTTGTTATTTGGGAAAGGTAACCCGACCCTAGGTTTGGCCTAGCTATTCCTTCTTTGTGGACCCTGGTGTTTATCTCCTAGCATGGGGGAGTGGGCCTTTGGGTGTCCATGTGGTTGGGTGGTAAACATTTTATCGAGATATCTTTTGCGGATGCAGTGTTGAAGATTCATGCTTGCTTATGTACTAGTTTTTGAAGAATAAAGGCTTTGTAATTATCTTTCATGATGTAAAGTTATTGTTACCTCCTGAGTGGAGATGAATGTAATGTAATCATTGATGTAATTCAAAATGATGTATTTGAAATGGGTAGACTTAGGAAAAAAGGGAAAAAGGGGATGTGAACTTTATGTATAAGATGTATGTTGGAAAAGAAAATGATTTTTAGTTAAGTAGTATGATTTTAATTAGTGATGATTCAAGGAAAGGCCAGTGAAGAACAAATGTATTATTTTGCAATGTATCAAATGATTTAGATGGTTCTATTTGATTTAAAGGTTATATTGTTCATAAAGAATACTTAGGAATATAGATGATTTTAAATGGAAAATTAAAATGAAAGTACTATGTAGTTCTTAATAAAGAATCTTATAGTGATATGATATAATTTGCTTTGAGAAGTATATGTTGTTGTTAGTTTACTTAATGGACTTAAATGAATCATGCATTAGATAGAAGGGAACCGTGGGAGGAAACTAAGTTTAATTTTTGTTCATATAATTGTTTTAAAAATTCAAAATTTTTCATAAATCATTACTTGGGTTTTTCTTTTATAAAGAGAATCTCTGTTCTCTTCCCCGGTTCCCTTGCGGGGCATGACACATCCACCATCTAATAGGATCCATCTGTGCCAAAATCACTCTATCCAACCTTACCTGTGGTTTACTCATGTTTGGGCCATGAAGTTGTGTGAAGTCAAGGAACTGTGTGCGAAGAATAGAGGCCTCTTGCCCTAGATACATCTTATCAATGTCTTGTGTGAAGCCATCTAATACCTTAGGATCATCACATGGGAGGGCCCTTCCATCCAATTTTACATAACATTTCAGATTTAGAGCATAGGCTGCCATATGAAGCGGGGTATTCATTATGTTCCACCTCCATCTCACTATAGGCCTAATATGTTGTTCATAAAACCCCAAGGTAGGATCCTTAGCTGCAATTGTTTTATTTATCATCCGCAACATACTGTCAAATGTCTCATATATCTCTTCAAGACTATGAGAGTCATTATTTCCATATCTAATGACCTCTATGATGGGTGAGATGATAGAGAAAAAATATCTACAAGATGCAAACAAAAATTAAAATCAGACATTTTTAATTTAATATAAAAATTAGCAAGCGAAAGGCTAACATTTAATTTTAATTTTTAAATAAAATCAGCAACTTACTTTATTGTGGACCATCAATTGTCATCAAGGATCTTTTTCTTTACTGATTTTCCTTCAAAGGAGCTAGAATTAGACCATCGAGTCCACTCTGGATTCACCGCCATCAATTGGAGAGCCTCATGCACTTTAATCATTCTCTCCATCAAGATGAAGAAAGTGGCATACCTATAATTAAAAATTTAAAACTTAAATGTAAAACACATGCAACAATAATTAAAATAATTTAATAAATGAAGTAAAGTTTAAACTAAAGTAGTAAAATTAAATTGTAATTAAAATTGGCATACCTTGTCATGATTGGTTTGAGGAACTCTTTTGAGAAGGACCTAATATAGCAAGTGAAGTGTGGTGGTTTCATATGAAAATTTGTATCTCTCTATCTTTTGACACCACCTGTTTCACCCAATGAATCTTCCCTATGTCTTTTAATGCATTGTTCAATGCATGATCACAAGGGGTCCAAAAGGTGTTCCTATAAGCACCCTCTACCATCAAACCAGCTGATTTGCACATACATGTTGAATATGTGATAACATGTGCTACATTAGCCGGCCCAACCTCCTCTATGGCATCCCTCAAAATGGTTAACTAAAACTCTGCATCCTTAATCTTCCCTGAACAATCTATGGCTTTTAGAAAATAAGAGCCAATAGGTGATGTGACAATGATATTAAAAACTCATATGGTGAAGAGTGCAAAGAGTCTTTAATATGAGTATGTCATATGGTGAAAAGAATGGAACAAAGTTGCCAACTAGTGGAGAAATGGAATGGTCTTAATGTAATCTTTGTGCAAGGGCTAATAATCAAATCAAATTAATGTTAATTAAATTTAAATAACATTATTAGTAATAATTAATATTACTTTTTAACCATAATTGACTATGTTAAAATATTAATAATATTGGCTAGTAGATTCAAGGTTTCCATCAAATATATATTTTAATATAATATTAATAGTACGAGAATACATTGATAAATAATTAATTTAAAATAATTAAACATCTCATCAATATAGGACATTGACACAAAAAGGGCCACAATCATTTCTATGAAACTTCATAACAAAGGTCCCTCATGAAGTTTCTATGATGAAACTGAGTTCATACCAACAACCACACACTTATGTATAAATAGCTAATTAAATCCTATTATTAACCAGTATACCAAAGTGACCAACCAAATGCAAGAGATCACAAGGTGATAAAAAATTAATAATCACAAAATCAACACAAGCATAACAACAACCACCAACTCAACACAAATGCAAGGATCAAAAGATGTCACATAAAGAAAAGAACAACAATCATACTCACAGACCAAACATATGCAAGGAGGCAAAAAGGGTTTTGATGATGTCTTCATGACATACCAAATTTTGTGAAAAAAGAAGGATGATGGCTGGGTTGATTCTAAAAGGTTTGGGGTTTTATACTATCTTCAAATCAACAACATTCCATCGAGTAGATGCACGCTTAATCCTACCAATTCAAGGGAGACAATGTCTTGTACCTACAAACCTACATCACAAAAATGAGCATATATATACATATACATACACACATTGTTGGCATGTGATGTTTTGGAGTACTGGAAATCTTCTAAGGGTTTCCATTTATGGAAAAACTTATGATAGTATGATCACAAGTTATGGAGATTGCCACTAGATTCACAGTCATGAAAATGACTAAGTCCAGAATCAGGAAAATAGGGTATAGTGCCATAGTTTTGGATAGCGATGGAGACATACAAGGTATTATGGCTTGCGAAGTTAACTGAAGGTATTTTGGTACATGTAAATGCTTCAGCTAAGATCGCATAAGTTTTGGATAGCTGGTGTATGAGATACAGTGTTCGGATGATATGCAAAGATAGTAAAATTGCATATCAGGGTACATGAACAGTTACGATGATTAAGGAAAGCATGATGAATATGATAATGTGCTAAGTCATGTAAATAAATTTTAGTGCTAACTCTTTGGTAATATAAGAGTGTCGACTCCATATATATCATTTGTACAAGTTTTTACTATGTTAAGTAGGACATTTTATGGAGCCGACTGGAAGGCTAGTTTTGTATAAATATAGATTACTTTTGTGATAGAAGGATGATGATGATGCAAAGAGGAAAGCAAAAGTAAGATGAAAGATCAATAGAAGGAAGAGCTATAACTGGAACTATCTAAGCAAGATAAGTGCTTGTATTGTTCCTTTTGTGAACTATTTTTGGGACAGTATTGATTGTAAGAGCAGTGTGCTCACCACCTTTAACCAGGTGTTTTTTATGCCCCTAATAGGGTTTTTATAATCCTCTAGCAAGGAAATGTACTATGTAACAATCAGCTCCTAACAAGGCTAGATCTCTTAACAGGGACATTATACTTTAGTGCATATTTGTGGGTACCATCCCCACCGGGGTTTTCCCTTTAATTAGGGTTTCCTCAAGAACAAATCATGGTGTCATGAGTAATGTGTTATGCATATTTTCTTTTCATTTCCGCATTACTTTGGATTATTTATAATTGTTTAAAGCTGAAAGTGAAGTTTTGTAAAACTGATTCACCCCCCCTCTCAGTATTACTCAATCCTAAAAATTGGTATTAGAGCTATTCGCCCTTTGAGAAAAAGCTTAACAACTTAAGGGAGCTTAACAGCTTAAGGGAGATCAAAATGGATTCATAAGACTTTCAAGTAAACTTGGAATCTACACTTGAAGATCTGGATAAGATGAAAGCTTAAAATGGTGAACTAAAATTCAAATTAAGAAGAGCAAAAGGTTTCATGAGGAAACTCAAAGAACAACTTGTGATTGTAAAAGATTAGAGACAAGACCTTATAGAGAAAATCAGAGAAAGCCCTGACAATGACACATCAGACAAAGTAAAGATGTTGGAGCAAGAAAAAGAACAAATCAATCTCTTGATGATCAAGGAGATTCAGAATGAGAAAGATGAGAGAAATAAAGTTGAAGAGTCACTTAAACAAGGCAACCTTCAAATAGATAATATGAAGACTAAACTTGAGCATTAGGGTATGTGCAAGATCATGGTATACCAAACTATGGCCTTAAGTGGCAATGAAAAATTAGAAAATCAGGGTTAGTCAACTTCACATAAAAGGTTGAACATCTTATGAACCTTATGTGAAAAAGTTGTGAGAATAGAATCTGTAGGAAATTGAATGTAGTTTCTAAACTACTAGCCCTTGTTTGAATTTGTTTTTGTCTAATTGTTCAAAATTTTAGATTTCAATGCAGTACTACAAAAATTTTAGGGAAAAGATAAAAAGTATGTGTATGTCTGACCACCTTAATCACAATCAAAAGATGACATATTTTCTCAAGATTATAGATATAAGAGGTAGACTCATGCCCGGATTTGATAGGTTTTTTTTTGTAATTTTTGGTCAAATAAATAATTAATTATGAATTTTCTGCTACAAATTTTTCAGAATAAAAAAAACTCTCATGTCTGACCACCTTTACTAATTCAAAATGTTACCAAATTCAAAACTTCTTTTTTTTTTTCTTATAGTAGCTAAAGCGTAGAATGTGATGCATATTTCAGATTTTAAAAAGGTTAAATGGTTTGAAAGTTATAGTTTTTTTTCAATCAGTATGTCAGTTATGACTTTAAAAATAACTCAATTGAAAAATAAGTAATAATTACTTACAGAACTCAAAATTTGACAGCAATTATATCGATGGAAAGCTGATAATGTATTTAAGAAACCCTTTTCATTTCATCAATTTCAGGTGAAAAAATAGTCGTCAGCTACATGGTCAAAGTCTCGATATCAAGAACTATCTCCTGAAACATGCCTAAAGGGTTGACCACCCACATTGGGTAATGCCGAAGCAAATACCAAGCCTAATCAGATATCTGATAATATCAGATATCAAGAACTATCTCCTGAAACATGCCTAAAGGGTTGACCACCCACATTGGGTAATGCCGAAGCAAATACCAAGCCTAATCAGATATCCGAAAAAGCCCACCTATTTTGAAATTTCAATTGACCCGCTTTTCCCAAATTCAAGTTTTTAAAAAAATGTATTTTTTTAATAGTAATATTAATTGTCTTATAAATTAAGTTGTATTCTTTTTATGTTAATATTAATTCAAGTTTGATATTAAATTATATTTAAATGTTATGTTAATATTAATTTCATTTTAAATATTAATATTAAATAATAATATCATATCATAAATATTATAATATAAAATTTTATATTAGTATGTATTATATTATAAATGTTATACAAAATGATTTCAAAAAAATACCTGCATAGTTGAGTTGAGGACAGACAGTTTCAGCCCAAATCCTCTTGAAAATATCCAGCACGAGATTTTTCTAGAGACTCCTTGTAATTTTGGCAGTCTGACTCTACCTAAGTAGATGTCAATGGACTTCCCCTCGATTGAATACAATCAATTAGTTTTTTAACTCTCAAAAAGAAATTTCATGCAGTTGAAGAACCACTGTACGCTCATCATCTGTTCTAGAAACTAACAGTGGCATAAAAGTTGATGTAAGAACATTTAAGCTACATTGTCCACAAAAAGGTATATGAAACCTTTAAATATACATTAAAAAGTGGAGGTGAAGGCTCTAGATGTGTGTGTGTGAGAGAGAGAGAGAGAAAGAGAGAGAGATCATGACCTGACTTCCTAGGGGTCCTAACGTGTGATAACGGGTACTAGGACACCTAGGAAGTCCTAATGACCCCTTTCTACACATTAGAACCCTCAAATGTGTCATTGGGGGTTCAACCCCTGAGGACACATTTGAGGGTTCTAATGTGTAGAAAGGGGTCATTGGGACTTACTAGGTGTCCTAGTACCCCTTATCACACATTTGGACCCCTAGGAAGTCCCAATGACCCCTTTTAAACTATTTAAATGCTGAAGTGTGTCCTAAGGGGTCCTACGACCCGTTAGGACACACTTGAGGAATCCAATGTGTCAAAAGGGCTCATGAGGACTTCCTAGGTGTCCTAACACATGATAAGGCATACTAGGACCCCTAGGAAGTTCTCATGACCCATTTTGACACATTTGAAAGCTCAAGTGTGTCTTAAAGACTTATAGGACCCACTTGAGCATTCAAATGTGTCAAAAGGGGTCATGAGGACTTCCTAGGGGTCCTAAGATGCCTTATCATGAATTAGGACCCCTAGAAATTCCTCATGACCCCATTTGACACATTAGAACCCTCAAGTGTGTTCTCTTAAGACATAATTGAGCATTCAAATATGTTAAAAGGAGTCATCAAGAATTCCTAGGGGTCCTAGTATGCCTTATCCTGCATTAGGACCCCAAGGAAGTCCTGATGACCTCATTGAACACATTATAACCCTCAAGTGTGTCCTAAGGGGTCCTAAAATCCCTTTGGACACACTTGAGCATTCAAATGTATCAAAATGGGTCATGACAACTTCCAAGGGGTACTAGTATGCCTTATCACACATTAGGACCCATAGGAAGTCCTCATGACACCATTCTACACATTAGAACCCTCAAGAGTGTCCTAAGGGGTCTAATAACCCCTTAGAACACACCTGAGCATTTGAATGTGTTGAAAGGGGTTATGAGGACTTTCTAGGGGTCCTAGTATGTCTTATCACATGTTAGGAAATCTAAGAAGTCCTCATGACCCCATTCGACACATTAGAACACTCAAGTGTGTCCTAAGGGGTCCTATGACTTGTTAGGACAAACTTGAGCATTAAAACATGTTGAAAGGGGTCATGAGGACTTCCTAGGAGTCCTAATACACCTTATCACACATTTGGACCCTTAGGAAGTCCTCATGACCCCATTCGACATATTAGAACCGTCAAGTGTGTCCTAAGGGGTCCTAGGACCCCTTACGACACACTTGAGCATTCAAATGTGTTGAAAGGGGTCATGAGGACTTCCTACATGTCCTAGTATGCCTTATCACATGTTAGAACCCCTAGGAAGTCCTTGTGACCCCTTTCAACACATTAGAAGACATAAGTGTGTCCTAAGGGGTCCTACGACTCATTAGGACACACTTCACCATTCAAATGTGTTGAAAGGGGTCATGATGACTTCCTAGGGGTCCTAGTATGCCTTATCATGTGTTAGGACCTCTAGGTAGTCCCCATGACACCTTTCAACATAGTAGAATGCTCAACTATGTCCTAAGGGGTCCTATGAATTGTTAGGACACACTTGAGCATTGAAATGTGTCTAAAGTGGTCATGAGAACTTCCTAGGGGTCCTAGTATGCCGTATCACATGTTATGACCCCTAGGAAGTCCCCATGACCCCTTTCAACACATTAGAATTCCCAAGTGTATCCTAAGGGGCCCTATGACTTGTTAGGAAACACTTGAGCATTCAAATGTCTCAAAATGGGTCGTGAGGACTTCTTAGGGGTCCTAGTACACCTTATCACATGTTACGACCCCTAAGAAGTCCCCATGACCCCTTTTGACACATTTGAATTCCCAAGTGTGTCCTAAGGGGTCCTACAAGTCATAAGGACACTCTTGAGTATTTAAATGTGTTGAAAGGGGTCATGAGGACTTCCTAGGGGTCCTAGTATGGCTTATCATGTGATAGGACCCCTAGGAAGTCTGCATGACCCCATTCAACACATTAGAACCCTCAAGTGTGTCCTAAGGGATCCTATGACACCTTAGGACACACTTGAGCATTCAAATGTGTTGAAAGGGGTTATGAGGACTTCACAGCAGTCCTAGTATGCCTTATCATGCATTAGGACCCCTAGGAAGTCCCCATGACCCCTTTCGATAGATTAGAATGAACAAGTGTGTCATAAGCGGTCCTGTGACTCATTAGGACACACTTGAGCATTCAAATGTGTCAAAAGGGGTCATGAGGCCTTCCTAGGGATCCTAGTATGCCTTATCATGCATTAGGACCCCTAGGAAGTCCCCATGACCCCTTTCAATACATTAGAACCCTCAAGTGTGTCCTAAGGGGTCCTATGACTTTTTAGTACACACTTGAGCATTCTAATATGTCGAAAGGGGTCATGGGGACTTCCTAAAGGTCATAACAGTGTGTTAGGACCATTAGGAAGTCTCCATGACCCCTTTCGACACATTAGAATACTCAAGTGTGTCCTAAGGGGTCCTACAACACGTTAGGACACACTTGAGGATTGAAACAAGTCAAAAGGGGTCATGAGGACCTCCTAGGTGTCCTAGTATGCCTTATCATATGTTAGGACCCCTCAGAATTCCCCTTGACCCCTTTCGACACATTAGAACACTCAAGTGTGTCCTAAGGGGTCCTACAACCCATTAGGACACACTTGAGGATTCAAATGTGTCGAAAGGCATCATCAAGACTTCCTAGGGGTCCTAGTATGCCTTATCACATGTTAGGAGCCCTAGGAAGTCCTCATGACCCCATTCGACATATTAGAACCCTCAAGTGTGTCCTAAGGGGTCCTACGACCCATTAGGACACACTTGAGAATTCAAATGTGTTGAAATGGGTCATGAGGACTTCCTAGGGCTCCTAGTATGCCTTATCATGTGTTAGGACCCCTAGGAAGTCCCCATGACCCCTATCGATACATTAGAACACTTAAGTGTGTCCTAAGGTGTCCTACGACTCATTAGGACACACTTGAGCATTCAAATGTGTCGAAAGGGGTCATGAAGACTTCCTAGGTTACTAGTATGCCTTATCATGCCTTAGGACATTTAGGAAGTCCCCATGACCCCATTCGACACATTAGAACCCTCAACTATGTCTTATAGGGTCCTATGACCTCTTAAAACACACTTGAGCATTCAAATGTGTTGAAAGGGGTAATGAGGACTTCCTAGGGGTCCTATTATGCCTTATCATGCATTAGGACCCCTAGTAAGTCAACATGACCCCTTTCAACACATTAGAACATTCAAGTGTGTCCTAAGGTGTCCTATGACTCGTTAGAATACACTTGAGCATTCAAATGTGTCAAAAGGGGTCATGAGGACTTCCTAGGGGTACTAGTATAACTTATCACATGTTAGGACCCCTAGGAAGTCCCCATGACCCCTTTTGACACATTAGAATGCTCAAGTGTGTAATAAGAGGTCCTACGACTTATTAGGAGATACTTGAACATTCAAATGTATTGAAAGGGGTCATGAGGACATCGTACGGGTTCTAGTACACCTTATCAAGTGTTAGGACCCTTAGGAAGTCCCCATGACCCCTTTTGACACATTAGAATGATCAAGTATGTCTTATGGTGTCCTATGACTTGTTATGACACACTTGAGCATTCAAATGTGAGGAAAGTGGTCATGAGGACATCCTAGGGTTACTAGTATTCCTTATCATGTGTTAGGACCCCTAGGAAGTCCCCATGACCCCATTCAACACTTTAAAACCCTTAAGTGTGTCTTAAAGGGTCCTACAACCCCTTAGGACACACTTGAGCATTCAAATGTGTCGAAAGGGGTCATGAAGACTTCTTAGGGGTCCTAGTATGCCTTATCATGCGTTACAACCCCTAGGAAGTCCCCATGACCTGTTTTGACACATTAGAACACTCAAGTGTGTCCTAAGGGGTCCTACGACCTGTTAGGACACACTTGAGCATTAAAATGTGTCGAAAGGGGTCATATGGACTTCCTAGGGGTCCTAGTATGCCTTATCACATGTTAGGACCCCTAGGAAGTCCCCATGACACCTTTCAACACATTAGAATACTCAAGTGTGTCCTAAGGGGTCCTACGACCCGTTAAGACACACTTGAGAATTCAAATGTCTCAAAAGAGGTCATGAGGACTTTCTAGCTATCCTAGTATGCCCTATCATGTGTTAGGATCCCTAGGAAGTCCCCATGACCCCTTTCGACACATTAGAGTGATCAAATGTGTCGTAAGGGGTCCTACGACCAGTTAGGACATACTTGAGCATTTAAATGTGTTAAAAGGGGTCATGAGGACTTCAAAGGGGTTCTAGTATGCCTTATCATGTGTTAGGACCCCTAGAAAGTCCCCATGACCCCTTTTGACACATTAAAATGCTCAAGTGTGTCCTAACGGGTCGTAGGACCCGTTAGGACACACTTGAGCATTCTAATGTGTCAAAAGGGGTCGTGGGGACTTCCTAGGGGTCCTAGTATGCCTTATTAGATATTAGGATCCTTAGGAAGTCCCCATGACCCCTTTCGACACATTATAATTCTTAAGTGTGTCCTAAGGGGTCCTATGACTCATTAGGATAGACTTGAGCATTCAAATGTGTTGAAATGAATCATGAGGACTTCCTAGGGGTCCTAGTACATCTTATCACATGTTGGGATCCCTAGGAAGTCCCCATGACCCCTTTCGACACATTAGAATTCTCAAGTGTGTCCTAAGTGTCCTACAACCCCTTAGGACACACTTGAGCATTCAAATATTTCAAAAGGGGTCCTGAGGACTTCCTAGGGTTCCTAGTATGCCTTATCATGCATTAGGACACCTAGGAAGTTCCCATGACCCCTTTCAACAAATTAGAACTATCAAGTGTGTCCTAAGGGGTCGTACAACCCCTTAAGACACACTTGAGCATTCAAATGTGTCAAAAGGGGTCATGAGGACTTCCTAGGGGTCCTAGTATGCCTTATCACACATTAGGATCCCTAGCAAGTCCCCATGACCCCTCTTGATACATTACAATGCTCAAGTGTTTCCTAGGAAGTCCTATGATTTGTTAGGACACACTTGACCATTCAAATTTTTTTAAAGGGGTCATGAGTAGTTCCTAGGGTTTCTAGTATGCCTTATCACCCGCTAGGACCCCTAGAAAATCCCCATGAGCCCTTTCGACACATTAGAATACTCGAGTGTTTCCTAAGGGGTCCTATGACTCATTAGGAAACACTTGAGCATTCAAATGTGTTGAAAGAGGTCATGAGGACTTCTTAGGGGTACTAGTATGCCTTATCATACATTAGGACACCTAGGAAATCCCCATGACACCTTTCGACATATTAAAATTCTCAAGTGTGTCCTAAGGCATCCTACGACCCCTTAAGACACACTTGAGCAATCAAATGTGTTGAAAGGGGTCATGAGGACTTCTTAGGGGTCCTAGTATGCCTTATCACTTTTTTGGACCCCTAGGAAGTCATTATGACCCCATTCAACACATTAGAATCCTCAAGTGTGTCCTAAGGGGTCCTACGAACCCTTAGAACAGACTTGAGCATTCAAATGTGTTGAAAGAGATCATGAGGATTTCCTAGGGGTCCTATTATGCCTTATAAGGTGTCAGGACCCCTAGGAAGTCCCCTTGACACCTTTCAACACATTATAATGCTCAAGTGTCTCCTAATGGGTCCTAGGACCTCTTTGCAAACACTTGAGCATTCAAATGTGTCAAAAGGGGTCATGACAACTTCTTAGAGGTCCTACTATGCCTTATCACATGTTACAACCCTTAGGATGTCCCCATCACCCCTTTCAACATATTGGAATGGTCAAGTGTGTCATAAGGGGTCCTACAACCCCTTAGGATACAATTGAGCATTCAAATGTGTTGAAAGGGTTAATGAGGAATTCCTAGAGGTCCTAGTATGCCTTATCATGTGTTAGAACCCTTACGAAGTCCTGATGACCCCATTCGACACATTAGAACTCTCAAGTGTGTCATAAGGGGTCCTATGACCCATTAGAACACACTTGAGCATTCAAATGTGTCGAAATGGGTCATGAGAACTTCTTAGGGGTGCTAGTATGCCTTATCACCCATTAGGACCCATAGGAAGTCCCCATGACCCCTTTTGACACATTAGAATGCTCAAGTGTGACGTAAGGGGTGCTACGATTGGTTAGGACACACTTGAGCATTCAAATATGTTGAAAGGGGTCATGAGGACTTCCTAGGTCTCCTAGTATGCCTTATAATGCATTAGGACACCTAGGAAGTCCCCATGACCCCTTTCGACACATTAGAATTCTCAAGTGTGTCCTAAGGGGTCCTATGACCCATTCGGTCACACTTGAGCATTCAAATGTGTTGAATGGGGTTATGAGGACTTCCTAGGGGTCCTAGAATGCCTTATCACACGTTAGGATGCCTAAGAAGTTCTCATGACCACATTCGACACATTAAAACTCTCAAGTGTGTCCTAAGGGGTTCCACAACCCCTTAGGACACACTTGAGAATTCAAATGTGTCAAGAGTGGTAATGAGGACTTCCTATGGGTCCTAGCATGGATTATCATGTGTTAGGACCCCTAGGAAGTCCCCATGACCCCATTCAACACATTAGAATGCTCAAGTGTGTCCTTAGGGGTCCTACGACTTGTTAGGACACACTTGAGCATTCAAATGTGTTGAAAGGGGTCATGAAGACTTTGTAGGGGTCCTAGTACACCTTATCATGCTTTAGGACCCCTAGAGAGTCCCCATGACCCCATCTGACACATTAAAACCCTCAAGTGTGTCCTAAGGGGTCCTAGGACACCTTAAGACACACTTGAGCATTCAAATGTGTCTAAAGGTGTCGTGAGGACTTCATAGGGGTCCTAGTATGCATTATCATGTGTTAGCACCCCTAGGAAGTCCCCATGACCCCTTTCAACACATTAGAATTCTCAAGTGTGTCGTAAGGTGTCCTACGACTCATTAGGATATACTTGAGCATTCAAATGTGTTGAAAGGGGTTATGAGGACATCCTAGGTGTAATATTACACATTATCACACGTTAGAACCCCTAGGAAGTCCCCATGACCCCTTTTGACACATTAGAATTCTCAAGTGTGTCCTAAGGTGTGCTACAACTCATTAGGAGACACTTGAGCATCCAAATGAGTTGAAAGGGGTCATGAGGATTTCCTAGGGGTCTTAGTAGGCCTTTTGAAATGTTAGGACCCCTACAAAGTCCCCATGACCCCTTTCGACACATTAAAATGCTCAAGTGTATCTTAAGGTGTCCTACGTGTTAGGATTAACAAGGCAGAAATAACAATTATGTGCAAATATAACTAATATCAGAAAATAATAAACCACACAGAATAGAACATAATGGCACACAGATTTAACGTGGTTCACCCAATACCTGGGCTACGTCCACCAACAGTGAGTCCAATATTATTATTATTATCCAGTGATTACAACCTGATTACAATCCGTAATCCCTTACAGCCCAATTCTGCCGCAAGTACTAAAATCATACATCATGAAAATCCCTAACCCTAAGCCATATTATACAATATTTTCCCACTTTAGGGTTAGAATGAGTTATAAGTAGTCGGCCCAAATAATCGAAAAAAGTAGTCGGCCTCAAAAAAAAGACAGGCATGGAAAATGAATAAGGAATAGTACATTAAAAGAGAGAAGTATAAAGACGTCGATGGGAACAAGACAGCGGCGTGATCCAGGTGTCTTCCTACGGAAGGAAGAACATGCACGGTGGAGGAAGCGGAATGATATAAGCGAACAACAGTGGCATGTGGTCGAAGACCCAATGAGTTGGGAACAAGACAGCGGCGTGATCCAGGTGTCTTCCTACGGAAGGAAGAACATGCACGGTGGAGGAAGCGGAATGATATAAGCAAACAACAGTGGCATGTGGTCGAAGACCCAATGAGTTTGAAGGATTGACATTTACCAAACAGCGTGTGACTTAATAACCACAAGCGATATGGTTATTGAAGGAGATGTAAGGGAACGAACGTAAGGAACGTGACGCAGCAGTCCGACGTACCATTGATCGACATAAGGTACGTGTCCTATGTGATATACAATGTCACTTCCGGTTAGTACGCCTATGACTACAGATTGTACCATAGCAGTATTTATTTGATATTATATAATATATTATATTTGATATTATATATTAAGAAGATACATATAACATATATATATACTTATATATATATATATATATAGATATATTTATACATACATATAAATACATATAAATTTATGTGGCAGGTCAATGTCGATATTATAATGGGATATTGATTCATTGAATAAACAATCATATAAATCATATCTTTATCTAAGTAATGATCGATATGCAGATTATTATATATTTAAACATATTTTATATTGAATCATATATATTCAAATAATAGAATATTAAAATGTAATGATTCTTCTGAATTCTATAAGTATTATATATATATATATATATATATATATATATATATATATATATATATATATATATATATATATATATATATATATATATATATATATATATATATATATCAAACGTACATTTGAAATATATATTTATATACAGATAGTTAGTATCTATAACGTATATACCTGAATTATATTCGAATGCATATAAAGGAATATCCTTTTACTCTAAGTATAGTACATAGGGATCTATTCCTCATCCCACACTATGATATCTTAGGGTAGGGAGTTTGTGGAGGGAGAGGCGGAGTAATTTCGGGCACATGACGGATTCCTCCAGGGAACCGCTTGTAGTCTGTTTCACGTGCCCTTTGGCACTGTAAGTCTTCCATCTTATGATGATTGTAGTCTGTTTCACGTGCCCTTTGGCACTGTAAGTCTTCCTTTGGCGAGGTCGGGAGGAAAAGTGTACAGTACTTTCCTGGATAGTACTTTCTTGATTAGTCACCACAAGCTAACACTACGACTCGTTACAACACACTTGAGCATTCAAATGTGAGGAAAGGGGTCATGAGGACTTCCTAGGGGTCCTAGTATGCCTTATGATGCATTATGAACCCTAAGAAGTCCCCATGACCACATTCAACACATTAGAACCTTCAACTATGTCCTAAAGGGTCCTATGAACCCTTAGGACACACTTGGGCATTCAAATGTGTCAAAAGGGGTCATGAAGACTTCCTAGGGGTCCTAGTATGCCTTATCATGCATTAGGACCCCTAGGAAGTCCCCATGACCCCTTTCGACACATTAGAATGCTCAAGTGTGTCCTAAGGGGTCCTACGACCCATTAGGACACTCTTGAGCATTCTAGTGTGTTGAAAGGGGTCATGAGGACTTCCTAGGGGTCATATTAGGCATTATCATGCGTTACGACCCTTAGGAAGTCCCCATGACCGCTTTCGACACATTAGAACACTCGACTATGTCCTAAGGGGTCCTCAGACTTGTTAGGACATAGTTGAGCATTCAAATGTGTCGAAAGGGGTCATGAGGACTTCTTGGGGGTCCTAGTATGTCTTATTAAGCATTGGGACCCCTAGGAAGTCCCCATGACACCTTTCGACACATTAGAATGCTCAAGTCTATCCTAAGGTGTCATAGGACACCTTAGGATAGACTTGAGCATTCTAATGTGTCAGAAGGGGTCATGGGGACTTCCTAGGGTTCATAGTACACCTCGTCATGTGTTAGGACCCCTAGGAAGTCCCCATGACCCCTTTCGACACACTAGAACACTCAAATGTGTCCTAAGGGGTCCTACGACCCCTTAGGACACACTTGAGTGTTCTAGTGTGTCGAAAGGGTTCATGGGGACTTCCTAAGGGTCCTAGTATGCCTTATCACTCTTTAGGACCCATAGGAAGTCTCCATGACACCTTTGGACACATTAGAATGCTCAAGTGTGTTCTAAGGGGTACTACGACTCGTTAGGACATAGTTGAGTATTCAAATTTGTCGAAAGTGGTCATGGGGACTTCCTAGGGGTCCTATTAATTAAATATGAAAATATTCAATTAATCAAACTTTAGGATAAATGTGATTTATTGCCAAATAATCATTAAATTAAAGATAATTAAGATAATTAGGAATATTGCTAAGAATATTCCCCGATGCAGAATTTAAGATAATCAATTATGATTCGATGATGTTTAGATGTGCCTTAGGTTAGGACTTCGATGTCGATTTCATTCAATTTGATGATGTAGGAGATTAATGAACTTATGATGAAATTAAATAATACAATTAATAATAGATAGAATTAAATTTAATTAAACAATTAAGTGGCAAATATTAAATCTAATTAATTAAATATGCAAAATATTTAATTAATCAAATTTTAGGATAAAAGCCATAAATCACTCAAATAACTCAGGTTGATTTTTGAGTTATTTTAAAATAACAGATAATTAAGTCACAAAAATCATGCAAAAGCACAGTTCAACTTGAATTAGAAGTTTAGATCAACTTTAAAACTCAAAAAGATGTTGAGTTTCAAAAAGCTAACAACTTGCATTGATTTTCCAATTTTGAGTTTAACTGGTCCTTGAATGTGCACATGGATAATTATGATTTAATAAATAAATAAAGTGATTTATACTCAACTTAACTGATTTTTGAAATAAAATAATTAATTTATGGGTTAATTAACTATTTTATCAAACTTTTATTAAAAACCATATTATTAAATAATGACAACATGCTTTAATTAATTAAATAAGAATTTAATCAATTATTCATAGGAATTTTGATTTATTGTCAAAATTAAATAATACAATTAATAATAGATAGAATTAAATTTAATTAAACAATTAAGTGGCAAATATTAAATCTAATTAATTAAATATGCAAAATATTTAATTAATCAAATTTTAGGATAAATGTGATTTATTGCCAAATAATTATAAAATTAAAGATAATTAAGATAATTAGGAATATTGCTAGGAATATTCCTCGATGCAGAATTTAAGATAATCAATTATGATTCAATGATGTTTAGATGTGCCTTAGGTTAGGAGTTTGATGTCAATTTCGTTGGATATGTAGATGCAGGATATTAATGAACTTATAGCCTATTTTTGGGGTATTACATTTTGCCCCTCTTTGAATTACTGTGCGAAGCGCAGTGGTTCAAAGAAAGTCTATGTTTGATAGAGATATGAAACTGCTTCAAAAGATAAACCAATTGAAAGATAGAAACCGATTGAAAGATATTGAGATAGGAGGTCCTGAATGACCTGAGATAATGTTTACTATAGCAGCAATGAACCGATGATTGCGAAAAAGTGTCAAAATGCTTGATTCTGAACCTTAGTATTGATAAGAAGTGAGTGACCCATTCTAGACTCGATTGTCTTAGCAGAACTAGCAGGTATCACATCCAAACCCTTTAGTTGCCAAAGAACCAAGGAAAGAACACTATGATCTGATGGTTGCAAAAACTGATACAGATTACAAGATTAGGAGAATACCAGATTGATATGGATCGATGAATTTGATATGCTCCAAGTGATGATAGATTTGCCCCGAGCGATGAGGACTTTTGGTGAATCAGCGACTAGACGTGATTGTTTGTCTTGATCACTGATGAAAGATATTGATAGACTTGATCGATAGAATTTTGATTTATAGACTTTGAATGATGTGCAATACCATGCCCCCTTTGGGATTAAAATTGAAATCTGACAAGAAAAGTCAGCGTTGATAGTTTAGAAGCATGTTAATTGATTTGAAAAGTGGTTATATACGTTTGAGAACGCATTCTGCATCATTTGGAAGGTCTTGGAGACCAAATTTGACTAGGTTTGACCATGAGTTTGACCATGGTTGACCAAATTGAAATTTTGATAGTTTGATGTTAGATAATCAGTTAAGTTGAATACTGGATTTTTGTGATGATTGAAGGTTGATTATGTAAGTAGTTAATAATATGAATGATCTCAGATTTGAATTTTGATCCCGAAAAAATATTCTACTTGCTGCTTCATTGGAGGAACCTTCATGTGAGATTCAGCTCTTGTTAGATTTGAAGAATTGATATGAAGAATTATTTAAGCTTTGAAGTTCATTTAGCCATTGTGAGATCATGCAAACATGCAAAATGCAAAGAGACATGCAAGATGAAATGCAACCTAAGACCTAGGACTTAGTCACTGATCATGTGTCGATTTGTTATCATCATTGAACTTTTAGGTAACTGGATAAATCAATACAATGCCCACTAGCCATGAAACCATAGACATATGAATATCGATTTGTATGCACAAGAATCAATACAACACCCACTGGTTATACCACCATGGATATATAAATATTGATTTGTATTTTTGGAATATCGGATTAGATATAAGCACCAAGGCACAAACGCCAGGATGACCTGAATATCATGTCCATTTTGATATAGCAATTTGTATAAGCATCAAAATATAAACATCATGATGACCTGAATACACCTTGTATTGTAAACACATCAAACAGTCAAGAGATCATTCTAGATCCACTGTGAATTACCCGTAGTGACCCTTTATCATTCACATCCTTAGGCAAGATCGCATTTCACAGTAGGAGAAAGAACTCACTCAAAAAATACAATAGTTAGATCAAACTTCTTTGAATTTTCTGGGTATCAATGGTCGAGGTATGCATGGCCATCCAATTTGAGATAGAGGCTCTTATAGTCGGACACCATTTCAATCTGGAATTTCCAAAGTTGTTAATTTTCACATACAAGCAGAAGACAAAGAAAAGATTATGCCCCCAGTCGTCACTCTCTAAATCCTATAAAGGACATCATCGAAGAGCTTGAAGGGACACAATATGCAAAAATCTCAATGCGAATCAGTAAGCATACAAAGAGATAAAAGCATGAAAAACACAGATTGTTTTCAATTTTTCTTTAATTGCGTTGTTGTAGATGCAAAATCATTTCTGGAGACAAGACAGACTTGACTGACTCAAATGAAGCTTCAAAGGACTCTGACTGGATATGAGACGTCTAAGATATACTAGAGACCATAGGATATGACATTGATTGCCCCCAAGTTTGAACATTGATAGGATACAGATGCTTGAGTTGATTGGTGTACAGACCGACTTATTGAAAACTGGAAATGCAGAAACAAACCAGGAGATATGTACTAACTAAAGCAAGACTGAAAGTTGGGAAAGACCAAGATTGCACTGATAGATGGAGCATTTTGAAACAAGTGGCACCCGTTTGTCAAGTTTTCACCTTCTTAGCAGAGATTCTATTTTTGCTACCAAGGCGCCTGTTTCCAGGTTTTCACCAAGGCACTTTTTCATTTTTTCATTTTTTTTTTTGATATTTTCTGATTTTTTTGTTTTTTTGATATTTTTTTCATTTTTTTGTGAATCATCAAGGTGCCTATTGCTAGGTTTTCACCAAGATGTTCATTTTTTCAAGACTTTTTCTAATTTTTATAATTTTTTCAGGACATTTTACCATAGACTGAATGATTTAGGCATAGAATTTCTTCAGATGGAGAATGTTGATTGGTTCTCAGAGCTGTTCTCCTTTAGTCATTGAGAGTTGATAGGCACCAGAGCCAAAAGTAGCAGTGATGACAAAGGGACCCAGCCAATTGGGTTTGAACTTCCCCTTCCGTTCTTGATGGGATTGATTTTTAGGATTTTCTCTCAACACTAGATCACCAACCTGAAATTCTCTGTGTCTGACTTTCTTGTTGTAGCCCCTAGACATTTTTTTCTAATACACTCTGAGATGATCATACGCTACTTGCCTACGCTCATCTAGTAATTCAAGCTCTTTTAACCTAGACACTCTGTAGTCATCGTCGGTGACAAGTCCATGCATTCTGATTCTAAGTGATGGGATTTCAACCTCAATAGGTAGTACTACTTCAGACCCATAAACTAAAGCGAATGGTGTAGTCCCAGTAGGCATTTTGATACTAGTTTCATAGGCCCAGAGAGCTGGATTGATCATGAGATGCCAGTCTCTTCCTATTTTATTCACTATTCTATGCAAGATTTTCAAGAGATTTTTGTTTGAAGCTTCAGCTTGTCCATTCCCTTGAGGATAGCAAATAGAAGACCAATGTTGTGTAATCTTGAATTTAGCACATTAGTCATCTAGGTCCTTATTTTTGAATTGTCCCCCATTGTCTATGACTATGGAATGAGGGATCCCATATCTGCAAATGATGTAGTTTAGGATGAACATAGAGATCTGTTTCCCCGTTGCTTGTGTTAGAGGAACTGCTTCTACCCATTTTGTAAAATAATCTGCAGCTATGATTATATGGGTATGTCCATTAGAAGAATGTGAATGGATAGCACCTATGAGATCAAATGCCCATTATTGAAAAGGCCATTGTGTAGTAAAGGGAATTAGATCTCTCCCTGGAGCATGAATCAAGTTGCCATGTACTTGACATTGTTGATAGTTTTTAGCAAATTTAATAGCCTCTTTCTCCATTTCAGGCCAATAGTACCCAGCCCTAATAATTTTTCAAGCTAACGTTAAACCATTCGAGTGTGACCCACATATACCCTCATGGACTTCCCCTAATGCACGTTGAGACTCTTCCCATTCTAAACATCTAAGCAGTGTACCATCTAGACCTCATTTGTACAGATCATTACCAATGATGACATATCGGGATGCGGATCAGATAAGGTTTCATTTCTCAAAATAGTTAAAGGACTCAGGGATGATTTGGTCATGGAGATAGGAGAACAGATTTTTGTAGCGAGATGAGTCATAACCTACAACAGTGTAGATCATGCGGGTTTCAGGGGAGTCATATGCAGGATAGGATAGGGATTCCACCAGGAACTCGTAGCGTAGCTCATGTTCGGGCTACTGTAAGAGAGTAGATAGTGTCACCATTGCATCGGCAGCCTTATTCTCTGTTCTGGGTATTTGCTCAAATGTGATAGAGATGAAGTATTTCTTTAAATTATCTACCATTCTCTTGTAAGGAATGAGTTTTTCATCTTTGGTTTGGTACACATCATTGACTTGGTGGATAACCAATTGTGAGTCTCCATGGATGTGCATCTCTGTAACTCTCCACTGTATTGCCATTTTCATACCATTGAGAAGTGCCTCATATTCAACAATATTATTTGTGCAAGGAAACTTTAGTCTGAATGCTTTTGGTACCGAGTATCCTTGAGGAGTGATGAACAATATACCTGCTCCAGATCCATTCTATGTGTGGGACCCCTCAAAGAATAACCGCCATGCTCTAGAAGAGAGGTGCATGATAGAGGAATCGGGAAATTCCATTTTCATGGGTGTATCATCAAACAGTGGTGCTTCAGCTAATTGATCAGCAATGACCTGTCCTTTGATAGCTTTTCTTTCAACATATTCAATGTCAAACTCACTCAAGAGCATGACCCATTTAGCTAGTCTACCTGTGAGGGCAGCTTTGCTTAGGAGATATTTCAGTGGATCAATTTTAGCTACTAAATGAGTAGTATGAGCTAACATGTAGTGTCTCAGTTTCTGCGATGCAAAGATCACAGCTAGACATGCCTTCTCTATCATTAAGTAGTTCTTCTCATAGGCCACTAAAGTTCTGCTGATATAGTAGATGGCTCTTTCTTTCTTGTTCTTATCATGCTGTGCTAGCAATGCCCCCAGTGATGTATTTTTTGTGGAGACATATAATATTAATGGCTTCCCATGAATAGGAGGCATTAAGATAGGAGGATTCGAGAGATAATTCTTGATATGATCAAAATTCTTTGCACAGTCTTCATTCTAGGCAAAGGTCACACCTTTATGTAATGTCTTTGTGAAAGGTTGTAATATGTCAACTAACTGTGATATGAATCTCCTGATGGATTGCACTCTACCTTGTAATGTCCTCATTTGACTGATATTTGTGGGAGGCTGCATCTCTATTATAGCTTTCACCTTAGCTGGATCGACCTCAATACCTTTCTTGGAGATGATGTATCCTAGGAGCTTTCCAGAAGTGACTCCAAAAGCACACTTTTTAGGATTTAGTCGAAGACTAAATTTTTCCATTCTATCGAGGATCATGCTCAAGTCTGTTAAATGTTTAGTTCTAATCATGGATTTTTCCAAGGTATCATCCACGTAATCCTCCATTTTTCTATGCATCATATCATGAAAAATAGATGTCATTGCTCTTTGATATGTAGCTCCAGCATTTTTGAATCCGAATGGCATAACATTCCAACAGAAGGTTCCCCACACACATGTGAAAGCTATTTTTTCTTAATCTTCTAGAGCAATTTTGATTTGGTTGTACCTAGAAAAGCCATCCATTAAGGAATACATTTCATAGCCCACAGTCATGTCCACTATCATATCAATGTTAGGCAGTGGAAAATCATCCTTAGGGCTTGCTCTTTTCACATCTCTAAAGTCTGTGTATACTCTGATTGAACCATCTGGTTTTGAAACAGGTACAATGTTAGAGATCCACTCAGCATATTCTATGACACGGATGAATCCAGCTTTTAGGAGTTTTTCTAGTTCTGCTTTGACTAAGAGTGCAACATGAGGATGCATCTTTCTCAATTTTTGCTTGATTGGTTTTACTCCAGGAGCAATGGATAGATGGTGCATAATGAGATTGGGATCCAATCCTGGCATATCTAAATATTTTCGTGCAAAATTGATCTTTTTTTTGATAAGAATGTAGTAAATTTCTATTTCTCTTCTTCTGATAGAGATTGTGCTACATGTACCAATTGTGGTTCCTCTGTTGTACCCAAATTGATGGATTGGGTGGGCTCAATTAGAACTGGAGATCTATCCTATAAATGACTTAGAAGGACATCAAATTTCTCATCCTTAGGCACCTCAGAGAGGTTTTCACCTTTGGATACATCTTTTATTTTTACTTTTGTCGGTTCTGAGACTGCCACAAAGTGGTTTTCACCCTCAGAACTCTTTTTCTTTTTCTTTTTATTTTTTTGACTAAGATATTTGATGTCCAACTCGGTCATGCTAACGCTCATTTTGCTGATGGAAGTCCTCATAGGTTCGACTGCACTGAGGTAACAAGCAAGGGCATAGTCATTGGAAAAGGTGTAAACACCATGGCTTGGGTTTGTGGAAGTTTGGTCGATAAGATCAGGGCATTGGATAGTCAAAGTGGGAAAGGCTTAGGATATGGTGTTCACAGATGTGGATATGTCATCATTGGTCCTAACCTGACACTCAAGTTCAAAGGTGATATTACAGCTCAAAATGTTCAATTCGTGAATAGGCTCAACATCATCATGGGAGTCCTCTTCAGCCATAGGTGGATCAGACATGTTAGGTTCATTGTTTCGCTCTAGACCTACGTTGGGTTGAGATATATATTGGTGAATAACATCAATATATTTCTCTGTTATAAGCTCATCTTCTTCAGGAATGGCACCCCATTCATAGTCATTTGACTCAGCTTCTGATTCAGGATCTCTAAGAAATCTTTGAAAATGTGTGAAATCAGGATGAATACCCCAAGAAGGATTACCCTCAGTCTCTGACTTGAATTCATATTCATGGGAATCAATGTCAGAATAACTACCCCCTTCTTCTTGATTGATTTTGAGATTAGCTAGTTCTTGTGGTGCAACTATCTCTTGATTGATAGTAGGTTCTTGTGTTTCTACTACATTAATTCTCTTGATAGGATCATCTTCATCATCAAGAAGATCTTTGATCTCTTTAGGCAATTTTTCATAGGGGATGAGTTCTGAACTATTTGAATCATCATCTGAGGGTTCTATCTCTTCTTTCTTGAGAAGGGGTTCTCCTGGTGCAATTTGTTATATGACATGAGAACAACCACCTTTGAGATGATAGGGTTTCTTCTTAAAGCCTAAGCCACCAGTATCTTTTTTGGCTCTACCAATATGTGAAATGGGTGTCACAAGACCCTTTCCTCAAATTCCTAGAGGTCCTTGACCGGAATATCCCATCTTGGCTATCAATTTGTTCCCTAGACCATATGAATTAGAAGGGATTGTAGGTGCTATAGATTCACTAGGTTGAACAATTTTAGATTCAGAATCCTCTTTGTATAGCCATGCCAGCACAGCTTCGTCCTCTTCAAATTCTTGTTTGGATACTTGCTCTGCCACAAAATTTCTTTTGTATGCTTCCATAGGTTCCTTAGGTTCTGATTTAGACTGCTTCAAGGATTGTCCATATGACTTAGGTGAGATTGGGAGAGATGTCAGAGACAAGACTAGCTCTATAGTGTATTCTCCCATCCCATTTTCTTTGATATTGATCTCTTTAGCAATGTCGGCCATCTTAGATGTGGAAGCAACATTTAGCTGCTTGATGAAAGATTCTCTATTATTGGGAACAAGCTTATCGGCACTTTCCTTCAATGTATTGCAAGTTGTACTCAGATCTACTGGGATAGTAACCTCCACTCCTTCATGGGGAAATTTCAAGCATTGATGGTACGTAGAAGGAATGGCTTTCATTTCATGGATCCAGGGTCTCCCTAGAAGGATATTGTAAGCCAATGGCAGATCAAGCACCTGACATGTGGTATCTTTGATGATCGGACCCACTTAGATGGGAAAGACAATGGTGCCTTTAGAAGATCTTTCCTATTCATCATAGGCCTTTATGGTGATCTTCTTTTGAGGATCAATAGCCATCTCTGAGAATCCCAACTGTGTGATTAAGTTGTAAGAACAAATGTTGAGGCCTGCGCCCCCATCTATCAACACACATTTGACTCGATGGTTCTGGATCAAGACTTCTATGTGTAAGGGCTGATTATGTGGGTGGCTTAGGGAGTTGTCATCTTCTTCTGAAAAGGAGATATATTATGGAGATGTTAGATGACCAACCATAGTCTGGAACCTGTCTAGATCTAGATCATCAGGAACATTAGAGCCAAGAAAAGCTTTATCTAGGATATCTCTGTCAGCTGGAGATATTCGAAGTAACTCAAACATAGATATTTTGGCATTGGTATGCTGGAGTTGTTGGATGATGTTGTAAGATGTAGGTCTTGTATCCTTTGGATTGGAAGATTTCAAGGTAGCCTTCTATTTAGAAGCAGATGTGAGATTGAAAGGTATCTTAGGGACATTAGATGAACTTGGTGTTTGTCCTTTTAGATGAGCTTGAGCTTGTGATCTAGTAACCACATTAGCTAAGGAATGATTTCTATCTCTTTGTACAATCATGATGACATTACAGCTCTCAGAGAAACATGGTTCAACCATATTGATGACAGCATTGTTTCCAGGGTAGGCATAGTTGACTTTTGCCCCCATGTTAGGCTGAGAAGTGGAAACTCCCTTGCCATGTTGTGGAAATGGTTCTTAAATGTTGTGTGATCATTATTGCTAGTAGGATTATCAATCGTGATGTCCCCTTGATCTATCAAGTCTTGAATAGTATGCTTCAAGTGGAAGCATCCATTAGTTTTATGGCCTTTAGTCTAATGGAAAGCATAGAATTCATTATCTTTCCACCAATATGGTTTTGGATCTGGATCAGGGTTTCGGATTGGTGGTAAAGAGATCATGTTATCAGCTATCAGGGTTCTCAAGGCAGATTCCAAAGATTCTCCTAGGGGAGTAAACTTTCATTTATTATCCCATTGTTTGAATGGCTTCTTTGGAGAAGGTTCAACAGATCTTTGCTCTGAAGCTTCAATGGCTTTGGTGGCAAGGGTGAGATTGTAGGCCGGTGCCTTTGATGGGGTGCGGATAGTGTCAACAACACCATCAGAGATGATACCTTTGTTTCTATTCCAGCTCTTGTTTTTATCTTTTGAGCTAGATCCAGATTCAGACTTGTCCTTTTGAAGTGTGATTTCTCCTTTCTTGACAAGTACTTTCTCAATCTTGATTGCATTATCCACCATTTTATCAAAAGATACATGATCTTGCATTTGTAATGGATAGTTGAGCTCTGGAACAAGGTTATTGATAAAGATTTCAAGTTTCTCCATTTCGGGAATTGGTCTAGCATATAGAGAAAACTTCTTTCACCACCTCTTGAGGAAAGTTAGGAATGATTCCCCTGGATATTGCTTGAGGTTACATATACTGATCATGGTGACTGGATGTTGAATGTTGTAGGAATATTGTTGATAAAACAATTTAATCAATTCCTCAAAAGTTTTGATCGTAGAAGGTAATCTTGAAAACCACTGAATGGATGCTCCTCCCAAGGATCTAGGAAAAAGATGCATCAGATAAGTTGGTTCATGCATGAATTCCATGGATTGCATACAGAACTCTCTGACATGATCTTGAGGATCAGAGTGTCCATCATATTTGTCGTACTTTGGCATCTCCACTCTTTTTGGCAATGGAGGCATATACAAGTCTTTATCAAAAGGGAAAGGACAAAGGGCCTCCATGGAGAATTCCTTGGGTTCCTTCTCTTTCTCAATTTTATTCATTTTGACCTGCATAGCCTGCAGCTGGTTCATTATGGCCGTCATCAGAGTTTCTTCCTCATGCGTGATGATATTTTCAACATTGAAGTGAGGAGGAAGTTTAGCTCCTTCTTGGGCTAATTGCAAAAAGTATGTCTCTCTATCCACTTTCAAGAAATGCCTCATCATTCTCTTGAATTCATCGTCATTCTGACATCGATGGATTTCAGAGGGTGTAGGTTCTTGGTCGGCATTATGTTGAGAATGGTGTCCCTAGGATCCTCCTCCTAGAGAACCATGGTTTGTCCCTACTTGAGACATGGTAGGAGTTTTTGGGCTCCCTGGAACAGATTGAGGAGGAGTTTGTTGATTACCTCTGTGAGTTGATAAAGGAGGTATGTAACCAGTTTTCAATCGAAAGTTACCGAGACCGTCGTCTTTGTAGATACCTGACTTGATGAGTTGTTCAAGAGTTGGACCCAAGGTATTGGTCAAAAGTAAGTTCTGAGATGTTTGTTCTGATTTCTTGTGTGAAGAAGCTCTGGTTTCCACCATTAACTTTGAATGAAACAGAAGAAAAGGATGAAGACAACTAAAGATCTATTTGATTTGAGAAAATTGGATGACGCAACCTTGTCAAGATTATGATAGTTTTGAAGATCTGATGAGACATGGGTGAAGGATACTATGCCCTAGATGTCTGGGATGGATCACCCAAAAGATAGCGGACACGAGTTCCCAACACTTAGTCTATTTTTGAAGATTGATTGAAGATTGATAGTTATGACAAGGTTTTGACATGAGATAAAAAGGACTCAAATTGATCATACAGAAGGCTAGATCAGATTCAAAAGATCAATCTCAGAATACTCAATAGCTACTGCTCTGTTCCTGACACAATGATATTTTTGACAGATTCTAGAACTAGGCTGGAAACATTGGATATCTTGCAATTTGACAATTTCTGACAACTCTCTCAAATTTTTCCAAATGACACTCTACAGACTCATACGACACTGGGTAGTTTATGAAATGACAGTTGCTAAACTTGTACGACAGTTGGGTAGCAATGAAATGACAGTTGACAAAACTCGTATGACAGTTGCTAATAGGGTTTTGACTTTCTTGAATTTGCTAGTTTGAAAACTCGTACGACACTGGGTTCTCATTCATACGACAGATGGGCAATACTGAAATGACACTTGACAAAAACTTGTACGACTTTTGACTTTCTGAAATGACTTTTGACTCCAGAAAAGATTTTACGTCAATTTTTGCAAAATTTAAGGTCTTCAATTTTGGATTGTTTGCAAATTGTACTATCCAGATTTTGAAGGTTATACCAGATTTGATCATTTTTAATAGCCAAGTAGATAAACAAGCACGCAGAACAGCAAGCAAGTGATTCCAAGCACATCTAAAAACAATGAACAAGGGCAAAAGAAACCTTGCGCATGAACAATCAAGTGACCAAATTGTGCTAATCCCTAAGAGTACTAATTGTGTATGTTCTAAAAAGTTTTGCAATAACACACATATACCTGAGAATGAAAAATTGGCCTCTCTAGGGTTTTTAGTAATGGTTTGACTCTGCAACTTTTATGATTCAAAGGGGTGAACTCCAATCCTGGTGCACCAGGGTTTTGACATAGTCCGAGAACTTAATCTTCAAGAGCTTCTAGGGAGATCTGACAACCCAACAATGAACCATACCCGTGGAGATTTCTTCCACAAGGACATTTATATAGCGGCTATCACTACCATGGTGAAAATGGCTATTACCGCTTGATGTTTCGTCAACGCAGTTTTCCCTGTGAAGGGATCATCTGCTACGGTTAACCCTCTCTAAAGGTGACTCACAAATTTATACCACAAGGGGACTTGGCTCCAGATTCAAGGTTTTGACACCTCTTCACTTTTAACCTAAACAAAGCAAGTAGATGAATCTGACATGCTAAGACAAAGTTTATTTCACCAAGGTCTGTGATGTCAACTCCACGTGATCTATCAACCTCTCCAGGGAGAGAATGTATCAATCAATAAGAGAAGACACACTAACCAATTTTGATTCACCAAAGCTCATGATATCAACCCCATGTGATCTATCAACCTCTCCAGAGAGAGAATGTTTCGATCAATAAGAGAAGACTCACTAACCAAGTTGAATGTGAAACGTACTAAGTATCCTGCCTACCTACAAGGATTATGTCATCAAGGAAGGATTTCGCTAGGAATCCAATCTCTCAAGAATCACAAATAGTGTTCATAGGGCCTACTTACTATGTGAGCACAGATGTATGTTCCGAAAGCAAATCTACCAAAAGCATCCAAAAGGTAGAAAGAGGAACACTTAACGCTTAAAGCAAATATGAGATGAGTCCACAAGGTGGAATACTTAACACCTCACACAAGCTGAAAATGAGTCCACAACTTAGAAAACAAGTGAGTTCCTAAAAGCACAAAAGGGTTGCCAAGTGGAACACTTAACGCTTCTATCCTATTAACCCCTCCCCTTTATGGCACTGAGATTGCAACCATGGGGCAAAAATGAGGGGTCGGCGGATTAGCAAGTCCAATAACCCAAGATAGAAATCAAGATCAATCACAAGTATTCTAAGACTACTTAATGAATCCTTAAGGGATCACAACCTAGTATCAAATTATGCAAGAGTGTAGAAATAGATCAAAAGTATGAAAAGATGCACACAAGCTTGACACGTGAGAGATTTATTTTAAGTCCAAATCAAAATGTTTTCAGAACAAAGAGAATACCTTGTGATCCTTGCAACACGCTTAGTAGATTTTACCTAATTTTTAGCAATTGTTACATTTTTCCCAATCAAAACCAATAGAGAGCAATAAAAAATAGAGAATTTCAATTGTCAAAATTAGTAGTTAGCCGAAATATAAAAATCAAATTTGATACTCTGCTGTGAAAAATGAAATGACAGTCAAAAACTGGTATGGAAACTCGTATGACAGTGGGTATGCTCCCAAACGATAGTCTAGAAACTCGTACAACACTAGGTATGCTACCATATGATAGTTGAGCTCCCAAACGACAATGGGTATGTGATGAAACGTGTCTTGATCCGATAGAATATCGTACGACAGTGGTCCAGTATCATATGACAGTGGGTATGCTCCCATACGACATTTGTCAAAAACTCATACGACATATGTACAGACAAAAATTAAAAATAACAGTTTTGCACAGATCCCGAGAAGAAAAAGATAGAAATTGATAGAATTGAATTGGAAACACATTTCAGGGCCCCATGGTGGGTGCCAAAAATGTGTGTGTGAAAATTGTACCTGATCTATAGACACAACACTCAATAAAATATTAGAGGTTAGCTATAATCAAAATCATGCAAAATTGAAATCTAATCTAACCATGTGATTTACTGCCTTCTAATAGGTGTGAGATTAATGTTCTCAGATTGTAATACAGATCAGTGACCTAGATGACACCTAAATGAAGGATTTGAATGAAATTGATCTAGATATGAGATTGAATGCAATTAAGCTATTTTTTTTTATATTTTCTATGCAATAAGAATGATTAATCTGATATGAAATCTATGCTAGATGAAATTGATATGCTATGAATGCTATTGAAAATTGATATGCAATGCTAATCTAAAAATGATATGCAATATGAATGAAAAAATAAGATTGATCTCACAAAGATGTCGATTCACAAGAGCTTTGATTCTTCAATTCCAATTCTCCAGCGTGATTGTGTAAAATATGAGATGCTTGGATGCAAATTTGAGAGATCTGATGCAAATTCGAGAGATCTGATGCAAATTCGAGAGATGAATTATGAAGAGCTAAAGCCTTGATTTTATAGAAATCCAAGGCTTTGGAGGTGCATGAGAAAAAGCCATAAATCACTCAAATAACTCAGGTTGATTTTTGAGTTATTTTTAAATAACAGATAATTAACTCACAAAAACATGCAAAAGCTAAGTTTTAACTCAAAATAGAGTTTAGCTTTAATTGATAATTGATAGTTGGTTGCTTTTGTGATTGTGCATGTTTTATTTATGAATTAATTTAATAATAAAGTGATTTATTTCCAACTTAACTGCTTTTAAAAATAAAATAATTGATTTATGGGTTAATCAATTATTTAATCAAACTTTTATTAAAAACTATATTATTAAATAATGACAACTTGCTTTAATTAATTAAATAAAAATTTAATCAATTATTCATATGATATTAGATTTAATGTCAAACTTAAATAATACAATTAATAATAGATAGAATTAAATTTAATTACATAATTAATTTGGCAAGATATTAAATCTAATTAATTAAATATGAAAATATTCAATTAATCAAACTTAGGATAAATGTGATTTATCGTCAAATAATCATTAAATTAAATTTAATTAATATAATTAGGAATATTACTAGGAATATTCCCCGATGCAGAATATAAGATAATCAATTATGATTCGATGATGTTTAGATGTGCCTTAGGTTAGGACTTTGATGTCGATTTCATTCGATATGTAGATGTAGGATATTAATGAACTTATAGCCCATTTTTGGGGTATTACAATTAGGACCCCTTGGAAGTCCCCATGACACCTTTCAACATATTAGAATACTAAAGTGTGTCCTAAGGGATCCTTCAAACCCTTAAGATACACTTGATCATTCAAATGTGTCAAGAGGGGTCATGAGGACTTCTTAGGGGTCGTAGTATGCCTTATCATGCGTTAGGACCCCTACAAAGTCCCTATGACCCCATTCGACATATTAGAACCCTCAAGTGTGTCCTTAGGAGTCCTACAACCCCTTAGGACACACCCAAGCATTCAAATATGTTGAAAGGGATCATCAGGACTTCCTAGGGGTCCTAGTATGCCTTATCACATGTTCGGACCCCTAGGAAGTCCCCATCACCCTTTTTGACACATTAGAATGCTCAAGTGTCTCCTAAGGGGTCATACGACCCCTTAGGACACACTTGAGAATTCAAATGCATTGAAAGGGGTCATGAGGACTTCCTAGGGTTTTTAGTACATCTTATCATGTGTTAGGACCCTTAGGAAGTCCCCATGACCCCTTTCAACACATTAGAATGCTCAAGTGTGTCCTAAGGGGTCCTACGACCCCTTAGGATACACTTGAGCATTCAAATGTTTAAAAAGGGTTGATGAGGACTTCTTAGGGGTCCTAGTATGCCTTATCATGTGTTAGGACCCTTAGGAAGTTCTCATGACCCCATTCGACACATTAAACCCTCAAGTGTGTCCTAAGGGGTCATACGACCCCTTAGGACACACTTGAGTTTTCAAATGTGTCTAAAGGGGTCATGAGGACTTCGTAGGGGTCCTAGTACATCTTATCACTCATCAAGACCCCTAAGAAGTCTCCATGACCCCTTTTGACATATTTGAATGCTCAAGTGTGTCCTAGGGGGTGCTACGACTCATTAGGATACATATGAGCATTCAAATGTGTCAAAAGGGGTCATGAGGACTTCCTAGGGGTCCTAGTATGACTTATCATGCATTAGGACCCCTAGGAATTCCCCATGACCCCTTATGACATAGTAGAACATTGAAGTATGTCCTAAGGGTTCCTACAACTCATTAGGACACACTTGAGCATTCAAATGTGTCAAAAGGGGTCAATGGGACTTCCTAGGGGTCCTAGTATGCCTTATCACATGTTAGGACCCCTAAGAAGTCCCCATGACCCCTTTCAACACATTACAATGCTCAAATGTGTCCTAAGGTGTCCTACAACTTGTTAGGACACACTTGAGCATTCAAATGTGTCAAAAGGGGTCATGAGGACTTCCTAGGGGTCCTAGTGTGCCTTATCATATGTTAGGACCCCTAGGAAGTCCCCATGACCCCTTTCAACACATTAGAATGCTCGGGTGTGTTCTAAGGGGTCCTACGACCCCTAAGGACACACTTGAGCAATCAAATGTGTCCAAAGGGGTCATGAGGACTTCCTAGGGCTCCTAGTATGCCTTATCATGCGTTATGACCCCTAGGAAGTGCTCATGACCCTATTCAACACATTAGAACCCTCAAGTGTGTCCTAAGGGGTCCTATGACCGCTTAGGACACACTTGACCATTAAAATGTGTCGAAAGGGGTCCTGAGGACTTTGTAGGGGTCCTAGTATGCCTTACCATGTGTTAGGACCCTTAGGAATTCTCCTTTACCCCATTTGACATATTAGAACACTCAAGTGTGTCCTAACGGGTCCTATGACCCCTTAGGATAGGCTTGAGCATTCAAATGTGTCGAAAGGGGTCATGAAGACTTCCTAGGGGTCCTTGTACACCTTATCATGTGTTAGGACCCCTAGGAAGTCCCCATGACCCCTTTCAACACATTAGATCACTCAAGTGTGTCGTAAGGGGTCGTAGGACCCCTTAGGACACACTTGAGTGTTCAAATGTGTCTAAATAGGTCATGAGGACTTCCTAGGGGTCCTAGTACACCTTATCACATGTTAGGACCCCTAGAAAGTTCTCATGACCCCATTCGGCACATTAGAACCCTCAAGTGTGTCCTAAGGGGTCGTAGGACCCCTTAGGACACACTTGAGTGTTCTAATGTGTTGAATGGGGTCATGAGGATTTCCTATGGGTCATAGTACACCGTATCATGTGTTAGGACCCCTAGGAAGTCCCCATGACCCCTTTTGACATATTAAAATTCTCAAGTGTGTCCTTATGTTTCCTACGACTCGTTAGGACACACTTGAGCATTCAAATGTGTTATACGGGGTGATGAGGACTTCCTAGGGGTCCTAGTATGCCTTATCACACGTTAGGACCCCTAGGAAGTCCTCATGACCCCTTTCATCACATTTGAATGCTCAAGTGTTTCCTAAGGAGTCCTACAACCCCTTAGGACACACTTGAGCATTCAAATGTGTTAAAAGGGGTCATGAGGACTTCCTAGGGGTCCTCATATGCCTTATCACACATTAGGACCTTTAGGAAGTCCCCATGACCCCTTTTGACATATTAGAATAGTCAAGTGTGTCCTAAGGGGTCCTACAACTCGTTAGGATAGACTTGAGCATTCAAATGTGTCAAAAGGGATCATGATCTCTTCCTAGGGGTCTTGGTATGCCTTATCACATGTTAGGACCCCTAGGAAGTCCTCGTACATGATTTGACACATTAGAATCCTTGAGTGTGTCCTAAGGGGTGCTATGACCACTTAGGACACACTTGAGCATTCAAATGTGTTGAAAGGGTTCATGAGGACTTCCTAGGGGTCCTACTATGCCTTATCACACGTTAGGACCCATAGGAAGTCCCCATGACCCCATTCGACACATTAGAACCCTCAAGTGTGTCCTAAGGGGACAGACTTGAGCATTCAAATATGTCAAAAGGGGTTATGGGGACTTCCTAGGGGTCCTAACATGTGATAAGGCATACTAGGACCCCTTTGAACACATTTGAATGCTCAAGTTTGTCCTAAGGGGTCGTAGAACCACTTATGACACACTTGAGGGTTCTAATGTGTTGAATGGGGTCATGAGGACTTCCTAGGGTTCCTAACCTATGATAAGGCATACTAAAACCCTCAGAATTCCTCATGACCCCTTTCGATACATTAGGACACATTAGAACCTCTAAGGACATGTGATAAGTTATATTAGGACCCTTAGGAAGTCCCTTATCAGATATCCAATATCTTACTCTTTCTCACTCTCACTCTCCTCTCTCCTCTCTCTCTCTCTCCTATCTCTCTATCTCTTTCTCTCCTCTCTCCTCTCTCTCTCTCTCTCTCTCCTCTATTTCTCTCCTCTCTCTCTCTCTAGGTTAGAGAGAGCGAGGAGAGAGGAGAGGAGAGAAAGAGTGAGAAAGAGTAAGATATTAGATATCCGATAAATATCAGATATCTGATTCTTTTCACTGGTGTTAAAAAAAAAAAAGATTCTTTGGGTCCCTCCAGAGAGTCACATGTTTTTCCTAAATTATAGGATTTGAGTTGCAGCGAGAAGACAAAAAAACACTTTGTGGGGTCATTTTCTCTATTATCAAAGGTATTTCATCTTCTTTTGGGGTGATTTTCTTGATTATCAAGGGTATTTCATCTTTGTTTGGGGTGATTTTCTCTATTAGCAAAGGGGTCATCTTTTTGTGGGGTGATTTTCTCAATTACCAAAGGTATTTTATCTTTTTTTGGGGAGATTTTCTCTATTACCAAAGGTATTTGCATCTACTTTTTGGTCTAACTATGGGGAGTAGTAGTCATCGAAAGCATAAACGGAAGAGGAGACTCACAAATGAAGATGTTGAAGTGTATAGAGAAATGGATAGGGTTGCCCATTGGAATAAAAGACAAGGAATTTTAAATATGAATGAAGATGTAGGCATAGACCCACCTTTGAATGTGGTTTCAAGTGAAGAACATGAATTTGAAGATGAAAATGTAGGTTCTAAAAATGAGAATTTAGGTTTTGAAGATGAAAGTGTAGGTTTTGAAAATGAACATGTAGATGTGGCCAATGGAAGTGTGGACATTGCCAATGATAGTCAACTGATTGAATATGAAGGAATTGACAATGATAATGGTGCAGAAGAACCAAATCAATGTTACATATCTCCAAATTATATGAGAAATGAAGTCCCTTCAGAGGAAGAAAGACAAACTTCAAAATTGAGACCTTCAAGAAGAACTAAATGGTTACTTGAAATTGATGAGAACATAATGAGGAATTTCGATGGCAAGAGATTAGAAAGAACCTTTCGGTTGTGAGTTTCAAAACTTTTTGATCAATTTTTTAGGCACAAGATGTTGGTTGAGCAATGTCAAATGTTTGTGCAATTGTTAAAGATGCAGAAGATGAGATGTATACTAGTCAAATTGAAGATTAGTGTGAACAAGAAAAAAGAGTGAAATGCTATTATTGTGAGAAATCTTTTTAGTGCTCTCAATTCCATTGGGAAGACTACCAAGGAAAAAGATAAGAGAGCCGATAGGAGGTTTATTAAAACCTCTTTGGAAATTTATCATTTGAGAAAGGCTCATTTGATGAGACAAACTTGTGTTGACTTGAATCTAAATCACAAAACTTTGGATAGAGCACTTGCAAGAAGAGAAAGACTTGATGATCCTCTTCAAAATGATACATGGGCTTATGGGTGGAGAATTTTACATTGTGATAAGTAGCTTACCGATGTTGTGAAGGATCAAATTCAACTATTCTGGCAATCTAACTCAAGAGTGTCACCAAATGTGGAGGATGTCTTGAAGTTGAGAATTGGCATTCGAGACCACACCCCGCATCCCAAACATTATTTGGAGGTGAGTCAAACAATGTTTTTCAAAAAATTTTGTGAGACACATCCAACATTGCAAATATCACAAAGATATTTTGAAGCCCTGAAGCCTTTTTTTTGTGTGCCTCTTAAGATTTGAAATACTTGTTGTTGCAAATATCATGTGGATTTTTCAATGCACCATGAATTGTTACGATCCATTCACTCTACTTTGCATAGTAGTGAAATATTGGAGGAGTGTGGTGCAAGTGCTCTTCCAAAATCATCAAGAGACTTGCTAGATCATTTTTTATGTCCTAGAGATGATGGATGTTTCTTTTATAGAAAACATTACTTAAATGACAAGTGCTCAGAGTGTGGTGGGCTAGTGAAGTTTGTTGAATGTTTTCATGAGGGCTACGAACTTGATTTTTGAAAGATAATTGTCCATAAAAAGGTATATGAAACTATTACATATACATTAAAAAGTGGAGGTGAAGGCTCTAGATGTGAGTTGGTTACTAAAGAATGCAAGGTAGCTGATTTTATTTTAGATTTCAGGAAGAATCTTTTTTACAAGTATGCAAGGCATAGTCACAGGTCTCAGTGGTTGGATCAACAATTCAAGATGTGTAAGGACACTTTCTCAATTGGCACTATTATATCAGTTGTTGAATTTTCAAAGAAATATACATTGCAGCCCCAAAATGAGTTGCAAGCTCAATATTACAATTCTATTCAGGTTTCTATTTTTGTGCACATAACATATAGACATTCCCCTGATAGTACAGAAGATGACTGAAAGATAATCAAAGAGTACCATTTTTATATGAGTGATGATAGATCGCACTCATCTGAGTTTGTCCAACATTTCTTTGAGAATTATTTTGAGTAGGTGCAGGAAAATAATATTGCTATGGATAGACATCTCATTTGGTCAGATAATTACATAGGTCAATTAAAAAATGCTTGTATGTTTTATTGGTTATCTAGAATGCATGTAGAGAGAGGTGTACATCATATTTGGAGTTTTTTTGAGGCTGATCATGGAAAAGGGGAGCAGGTGCATGTGTAAAGAGAGCTCTAGTTAAGGAGCAAATGAGGATTTCAGGTGCAAAACTCATTGATGTTCGTTCTATTGTTGATTGGTGTACCTCAGCATTGTCATAGGGGGGGACTCTTGATTTAGCAGTGCATAGATTCTTTTGGTTGGTTGAGTTGGGCATAATAGGAGATAGGTTGGATTGTCAAACTATGAAAGATTCTTCAAAAATGCATTCATTTCAAAGCTCAGATGCTGTTGTTACCCAAATTTTCCTGTTTTATACAAATTTGGCTAAATCTCCCCCAAGGTCTACATTTTTATCCTGTCAAGCATCCCTAAAAAATTTTATGGCTTTATGTCTTGTCCCCTAGCCTCTACAATTCTTTTTAGTCCCCTGGTCTACAAGTCTAAATTTGCAAAAAGTGACCGTTTGAGCTAAAAAACCCTAAAAACCCTAAGCTAGTTTCTATTTTCAAGTTACCTTTTTGGGTCACTTAAATCCTTAAAATGCATGTGGTCTATTAAAATTGACCACCTTCATGTGTTACTACTAGGTCATCGTGCGGGGTCCCTTTTTAATATTTCCTGCAAGCCTAAGTTTCTTGACAAATATTTCCATATGACTAGTCTTAAGAAACTTGTGGCTATCACATGATCTCATGACTCTGGGTTGTTGGACTTTCTGACATGTGATCATGTGACAGAGTGACACCTATCAGTAGGCCCAGTTATTAAATTCCTAAGCATTCTAATTAAGGAGATTAATCTATTTAATCGGGTAGTTGTTGCATGTTCGTAAGGCTTAATCTTGTGCCTTGCGATCATGAGATGACCATCAATCTTCCTCCTAACTTAGTGCTTCCTAATAGTGGGTCCACTGCCACATCATCCAACTTGGAGGTTTCTGATAGGTCAAGAGTTGTGATGTGGAGGTTTGTCAGAGTGGGCCCAGTGACCTATCTTACTTTTAATCCAACGAATGGTGCATGATCTCATGGTTTGTGTTAGAGCCATGAGATTATGCATCGATCATCGATTCTACTTTATTACCAAGGTGCCATCGGGTGGGTCCTTTCTAATGTGCTCACATTTGATTAGTCACTGGGCGCATAGCTAGAAAATGTCAGTGGGTCTAGTGCCGTGTATTGCTAACATGCCTGCATTTGATTGGTTGCCGAGTGATGATGAAGACTTACAAGTGGACCCGTGTGCCAGTGGGGTCCCAGTTCTGAAAGGATCAATGGCTGGCACATGATCGGAAAGAATATTTGGAGGCTATGAGATCATGTGCCCACCGTTACATTAGAATCTAGGTTGCAGTGGGTCCGATGTTAGAGTTTGCTGAGGTGTCTACTGATGGAGCAGTCAAGAGAAAATGGAAAATTGACAAGTGGCAAGTCTGGGCCTAGGGTTAGAAGGTCTTTAGTCGCACGGTCACCAAGTGACTAAAAGGAAAGAAAGTCAAGGTGGGTCCAAATGACAAGTGTACTGATGTGCTAAATGTCGATTGGTCTTCATATTGCCGATATGGACTTGGACTTTTCAAAGGGGTTTTGCAACTATTTTCAGGATAATCTGGGTCATTTGTCTACTGGGAAATGAAGGATATGGATGGCTATGTTTTAAAATTGATCGGCTAGCTATTGTTGTTCAAAAATTTAAATATTTTGCGTAACAGTTTCTTGCTGTTGGTCGAATACAGTGGAGGTAGCCAATGAATTAATGTCTTTAGGACATTTTTGGTTGAGAGGATGATGAGAAGATCTGGGCAATCTACCTTTAGTCATTTCCTGCTTCCTGAGGTACCATGACATTGAGTTTGTGCCAGAGGTGGATAAGTCAAGGTTGCTTGTCCGTAGGTGAATGCAGTATAGAGATGGGCATGCAAATAAATATCTGATCAGCCATGATATTGCAGAGATGCATTTATGATCAGAATTGATAGTGTTAGGGTTAGTTATTATTCTATTGAAAATCTATGTAACCCTAGTTAGGTTTTGACTCCTGCCTACGTGCAAAGGAGGAAATGTATATATTGTTTTTTGAGAGCTTTTAGGAGCAGAGAGTTGACATTTTGTAAAGAATAAAGTTTCTTTCTTAGAAAGCTATCTAAGGCAATTCTTCTGCCCTCTAGTTTTCTACATTCTTTAATCTCCCATTGATGATTTAGATATTGCAGATGTATTTTGTGACATCTTCTCTATCCCTATGCTTCCTTGTCTGAATCTTCTCTTAATGAATTCAGTATATGTATGTTTTCAATAATATCTTAGGGTTCCTGATCCTTCTTCCTTTCTATAATTTATGTGTATTCTTGTGGGTGATTTGATTTGAATGTTTTGTGGGTATACTTCAACCCCTTGACAATCTTGTCTCATTCCTATACCTAGTTGCAAAGGTGAATGTTTGTTTGCAGGTCATAGATTTTTGTCTAATCCTAAGAGTGTTATTGGTTGTGAAAGAATATCTCTCTTTCCTTGAATACCCTCTTTTATTTGTAGACCCTTCTATGAAATACTTATGCAAGCCTATTTAGTGAGTTGTGATCTCCTAGACCTAAGTGTGTGCATTGAATCCATCTTTTATACTGCAATTCATACCATCACTTCGGTGTATCACCTAGTAGGTAGTTTGCTTTCAAGTCATTTCCCTTTCAAGCATCCCTTCTATCCCTTTTCCCTCAAGAGTTTTACTTTTATGTCAAGAAGAAAATTAAGGTGATTATCCAAGAGGAACTAGCCTAGAACCTAGAGGTCTCATCTCAATTAGCATAGGTCTCACAACCTGGAGATGATTCCCATGTTATACTAAGTTATCAAGACTAAGAGAGCTTGAAACAAGGGTGCAAAATTAGTGTATAACAGTTGCTACATGGACCATTTGGACATGAGAGTTGGCTTGTTATTGTCCAAGTTTTCTTTAGTGTGATTGGGATAAGTGTGAGTCAAGTGAGTGGGTTGATACATGGGTTCCACATTATCTTACTCCTTTATCTCTCATAGTCTCTATAATAAATGATGACATGGATTGTTCACTTAGCTACGACCATCTTTCAGATCTTCTACAGCTAGGACATGTTTTTGCATTAGTTGCACCAGAAGGGAATGATGAGAGATTAGATTAATGGTTAGCACGTTGTGTTCGAGTAAAGCAGAAACTTGCACAACTGATGACAAATGATGATATGTTCACATCCAACAGGATCAAATGTTGTTGTGAGAACATGGTTGTGCACATATATGATTAGAAATAATGGCATTCCTGTGTTTGAAGACTATGAGAAGCACAAAACCATTCTCATGTATTCACACCTTGTTATAGTAGCCAATGTTAAGTTGTTGAAACATCAAGGAAAACCAAAGTCAAAGGAGCTTTGGACTATTAGTACTACTAATCATGAAGCAATACTAAATAATGTCAAGCACAGAGATGATCCTTCAGGCACACTTCAGTAGGTAAGTTCAACTCAAGTTAAAATATAGTTATGTAATTTGCATATTTAGATGCCAAAAGGGCACTTATTATATTCTCTATTAACTTTTCTTTTGCCTTCTGAATGCAGGGATTGGAGTGAAAAGGACACTTATTTTTTATATATAGTTGTGTAATTTTCATATTTAGATGCCAAATTTTGCATATAAAACCAACAATCAAATGTAATGTGCATAGTTAGATGCCAAATTTTGTATATAAAAATAACAATCGAATGTAATGTGCATATTTAGATGCCAAATTTTGTATATAAAAACTACAATTGAATGCAATGTGCATATTTAGATGCCAAATTTTGTATATAAAAAATTAGATGCAAAATTAGATGCAAAATTGGAAATATAAAAGAGCTCATGGGGTTGATTTGCAAATATTAAAAGCCCACATTTGTATCATCTTAATGCCATGTAAAGTGCAAAAAATGTGTTTCCTTACTATAAATGTTGTATCCTTATATAATTTGTATCATCTTAATTTTGTATCCTTCCATTTCTATTGTCATAATTCCATTACATTTGTATCATCAAATGATGTAATAGTTGGAGTCATTGAGTCAAAATTGGTCAAATGTGTCCAAAGTAAAATGATGATTCCCTAAGTGAAGGGATAGTGTTCAAGGATTGCATCCTGGCACTGAATGGACTATTCCATTAGCTCTGATTGGGGGGGTAAATGCTAGGAACAACCCCATTTCAATGACTTAGTCATCAGAACATTCCAGACCACGCTAGACCAAAGTGTCCCCAAGGTACACTAAGCACAATTGGGCAATGAACTTTCAAGGCTTGTAACTCAGACCCTGTGAGAGGTATCAAAGATTTGTGAGATGCTACAGGATGACATTTTCTAGGCCTACAATAATCTCTCTCCATTCTAGGAGATTCAAATTTGTTTGAATTTGGCATGCTAGTCTTGCTTGATGCCAAAACTTGTAGTGAGGGTTAGTTGAAAGTTGCACCAATGGATTACTTCTAAACCATTCATCCTAGCACTGAATGGACTATGCCATTACCTATGATTGGGTGGGTGAACACTAGGCACAACCCCATTTTGAACACTGAGTCATCAGAATGTTCCTGACCACATTGGAGCAAAGTGTCCCTAAGGTGCACTCAGCATGATTGGGCAGCGAACTTTCGAGGATCATAACTCAGACCCTATGAGAGGTATCAAAGATTCATGAGATGCTACAAGATGGAATTTCTTAAGCCTACAATAACCTCTCTCTATTCTAGGAGATTCAAATTTATTTGAATTTGGCACACCAGTCTCTCTCAATGCCAAAACTTGCAATGAGGGTTAGTTGAAAGTCGCACCAAAGAATTACTTCCAAACCGTTCATCCTAGCATCAAATGGACTATGCGTTTAGCTTCAATTGGGTGGGTAAATTCTAGGCACAACCCCTTTTAGACCACTAAATCAATAGAATGTTCCGGACCACCCCAGAGCAAAGTGTCCCAAAGGTGCACTAAGCACGATTAGACAGTGAAATTTTGAGGCTCATAACTTGGACCCCATGAGAGGTATTAGAGATCCATGAGATGATATAGGATGGCATTTTTGAGGCCTACAATAACCTCTCTCCATTTTGGAAGATTCAAATTTGTTTGAATTTGGCAAGCTAGTCTCCCTCGATGCCAAAACTTATAGTGAGGGTTAGTTGATAGTTGCACAAATGGATTGCTTCCAAACAGTTTGTCCTGGCACTGAATGGACTATGCCATTAGCTTTGGTTGGGTGGGTAAATGCTAGGCACAACCCCATTTTGACCATTGAGTCAGAAAAATGTTATGGACCATGTTGGAGCAAAGTGTCCCCAAGGTGCACTAAGCACGATTGGGCAGTGAACTTTTGAGGCTCATAACTCAGAGCCTGTGAGAGGTATCAAAGATCTATGAGATGCTACAAGATGATGTTTTTGATGCCTACAATAACCTCTCTCCATTCTGGGAGATTCAAATTTGTTTGAATTTGGCACACCAGTCTCGCTCGATGCCAAAACTTGCAGTGAGGGTCAGTTGAAAGTTGCACCAATTACTTCCAAACTATTCATCTTGGCACTGAATGGACTACACCATTAGCTCTAGTTGGGTGGGTAAACACTAGGCACAACCCCTTTTAGACCACTAAGTCAGCAGAATGTTCCAGACCATGCCAGAGCAAAGTGTCCCCAAGGTGCACTAAGCACGATTAGGTAGAAAACTTTCAAGGCTCATAACTCAGACCCTGTGAGAGGTATCAAAGATCTATGAGATTCTACAGGATGTAATTTTTGAGGCCTACAATAACCTCTCTCCATTCTGGGAGATTCAAATTTGTTTGAATTTGGCACACCAGTCTCGCTCAATGCCAAAACTTGCAGTGAGAGTCAGTTGATAGTTGCACCAATGGATTACTTCCAAACCGTTCATTCTAGCACTGAATGGATTGTGCCATTATCTCTAGTTGGGTGGGTAAATGCTAGGCACAACCCTATTTTGACCACTGAGTCAACAAAATGTTCCAGAGCACGCTGGACCAAAGTGTCCCCAAGGTGCACTAAGCACGATTGGGTAGTGAATTTTTGAGGCTCGTAACTCAGAGCCCGTGAGAGGTATTAGAGATCTGTGAGATGCTATAGGATGACATTTCTAAGGCCTATAATAACCTCTCTCCTTTCTAGGAGATTATAATTTTTTTAAATTTGGCATGCCAGTCTCGCTCGATGCCAAAACTTACAGTGAGGGTCAGTTGAAAGTTGCACTAAGCACAATTGGTCAGTAAACTATCAAGCCTCATAACTTGGACCCCGTGAGAGGTATTGGTGATCCATGAGATGCTACAAGACCATGTTTCTTAGGCATTCCTAGTGTATTTGCAGGGGTACAAATAGAGTACTCATATTTTGTCCAAAAGACCAATATGTTTTGATATGGCCAAAAGGGTGTTGATTATTTCCAAAAAGGTGTTTGATTATGTAATTAGGCCAATTTGAAGTCTTTTAGCCATTGGGAGTAAAACGTAAGTCTACAAACCTTGAAACCACTTTAATAGATATCCTTATATACCTCAAATGATGAATTACACGTGTGAACACACATAGCACATAAAGCGTACACATAAATTTTCTTAAGTCATGAAGCATACATGTAGCACATAATTATAAAGCATACAAAATGAATTCACTTAAGTCATGCACATAGCCCATACACATGAATTTAGGTTATGAATATTGTACTTGAATATACATGAATATACTTAAGGCATAAATTGTACACATGAGTACATACACACAAGCATATTTACATACTAACAATGAATAAATGAACACATGTAATTAACAAATTGGATCAAATATCAAGTTTCATATATATATCAAAATGAACAATAATTATGTACATATTTATATGTCAACATATCTAGATACAATGTGGCATATGCCATCTCAAAATATGTCATATGACATCTCAAAATAAGAAGTTCAACTAAAAATATTTTTAGGACATCCTATTCTACTGGTGGATCATCAAAATGGAGCCTCTTTGAAGTACTCTTTAGCTCTAATGGATCCTACATTCAAACACAAAAGTGAAACCCCAAGTTAGATTAAAATTTAGCATCATAGTCAACAATAATAAATAAAATTTAAACTAAAATTGAACTCTCATTTACCTCACCTCTCTATCTCCTCCCGTGGGTAGGAGACCTAATATATGTACTAAGTAGTGCATGAATAGTGCCACCAATGATGACTCCCACCTGTATATGTTTACAAACATGACATTGATCTACGAGTTATACTATTATTGTTAAAAACTTGGTAGCAAATATATGTTTACAAAATAACTAAATTAACATTAAAACTTACCTTTGTTGAACTTTCTTCAAGGATTGTTGACTGAGTCATCAATGATACAAACCCTTGTCGTTCTGGCTCCCTCAAACTAGGAGTGACCTACAAAAGTCAAACAGATACTTCACATTATCATAACTTGACCATATTATATATACTTGATTGAAAAATACACACAAATAGCTTTAGAAATGTGTGTACCATGGGGCTATCACTCTGAATGGATATGCATGTGACTCTATCATGACGATAGGATCTCATGACATCATCACATGCCACTCCCTGTCAAATAAACCATGTAAATTAAAAATGAGTACGCACAATTGACAAGTATACATGTATGCATAAACAAACTAAATTACTTAATTACCTATCCTTTATCAATAGTTGACACCTGCACCCCCTCACATTGCCTACTAGTGGCAATTGGTGACACCTGCATCAGTATGTCAAAGATGATCATAAAAATTAGAAAACAATGTACATATACTATTATCATAATTTAAAAGGAAACAAATGAGTACATTAAAACATATGTACCATGGAAGAGTCAAGACCAAATGATATGGCCGAAAGTGTGGACCCCTCCACCTTTGCGATCTCCTCCTCTATCATCAACTAAACATAAATGTAACACATAAAAAGACATAAGTGGGAAATTATTATAAGGAAATTCTACTAAAAATACGAACAATAAAATTTAAAAACAATGTAAAAAGTGAACGGTTTACCCTTACTGTAACAGTGGGAGTCCATGGCACTGTAGGCTCCTGATGTACATCTCCATGAGCTACTTCAGTGCCTGTAGTGTGCTGTGTAGAATCATCCCCGTCAAAGCTGAAATGATATGTATCACTATCAGTCAGGTGACCAAGGCATATATTCTTACATATAACACAAGTGTGGGCCACACAAACATGTGAGGTTGTGGAAGCACCAAAAGCATCAGGACGAGGAGGCAACAATGCTATGCTCTTCCTAACTAGCAAATCACTCAACGTGTGAATGGATCAAATAGTTTGTGAGCCGGCCTCAACAATAATGTATAGATGTTACATTGTGGGAGGTGGTGAAATCTTTGGAGGGGGGACATATGTGCAGGATTTCACCCATTGTGATGATGCCCTATCTTGCAGAGTGCCTAAACCTACACCCTGGTTCGGTCTCATACTCGAATAATCCACATTGTGACCAAGCACAAATTCAGCATACAATTTTCTAAGAAATTAAATTGGGACATCCAAATTGTTGTGAGGTGGTCTATTAAAAACCATCCACCAGTGGTCCCAAAATTTGTCACATATTGCACTATTTGTGCACCATTTAATTGACAACTTGGTTTTTTTAGGGTCTACTTTTAGACCAGTTTTAGGATCCACAAAAAGATTAGCTATGTCATGTTTTGTTATATTTAGGTTCATGACTTCATCATAATCAATCCCATCATCAAATTGGGTGTGCATGGAATCATGCCAAAGAAGTCTAACATTGTGTTGTTGTGTCAATTTCTCCATGTTTTCAATTATTGTGTGCAATGTCATAAACATGGGGCACAATGTGGGGATATTCACATATGTAGTTTCAAATCCTCTAAGTTCATTTAGATTATCTCCTATTAGATGTTCTAAATGGTGAGGGTTTGTGATAGGTACATCTTTTAGAGGTGGGAGATTGTTGGGAGGTGCGTCTGGATTGTTTGCAGGATCATTAGGAGGGTTTTCTAATTCCATGTCTGATAGCAATGAAAAACAAAAGGATAATTACAATGAATTTTAAAAAACAATACAAAAACTCATTGATACCCTAATTTTTATATAAAAAACTATATATTTATATTTAAAAACAACAAAAAACAATAAAAAAAATAAAAAATAGAAGCTTCACTTACCTGGGAAATTTGGGAAAAATTGAATAGGGGATATGGGACTGGATATTTGAAACGTAGTTGCGTTCAACATTTTTGCAATGAAAAAATGTTGAACGTGATGGGGTACAGTGAATTATATTCACTGGAAAATATTGGATATCTGATATTATCAGATATCTGATAATATCAAATATCTGATAATGCTTTCAGGTTTGGCTTTTGGTTCGGCTAGGTGTACTGACACCCAAGCCTACCAAAAAGTCAACAAATCTATTTGTGCACTTTTGGATGAGTGAAAATAAGTTTTTTTCACATCACCACTTTTTGGCATACCATGATCCTGCACATACCCATTACAAAGATAAATATCAAGAATTAGATAATTACAATCAGATCATTAAAGGTGAACTCACTCAAGCTAGACTACTTATTGAGGAGTTACACATAAGAAATGACAAGAGCAATAAACAAAGAACTAAAGGTAACATAAGTGGACCAAATAAAGTTGGATGTTCAAGAACTCAAGAAGTACCGAATGAAGTGAAGAATGAAGAAAAATCTATTCCAAAAGAAAAACCTACAAATGAAGTTTATAGCGAACAATTCAGACCCTTCAGAGGTAGATGTTTTGGATGCAACAAAGTTGGTCACATGAAAAGAGACTACAAAAGTAATGGTAATTCTAAACCCTTTACTATCTACTTTTTTAATTGCTATGAATATGGACACAAAGAGGCGGATTGTAGAAAACCTGATCAATCTAGGTATAAGCAAGACTATATCAGAGAAGAAACTACAGCCAAAATCATATGTTAGAAGTGCAACAACTTTGGACACACAGCAAGGTACTGTAAGTTGCAGACCAGTCAAGATAGAAGAGGACCACCCATCTGTTACAAATGCAATAATCTAGGTCACATTGTGAAGTTTTGTAGATACAAAGGAGATAACAACAAAAGAGGACCAAGAAGATTCAATGAACTAGAAACACCACCACTTATAGTCATAAGGAAAAATATTAGTGATAGTGGTAAAAGCTTAAATGATTACATAAGTGAAAACAAGAAATAAGAAAATAAAAAGATATGGCAAGTAAAAGTTCTAAATAAGGTTGTGGTTCAAGGAGAGACAACATGTGATGATGTATCTTCAAATGAAGAATTCTTTGAGGCATCAGCCTAGAAGGCCTCATGGCCTCATGGGGAGTAGTGGATGAAGACAACATAAAATATCTAGCCCGTGTATGAGTGGAATAAGATCGTGCGAGCTTGTGTATGATATGTACAGATGTTCATGAATTTTTGGATGAGATCGCAACACTTGAAGATTCATCTTCTATGTTCATGAGTTTTGCATTGACTAGACGACATGTGAATTTGAGCTATCTATGTTTAATGCACACACTCAACTTGCGATGAATAAAAGACTTAAAATATTTCATTTATCCACCACTTTTTTATCAACAACTAAGGAGAGTAGAAGTGTGAAAGCAAAATAGTAATCTAGCAAAGAGGTTTGGTGTTCACATGAAGTCAAGCATTGATTTTGTACACATTTAAGGTATTTAGACCTAATCTCTCTAAAATTCATGGATGCACTAGTAATCTACGATGTGGTAGACAAACCTAGGTATAAGTTCATAAGGCACCCATACAAATCCTGTGAGGATGTTCTGGAAGGGGCATTTTCTCAAACCCCCATAGGTGTGTTGCATGTAGAAGACATTAGGGCATACATTCACTACAAATATGAGATGATTGGGGATGTTAACATTGATAGTGAGTTAGACAAAATGATAGAAGCTGACAGATCCTTTGGAGAAGAATTCAAACATCTAAAGGATCAATCAATCTTTAAATTAACCTGTCTAGTGGAATTCTCAGAGGTCAAATGGTTTAAAATCATTCTCAGTAGAATTCATGATCAATTTCTATGGATTGGTGAGCAACCTACAAAATTTTTTGCTCAGATGATTCATGAGATCATAGGTCTTGACAATGAAGGATCCCTACCTATGGTAGAGAAGCACCTAAAGAAATAGGTAGAAACCCTAACTCATTCTAAATGGAATAAGAGGGAAATGATAGTAAATGACATATACCTACAAGATGTCAAATTAGTGGAAATGTTGTTAGGATACAAGGTGTTTCATAGTAGCAGATCAAAATCTATTTCTATTGGAATCATCATGATGGCCTATAGAATGATCAAGGAAAACAAGCAATACAATCTTTGTGAAATATTGGCACAACAATTTCTTGATAACATCAAAAGTATTAAGAAAGACAAAACCAAAGCATTTAGCTTTGGATCACTACTAGTTCACATGTGTATTCATGTTGTTCATAAATTTCCTAGCATGCATCCCAGAGCATGGAAGAGTGATGTACCTACTGGAATTCAAATATCAAAAAGCTATAGAAGGCAGAAAAAGGACTGGGTAGATGGTGAATTGTTTGCTATGACAAAAATACTTCAAAGATAGATGAAAGAAAGGTACAAGATACTAGAAGAGTTAGTGGAAAAGTATGAAGATACCATATGTTTCATGGTTGAAATAGATTGTGTCTATTTTGAGGTAGTTGAACCCAGAACCAAGTGGTGCTATCCCATGGGATATAAGGTAAGTGTTGAAGTACTAACCATGAAAGTAGAGCATGTACTTATAGCAGAAAAAGATACTACTCAAGAAAGGTGGGGCACCTATAGAGAAAAGTATGAGAAAGTAAGAGAAGAATAAGAAAAGGTAACAAGAAAAAGGAAGGTTAGTAAAATTGTTGAAGACACTACTGCGAAGGTGGGAATCACTTGAGAATAGTTGAAGAATATAAGAGCCAAAATGGAGGCTTCTTCTAGCATAGCTATTGATGCACCTAATCCAACTGAGAAATCAACAGTTCCTACTGTTACTATTGTTGATACACAAAAAGATGAGATTCAAAAGGTTATGCCTAAAATTGTCCCTGTAAAATCTACAAGGACAGGTAAATAGATAAGTCTGAGTAAGAAAGAAATAGAAGAAGAGAGGGGGAAAAAGGAAGAGAAGACAACAGAAAAGGAGGAAGAGAAGGTGACTCAAAAAAAATCACAAATCTTGTGGAAACCTGATATGAAAGAACTTTAGAAGAGAGCCATCAAAGAAGGAAATTTGTCAACTATAAACAGATATTATGAGAGATATAGCCCTGAAGATAAGGAAATCATTGAAGATACTATCATAGAGAACCTATTAGTTTTCAAGAAAAATTTATTGGAAATTGAAGAAAGTGTTCCCAAAGATCTCTACAACAAACTAGAAATAAGAAAATAGTTAGCTCATTCAAAAGATGAGAACATAAGAAACAATATAATCGATGATATGTTTCCAATTGTATCCATTCAAGCAAGAGAAAGAACCATAAAGGCACTGAAGCCTCTTCTAAGAACAAAGACCAAGCTAGTCAAGATCATGGCTAGAAAATATGATGAGGTAATTGATGATAGTCAAAAGGCACTAGATCAAGTTCTAATGAATACCTTACCTAAAAGAGTGTCACCTCCTAAGATGGCTAAACCTATGTCCCTGGGTTTAGGAGAGAGTTCACAATCAATGGATATAAGTGCTCAAGTTAACTTGCAACTAGACTTCTTTGTCATTGGTGTGCCTGTTAGCCTTGACACTTTGCAGGATATAAATGATCCATTTATGGATAAGATGGACAATGTGATGGAAGTAAAAAATTAGGAACAAATAGAAGAGAGGAAATCAGAGGAAAAACAAGAAGAAAAAGTATAGGAGAAGGATTTGCACCAAGAAGAACATCAAGAAAATAAACTGAAGGTAGAGGAGACCACTGGAATGAGACTTGATTCATCCCTATTGTTGGCAAGTGATGCCAACCTAGTAAGTTTTGATGTGGACAGTATGGATGAAGATGAACTAATGAGACTCTCACTCATGGCATTTGCTAAAGCTAAGGAGAGATCAGCTCAGAAAGGAGACAAAAGAACCAAGACAATGGGCAGGGTAGTAGAAATAATAAATATGTTGCTACCCTCTCCACTCATTCTAAGAGACAAGGATGAAATTGAGAATCTAAGTATAGTATTGGATAGCTTTGATAGTCACTTTGACTCATTGCTAAAAATAGTAGAGGAAAAGGCTGAAAGAAATTTATTGGAAATGAAGATAAGAGAAGTTCATAAGTCCATCTCATGGGACTTAGACATTCTCAAGGCCATCAATCTTAAAGCCAAGAGCTATGTGACACAAGGCAAAAAAATTTATAGCCACTGCATAAATCCCTGCAAATACTTGAAAAATAAAGAGGAGGCTATAGAAAAAGACAGGGTCAGTCTTGACAAGATAATGGACAGTTGTGAGTCTTCCTCACAAAATGTGGAAGAAATTGACAAAGAAACATCCATATTACTAGAAATCATAAGGGTACTAGAAATGGAGAAAGGGAGAGTTGCTAACAAATTTGGTGTGCTAAGACACCTATTAACTCCCAAGCTCTCAATATTGGAGACTCATCTCTGTGAGATGATAAAGGTTGAAAGTTCAATGATAGTATCTACTCTCACTGAGCTTAAGGTAGCAGAGACAACATCATATGCACTGAATGGACTAATCCATGTCAATGAGTTACTGATAAGTTCATGGGTTGAGGAGATTAAGACCTTGGAAACACCCTTCCAAGATGTCTTAAATTTGGTAAGCAAGAACTAGACCACCTGTGCTTCAGTTTTTTATATTTTGAGATCAACCTTTGCCATTGATGTCAAAGGGAGAGGAATAAAAAGAGAGGGAAAAGAAGAGAAGTGCTATGAGACACTTAGTCATTTGTCTAAGTGTTTCCATCAATGCCAAAGGGAGAGATTGTTGGCATGTGATGTTTTGGAGTACTGGAAATCTTCTAAGGGTTGTCATTTATGGAAACACTTATGATAGTATGATCACAAGTTGTGGAGATTGAAGTAGATTCATAGTCATGAAAATGACTAAGTCCAGAATCAGGAAAATAGGGTATAGTGCCACAGTTTTGGATAGCGATGGAGACATACAAGGTATTATGGCTTGCAAAGTTAATTGAAGGTATTTTGGTACATGTAAATGCTTCAGCTAAGATCGTATAATTTTTGGATAGATGGTGTATGAGATATAGTGTTCGGACGATATGCGAAGATAGTAAAACTGCATATCAGGGCACATGAACAATTGCGATGATTAAGGAAAGCATGATGAATATGATAATGTGCTAAGTCATGTAAATAAATTTTAGTGCCAACTCTTTGGTAATATAAGAGTGCCGACTCCATATATATCATTTTCACAAGTTTTTACTATGTTAAGTAGGACATTTTGTGGAGCCGACTGGAAGGCTAGTTTTGTATAAATATAGATTACTTTTGTGATAGAAGGATGATGATGATGATGCGAAGAGGAAAGAAAAAGTAAGATGCAAGATCAACAGAAGGAAGAGCTATAACTAGAACTATCTAAGAAAGATAAGTGCTTTTATTGTTCCTTTTGTGAACTATTTTTGGGACAGTATTGATTGTAAGAGTAGTGTGCTCACCACCTTTAACCAAGTATTTTGTATGCCCCTAACAGGGTTTTTGTAATCCTCTAGAAAGGAAATGTACTATGTAACAATCAGCTCCTAACAGGGCTAGATCTTTTAACAAAGACATTATACTTTAGTGCATATTTGTGGGTACCATCTCCACTGGGGTTTTCCCTTTAATCAAGGTTTCCTCAAGAAGAAATCATGGTGTCACGAGTAATGTGTTATGCTTATATGTTCTTTTCATTTCCGCATTACTTTGGATTATTTATAATTGTTTAAAGTTGAAAGTGAAGTATTTTAATACTGATTCACCCCCCTCTTAGTATTACTCAATCCTAACATACATATATCATGGAAAACAATAGCAAATAATGAAGGGGATCAAGACATTGTGTGCATCTCCTGCATGAGTGATTCATGGCACCTTTAGGTCATATTAGACCTCAAATAGGCAAAATGGGATTTTTGATTAATTTTATCTTAATTTCTCCTAATAAGGTCTTCTTAGATCATTTTAGACCATTTTGTATTATTATTCCAATTTGTAAGCCTATTGGCAAAAAGATGCAAAAGTTGCTCTAAAATTGTAAAAAAGTTGTCATGCATTTTTTGTCAAAATTTGGAAAAAGAGGGAAAAATAAAGAAAGGAAGGTGAAAAGTCATATAAAAGTGTGGATTAGTTACATATAATGAATTTTGACTTAAATAAATCTTTTGGGCTCCATTTGTATGGATTTTTTAATCGAGATTTGAATTGTGATTTCAATAAAAGTTCTCTATTTTTCTGCATTTCTGGGTGTTATTAGTCTAATATTATCTTGATTTGGGCTTCCTTTCTTCATTCACATGAAAAGATACTAATTGAAATTGAAAGAGATTTGAATCTACTTTCATATGAACCTAGTTTTGTTTAATTTCATTGACTTTTAGCTGATTTATAGCAATTTTTGTAACAAAGGGTTAAAAACACTACGTAGGGCACCTATGAGCATAAAAAATTGTAGAGCTTTCATTTTCCATAGTGAAAAAGATAAGATTTTTTATTTTGGTCTATTTTAATGTATATTTCATTGTCCTACAGGTTCAGGTCATGAGGAGAAGGTTTAATATGGTTTTGGTATGAAGAATGATTGATATCTCCTATGTATCAGTTATAACAGTGTTAGTTTTCAGCTTGCATGTGTGAATGGATGTGAAGAATTGACTAGTCTCCTTTTATGACTGTCTCTATGAAGGTGACTATGACAGTCATAACAACAACATATTAAACCTTGAAAACCTCAAGTTTTTGTCAAATTTCTTTACTTACATTTGTTTGGAGAAGTGTCCTCGGATGGTTGGGGTCCCTAAAAACATAGTAGTCTCATACACCTTATTTGCATTGAATTTGTTAAATCTTTATGATTGTCCTAAGGAAAGTCTAGTCACAATCTTAGTTGCATCTACCTAGACTAGTGAAGAATCATAAAATTGTTAGTCTTTAGTTGAATGAGTCTATGGGAGGTTGTTCATGGTGCATAAGGCTCCCATGCTATTGTTTTTCATGATTTTATGTCTTAGTGGGGATGTACAAGGACAAACAAATGACCTTATAGTGTTCTCAGTTCATTTTCTTGTAATAGTCATTTTCCTTGAAGAAAATTCATGCTTGGACCTTGGAATACAATGCATACTACCAAATTTTAGTTTTGAAATGTTTTGCAAGGTAAGAAGAGTCAAGAGTTAGATGTTCTTATTCCAATTAGCAAAAGTCAAAAGGTCATTTTGTTAATGGTCCTCAAGTTCCTAATCACTGTCATTTAGAATAGTCATAAGCCCTAATAAAAGTCTTGTTTGGAAGTAGGGTTTGGTGGTTGGACGAGTCTCCCATATCATCTTCTCACAAGTTATAAACCACATGTTGAATCAAATAGGTGATAAAAGACTAGGTTGATGTTTTACCTTCACCTTATCTCCTAATTTAGAAGAGTGTTCAAACAAGGTTTCCTTAACCTTCTGAGCCTATTTGTGCCCATCTTTGTATCAGATGGGTATCAGGGCATAGGTTAGATTAGAGAAGAGTTTTTTATGTGTCATTTAAACAATTTCAAGATGCCTCCTATAAATAAAGTTGCTAGGAAGGTGAGTGAGTTGGAAGAGAAAGAATCCAAAGAGATAAGAGAGTTGAAAGAATCGATAGAGAGTCTTCAAGCTAGACTGACCACAGTAGAGAAAATTCAAACAAGAGGAATGGTCACAAGATATGTGAGTGACCAAGAGGAAGAACAAAAACAAGGGGAAGAAGGAGAATCCCCAAAGTAGTTGGATACTGGAGAAGAAAGGATGGTTAGGATGTTGAAGGCTATCAAAGAGGATGGTCCTAAGGTGAAATTGGATCTACCCTTGTATGGAGGAAGTATGGATGGTGAGGATCTCCTAAATTGGATAGGAGTGATGGATAGTCATTTTGACTATGAGGAGGTACTAGAAGAAAAAAAAGTGAGGTTAATCAAGACCAAGTTGAAGGGTCATGACACACTTTGGTGGGATTATACCCAATTTGAAAGAAGAAAGAATGGAAGGTCTATAATCACTTCATGGGATAGAATTGTTGCCAAACTCAAGGGAAAATTCCTTTCAAGTGATTATTCTATTAAGCTATATAAGAAACTTTAAAATATAAGGCAAAAGCACACAAATGTGAAAGCTTACACATAGGAATTCTACAAATTGAGTAAAGAGCTAGCCATAAGGAAGATGAGGAAAAGTAATGATTTTCATATTACTTTTTACTTCATAAGTTAATGTATGGTTGAAGATCGAATAATTATTTTTCTTTTCTTGTAGATAATTTGAAACTACCTATTGCATAGCTATTGAATTAGCTTGATAATAGAAGGAAAGACATTTATCGAATTAGCTAAGATATTGAATTAACTTTGTATGAAACTGACTGCTAATAGGACCGTATTTAATAGAAAAATTAATAATAGACCTTAATATGATATAATTAAATAGTTATTTTTTTATTTTACTTGTTGATAGTATTACTCATGAGTGTGTATAAGCCTTAAGTTTAAATGCTACATGTCTCTAATTGGATCAAACCTACTATGCCTATGATCAATTTCTAAGGCCATCCATATACAAAAAATAGTTTTGATAAAAAGGAAAGACGGATAACAAGTTTGGTTGCGTATAGAAACCACATTTAATACTAATTACCCAATTCCCATAGGCTGATAATATTTTTAATGTCACTCATCAATAAATATACTACACATTTCTTAGCATCATGACATTAATGGAAAACAAACATTACACAAGAATAAGAAAAGAGGAAACATTTATATTACAAATGTTTAAATATAATAGATGCTACAAACTTGTGATTGGTATATTAAAGAAAATGACACACAATATATTTTTCAAAATGTTAAATGAATTATAGTAATATCAGATACAATGATGGAATGGTGCCATATCCTATACTGCCATGTTTCTTTGAATATTTTGTCACCAATTGGCATGCTTTTGTAGCTTCTTGTACTAGCCTATTACCCAAGATTTTTGTCAGGTTGTCGCAGCCTTAAAAGCTAAGTGTTTTATATTTTCCTCCAACTCTTTCTTGCTGAATTGTATATTCCTATTCCACTTGCAACACTAAAATCATGTCTCGCTCAATTGCGTTGATAGAAGAAAATTGTAGATTCTTATTACACTGGAGACAAGGTTTCAAAGGAGTTTTTCAAAGTTTTGTCGGCACATCATACCCACCACATTATCAGTGCAATTTGTTGAGGTAATGAGAAAACAAATAAAATCACTAATCTATGATCAAAATTGCAGTCCCAAATAGTAGGTTTGACGCACCTTTAAGGTTTAGGGGTCAGTAGGAGGCCAGAGGAAAGTTTGACTAAGTGAGAGCTCATACGTTTAGTCTTTAAGTCAAGCTTGGCATGTTTGTAGCCTCGTTTTGTAGACTCAGTGAGTTGGATAATCAAGGCTTATGAGTCTCCTAAAATTTCCAATCTTGAACGTTAAAGAAGGATGAGTCTAAAAATGGTCATTGAAATGTTTTTTTTTTTTTTTCATAATGTTTATTAATTATTGAGTTTTTCCATTTAGTCTGAGTTCAAGTTTGTTGTGATTTTGTTGAATTTGAGTTTGAACTATGGAAGTCTATTGTGTGATTTGATAAGACTCAAAAAGGACTATTGTACAAAGACACTATATCTATGCTCTTAAAATACCTTTTTAAATGATAAAATTGAAGCTTGCAGTAAAAATGTTTATATTCATCTTAGTTTATCTTAAGAGTGTTGCAAATAATAATCCTACAAATTCATGTAACTTTCCTATTTAATTTGTTAAATTTTGTTATAGTTTTGGATAATAGATAACTCATAAATTATGCAAACTTCAAATTGCCCCATGTGAAAATTCTAATGAGAAATTTTTTTAAATGATACTTGAAACACAACAAATACCTTTAAATCTACTTAATTCTTTTACTATTCACTATTTTATTTTATGGTGACTTTAAAATGCATCAATGTGTTCAAGAGATATAATTTTAGTTGTGCAAGTGTTATGTTGAAGATCTTTTGTTGTGATTCTAGATGGTGTTTCAGACATGTATGTAGTTAATTCCTATCAACTTATAGAGGTTTGCATGATAAGTTGAGTACAATATGATTAATTTTATCAGTTGATTGTATTTCAATATTTCAGTTGTTCAAGAAGTGATAGAGATCATGTTTTTTCTTCGGTATGGATCAGATAGATGGATTTAGTATATGTGAAGATGGTATTAGATTCTCTGGTGTTCTTGGATTGTGATATGATCGTGTTGATGATTCACATTGGTTGTGGCGATTTCATTTGGCGATTTTCTAGCATGTTCACGTTCTTCATTTAGGTCCTCAATAAGTGCACCAAGATGGTGAACAAAAATAGGGATATAAGTGGCCACTTTTTTTCTTGAAATTAGGGAAATATGAACTTCACAGAGATATTTAAGGGTCATGCACTCAAAACTAGGATTTTTCTAAAGAATAAGAATTGTAGTACTCTAAATCTAGTTTCTAAACTCTTAAAGTTTTTTAAAAATGGATAAGATTAAGAGGGTCAAACCTCTCACACACGAAAAACTATTCCTAATTTTTTTAGAAAAACATAACATAGTTATTTCAGTGTGCTGCACAAAATCTATAGTTAGATTTAGGATTTTGCAAAACCCTTTGGTAGGATGATATGTAAGAGTGAGATCTAGAAGTTGTGTATTTTTTTCTATTTTTTTGTTGAGTATTTTTTTTTTATGATTTTTTGAAGTGATTGCATCCTGAAAATCTGGTACCTTTTTGTGCATTGGGAACAACTTGCATCAAAATAATCCAAAGTGAAAACTTTTTTCTAAGTGTATAGAATCTAGATTAGAACATTAATATGTAATTTTTGTTCAATTTGGCCAAGTAGATCAAAATTTATTAAACAAATGGTAGACATATACAGTTTGTGAGGACTGTGAAGACACTAGTAAAGAAAATTAAAGTTTACTATACTAATGTTCTCAAAAAATAGAAAAATTTATATGGTCGGAAATCTTACAAGATCTATGAGATGATGGTAGTAATTTTAGAGATACCCACCTAATCATTTGTAGAGCTGATGATAAAAAAGTTGAGAAATCATGTTGAAAGAAGAAAAAATGTGTAAATGGACAAAATTAGAGGGAAAATGGGCTAGCAAGCCTTAGGTTCATATTCCAAACCTTTTACCAATCCATAACCCGTACACGTTATTGTGTAAAAAATAACCTGCTCAGGTTTTGAAAAGCAAAAATCATAATTTCAAGTTCTACAAAACCCGTACGGGTTATGAAGGCATTAAAAAATTTAATTGTAAATTTGTAATACAATACACATTTGTATAGATTTACATATGTGATATATTTCTATGTAGGTATCTATGCATATCTATTGTTATATACATATATTTATATAGATATATGTATATATATTTGTATACATGCATGACTCTCTCTCTCTCTCTCTCTCTCTCTCTCTCTCTCTCTCTCTCTCAGATTAGAATAGGATTGATGATGATTCAGAGGAGACTTGTAGAAATTTTATATGTATATCAAAATTTTATTCTTTCAGTATTTGATAGATTCTAGTAATCTAGGACAAACAAAGAGTTAAACTAGTTCCTTATAACCAATAGGAAAATAATTTTATTGGAAATTCATACAATACATTCAATAGGGAGGTCTTATATATAAGGGGTCAATGGGTATCTTGTAGTTACATAAAATCCTTTAGTGTAATGCCCAAATAACATTCTAGAAATATATGATAAATCTTGTTGATACATTAGCACAAGGATAAAATGGCATTAAATGAACAAGTTATTACACCTATGGTCACTACAATAGAATTTTCCAAATGGTCAACAATTAACTACATATTGGTATCATCTCAAAATAACATTTAAATCCTAAAATTTCATTATCCCAAATATTTAAAACCTCATAGGCCTTACAACATATGTGTTTCCTTAAATCAGGCACATTTCTTATACAACATACAATCAACAAATACAACCATAGTACCCTTACTCAGTGCCCATGATAGTCCCTCTATCAAGTGTGGTGTGCTTAAGAGAGCAATAAATATCATGTATTTATTTTGCACTATACTATTAACCTCCAAATTCTCTTATTACCTTAAATACATCATGACATATACATCTATCATATATGTTAACAAGTCTTGAAGATGTCACCATGTGATTAAATATATGGTGTATAATATTGATCAACATAGATAAAATTTCCAATTTGAATAGTTTGCCAACCATGCAGTCCCTAATGTAGGAATATGCTTTCATTAGAGTTCCCCACAAGGGATGAGATGCTACATTTATTAGTGCTAATGCATATGATAATTATTTTCTTGTCTTATGTTGAGGCCAATAAGGTAGAGGGCCACATATATTTGTATATATATAACTTAACTTACAATAATATCTACCCATATCCAATCTTATTAAATAATAGGTAACCTTCCTCATTAATCATGAGGATTCCTTTTTATCTTATTCCCAATTATTAATAGTACTAAGTGATACGCAAAAAAGAAATCAACATCATTCCAATGTCATGGTTCTCATGTTTAAGAGATTGACATATATCATGTAGTCCTATTAGGCCTTTATCCTCATTGCCAAGTGGGTTACTAATAATATAAAGTTGTAATATTTAAAATATGTTTAATTCCATATAGTTATAATTTCACTAAATGAAATCACACTTACATATTATATAACAATGAGTGAAAGATCCTATTTAAATGATAGTTAACTCAACATATTCTAATATAACTAGTAAGTCCACAATTTTAGTTACAACTATATATTAAACCTCATAAATATTATCATATTATAGAAATGCACATAGTTGAATAGTTTAGCACACTCAAGAGCATAATCCATTCTATACAATAAAACATAAGAATAAATCCTCGTATGAATTAGAAGTTAGATATCTTAAACATGAAGTTTATTTCCTCCTCCATATTGTAGCACCAAGTTCATTAAAGTAACATAGGTCTACCTCATTATGATATCTTTAGGAAAATCATTCAAAGACCCTTTATAACATAAATATGATAAATAATGTTATTTAAAGATATCTTAAACTGTGACTTATATACCTACCCAACAATATATCTAATTTATCCATAGCCCGTGATTATAGATGGAACAAGTCAACATGTAGTTCTTAATTAAATATAGTACCACGATAATGTTGTATACCCTTTCAGATCGATTATATGCATTTTTACCCCTATATGCACGATGATGACTAAGCTCCATCCAAAATGCACCAAAGACAAAAAAAAAAAAGTCAAACTTCTTTTTTTTTAGATTCACAAAAACACATTGATTTTTTTGCAATTTTTGTGTGTTTTATGATCACAAAATGTGCAGATCATGAAGGACAGATACTGAAAATTTCATAAAAATCTATTGTGTTTTCCATTTTTTGAGATTTAGTTAATGGTGTATTTTGGATGGAGCTTAGCCACATCCTATATGCACTTTCTAGGACATCACTAGGGATGATTTGTTTATGTTAAATTTAAGATCATTGCAAATGTAATTGCATTGTCATAAAAGTATGTGTTTTCCAAATGCATCGATCTCTTGAATATATACATGGTAAAGATAAGAAGAGACATGTCCCTTCATGGGACATGTCTATTCATTAATCTATTTAATAATTAACTATATATTCATTATAATAATAAATAAATGATTAACATTATATACATATATCTATATATATTAATATAATTAATATCAAATATATATGTGTGTGTGTGTGTGTGTGTCTGTTTGTGTGTGTGTGTAAGAATTTTCCTAAGGCAAAGAATGAATGCCAAGATCTAGAAGCTCAAGAGATAGCACAAGAGAGACAAAATATGATATGATCAAATGATCAAATAATGAATAATAGATAGATAGATTGATTGATACAATGTAAGAGTGCCTAAATATATAGGAAATGCAATAAGACTACATGATAAGGAGATAATAATATATCACCCACACAAGGTGAAATCACATGTCCACCAAAGGTGGATCATCCTCCATTGTACATCAAAGTATGTGCAACATGTGCAACAATGAGAGGATGATAATGTGATAAGAGCACTAAAGGTGGATCTCACACACAAAGAGGTATGCGATGACAACTATCACACCTAAAGTGAAAATTCTTCTAACCATGTGCTAAAATGAAATGCAAACTCCTAGGTGTCACAATGACAACTAATATGCAAATGCATTATCCTAAGTAAACTTAAGTAAAGTGTAATTAGTGAATATTTAATTACACCAACACCCCCCCTTAAGTGAAACTTAGGTGAATGCACTTAAGCTCACAATGTAAGATGTGTCTCGGCTACTAGGCCATGTTAGGTACCCGTGTACAAACTACAAGAGCAATGCAATCTCTCATGAAGTGGAGAAAGAGGGAAAACCTCATGGGAAAAACCCTCCCCCAAAAAGAGAGATGAATAAAAGATGCATGCATGGATGGAGTAATCAAGACCCCCCCAATTATGACATACATCATGCATATACAATAAAAAAATCCCCCCAAAGGAAGGAAACAAGGAGACATGATATCCCCCCCATAATGAGTAATCTCCTCCAATGATGGTGAGTGCTTGAAGACAAAACATAGTCCAATGCCTGGAAAAAACATTTCTCATCTTAGGAAGAAGATACACTAAGTATAGATGCAAGAAGGCTTCCCATTGTGGATAGGAAGTAGGAAGGGGAATCCAAATGAAGTATGATGTCTTTGAAGTATGCCCAAGTGTCACCATGTCCTTGGTTGATGAAGATGCCACGAACTAATCTGGAGAAAGCCTAATAGAAGAAGGTGACATACAAGGAACCAATGATAATTGATCCACGTAAGAATTTGGATCAAACTCCAAAGAGTCAAATGTCTTCTCTGAAGTTAAAGAGACCTCTGCCAAATATTGTATCAAAGGATCCACAATCATGTCAATCTTGAAAGAAGGATCAAGTGGAGATTGAAGATGAGGGTCAACATGCTCCCTCAAAACAACTGAAGAAGGATCATATTCAACAAAGAGAAGATGAATATCATCAATGAAGTCTCCCAAATCTAAAATGTAGGACTCTACAAATAAACCTGCAATGTCTGTCAAGTAGTCACCCCATAGAACTAAGTCTGGAAAACAATGAATATCTTGTTGTACTGAATCACTTGAATCCATGGCTATGTGAATGCAAGCATCATCAAGAGCAAGAGTAGTAGTCTCAATAGGAGGAGTAGGAGTTGTAATTAGAGGTTCTAGACCTTTTGGAAGTGGAGGAATATGTGGATCTCCATACATTTCCCAAAGAAAAGTCCAAAGATCAGGAACATTTTCTGTCTCATCATCATAGTCATCAAGGGAATCCATAACATCCATATCTATATTTCAATAGATAAACTTAATAACTTCTGAGTAAGAGTCCCAATCGAAAGAAGGACTTTTTGGTCTCAACTCACACAAATAGGGCAATAGGTTATGCTCACTAAGATGAGCAAGAACCAATTCACTCCATTGCTTATAGTTTCCTCTTGTCAACTTAATTAAACCATCCATGATGTACTTCTCACATGAAACAATGAGACCAAAAAATCAATGCACCCCCCAAAATGCAATGAGCCAAAGAACCCCCCCAAAATAGATGATTTTGGCACTTTATAAATAGTGCATGTACAAATGTCACTTGCTAAAATGAACCAAAGTGGACTTCTAATTTTTATGATTACAACAGAAAATATGAAGCTATAGTAGACTCAAACAAATAAGACATGAGATCTCTCAAGGATCTAACAAATTACAAGTGCCAAAAATAGGCCAAAATAGACCAAATTATGAAAGTACTATGTTTACTCATAATTTTTCCAGACTGATACCAGATCTAGAAAGTAGACAAAAAATTATGAACTTTAAAAAAAATAGCACCTAAAAATGTGTCCATATGAGCCCAAACGAAGCCTCTAAAGTTGTAAAAATTAGGATTTGCAATTTTTAGAAAATATCAGAAGTAAAGATCAGAAACCACCTGTACCATTGTGTAGATCATGCAATTCTACCCTAAAACAAAAAAAATTGCTAGAAAAAAGGAGTCTGGATGACTGAGATATCGCTATTTGAAAATTGCCTCTGAAATTATTTTTTCTAAATCACCGCCGCTGAACCTTGAAAATTCAAATGGCTCTAGATTTTGCTTCAGATATCTGATTTGGATGAAACAAAATTTGATTTAGGGGTTTTTGGACCTCCTCAATGTGATGCCAACCTCTGATTTGCACCAGCAAGCTCCAATTTTGACCTGTAATAAAATTCTCTCAAAATAGGTTATACAATGAAACTCCTATGGCTCTGATACCATGTAAGAATTTGCCTAAGGCAAAGAATGAATGCCAAGATCTAGAAGCTCAAGAGATAGCACAAGAGAGACAAAATATGATATGATCAAATGATCAAATAATGAATAATAGATAGATTGATTGATTGATACAATGTAGGAGTGCCTAAATATATAGGAAATGCAATAAGACTATATGATAAGGAGATGATAAGATATCACCCACACAAGGTGGAATCACATGTCCACCAAAGGTGGATTATCCTCCATTGTACATCAAAGTATGTGCAACAATGAGAGGATGATAATGTGATAAGAGCACTAAAGGTGGATCTCACACACAAAGAGGTATGTGATGACAACTATCACATCTAAAGTGGAAATTCTCCTAACCATGTGCTAAAATGAAATGCAAACTCCTAGGTGTCACAATGACAACTAATATGAAAATGCATTACCTAAGTAAACTTAAGTAAACTGTAATTAGTGAATATTTAATTACACCAACTATATATATATATATATATTATTTCTCATAATTTATTATATATAATTAGTTTTATATGACCAATGCTACATACATCAACACTCCCTCTTAGCTAGGGAAGATAAAATCATATATCACATTTCTTGTGATAAGAAATCTCACATATCTCATGAAAGCAAATATCACCTAACATATGGTATGAGGAATCACCTAACATGTCATACCCAATTTTGCATATCACCTAACATGTGATATGAGGAATCACCTAACATGTGATATGAGGAGTCACCTAACATGTGAAACCCAGTTTTACATATCACCTAACATGTGATATGAGGAGTCACCTAACATGTGATATCTAGTTTTACATATCACCTAACATGTGATACCCATTTTTACATATCACCTAACATGTGATATGAGGACTCACCTAACATGTGATACCTAGTTTTACATATCACCTAACATGTGATATGAGGAATCACCTAACATGTGATACCTAGTTTAACATATCACCTAACATGTGATATGAGGAATCACCTAACACGTGATACCTAATTTTACATATTACCTTAGATCACAATATGAGGAATCATCTTAGATCATGATACCTATTTTTCACATCACCTTAGATTGTGATATGAGGAATCACCTTAGATTGTGATACATAATTTTCACATCACCTTAGATCATGATATGAGGAATCACCTTAGATTGTGATACCTGATTTTCATTTCACCTCATATTGTGATACAAGGATATAGTAATTTGAGAACATTACATTCCCCTTACATACAACCCTATTATGGTATGTGCACTGACATATCAAAATTCTACCATAATGAATCTTCATTACAAGATATTCACCTTGTAACATCAAATACAAGTGTTCATTGTCTAAGATATTGTCACCTCTTAGAAATGTACACAAGATGGATGAGCCCATAAGAAGTTTACACATTAAACATCTTTATTAATAAAAATCAAAAGTTATATCAACCATACCAATATTCTTCCTAAAGTGATCAACTTTCACCTTGGTGAGTGGTTTGGTAAGAATGTCTATTGTTTGATCGCTCATATTAATATACTCCAACTAGATCACATTCATTCCTACCATGTCTCTTACATAGTGATAAGGAATATATATAAGATACAAAAGTAATGGATCACTGGTGCTAAAACTCCATCCTATGAATCATAGTCCTCTAACTGTAGATAACTAAGGAACCCATCTTGACATGGTTTTCTCCCTCTGAATCAAGATCCTCAGAAGTTCACATATGAATATCCTCTAGTTGCTCCCTATGAAGCTCAAGTTCATGCATCAACCTCCTGACCTTTTTTTCCAAGGTTGTCTATAATGGATTTTTAGACTCTCTCTAATTCTGATATCAACTCTTAACTCAATTCCATAACTGCAGTCATTAAGTTCTTTCTCCCTTGAATGCAATCTTGTATGCCTCTAGATTTTTCCTTAATGCACTTCAAAGAGAGATTACAATTAGTTTATAAAAATAAACCATCCTGAAGGAGAATACCAATTATTGAGGTATAAAAATTTACTATCCTGATCTTATGGCATGAATAAATAACTCAAAATTTATAAACATTATTCAAGGGTAGAAATAATTGTCTCTTATTGTCAAATATTACTACCCTCAAGAAATTTCCTCCACCAACTTGAATTATTATTGTGAACCTCACGAAACTAAATTCAACACCACCTCTTAGCTAGGGAGGAATCCTTCTTGATAAATGTTGGTTTGTCCTCCTGACACTAAAATCAACATTCTCTCTTAGCTAAGGAGGGCCTTCTCAGATATTTGAGTTATAGAGTAATGTTCATCATGGCTACTCCCAAAGGGTGGCTATATCATGGCTGCTCCATGAATGGAATTGCAAACAAACACAAGTGTTTATCAAGAAATCACTCATGTAATATCATCATCTTATGATGATGGTCACCATAGATACTCCTAGCAAGTGACTCAACATGGGTGTTTAGTCATGGAATCACTCACATGACCTCCACCATGGCCACTCCTAGGGGGTGGATCCACCATAGCCATTCTCATAGGGTGGAAGAAAGGGTTTTCACCTCAATCTTCTCTCTCACAGACAAGAATGCAATACAATGGCTAACACATCAAATTTCTTCATCTCATAAAAAATGCTACGAGGGTTTTCTCCTCATATTTCTCTTTCATAGAGAGATATACACTACAGGAAATCTTCATGATGATGTGACTCCCTCTTTTGAAAAAATGTCTCCAACTACCAACTTAGTCAAGATATAACAACAATTTTCAAGTTCTTCCTTCCTTTTATAGATTTCAAGTATTCTACACCTTCCTTTAACGCCTCTCTTGCTCCAAGCCATCTGGGGATTTCTTCATATTTTGACATTCATTCATCGATAATTTTTTTGAGTGTGGCATCGCTTCTGCTTCAAAATTGGAGATCTCAAACAAGTAAGGAAAGTCTGAGATTTCTAAGAATCATAGCTTTTGAAACCCTAATGACCCTCCAAATGTTGGTGGAAACATTGTGCACTTATGGTTCTAAAAAAAACATATACTCTCCAAGGATGACATTGTTTCCAATTTTGTATACCTTATACAACCATCATTGATCTAGAGTACTCTAATCTTTTGAAAAATGCATACCGAACTTGGTAGATCAAAATTCTAGATGAAAAACTTCTCAATATTCTCCATGGCTTTCATGGAATCAGGAAGACAAGGAATATTTTTTACATTCTCAAACTCCATTGGTGGAATCTCACTAGCCATTGCTAGAAAATGCATCTTCACCAACTACTCAAGAACCCCTTCCTCTATAGCTTCTAGTTCCTCTCTATGATTAACATTTATATGTAGCTCTTCAAGCTTTATCAGATAGGAAAAATGCTCTAATTTTAGTAATTTAATCTCTGGAATGGAAAGGTTGATGTAATATGATACAAGTATCTGCAATGGCAAGAGATTTGACATCCCAGTGGGCATGTAACTGGTTAACTCTTCAGAGAAACTAGCCACATTGAGATGCTCCAAATTTCTAAGTTTGCCTATCTATTCAGGTAACCATGTTACTTTTCCACACTCAGAAATGTTAAGAGAGTGAAGATTGGTGATTTTTCTAACACAATTTAGAACCTGCTTGATTTCTATGTGACTCAAATTCAAAAGCCTAACAAGCCTCAGGTTTACAATAGATTTGAGTAGCGTTTGCCATTGAGATCTGAGTGCTTCTCAAGTCAAGAATCCTTAATACTTTTATACTGGAAAAGAACTTCTCTGGAATAGTAGAAAATTCATTGTTGCATAATGATAAAGTCTTGATAGATCCATGGGTATATGCACAAAGATGGGGGACCAAAAAGATGCCACTTTTCTTTTTAGTCCCTCATTAGGCATAGTGTGTACACACTAAAGGGTGTGTGCCCTATAGGGCACATGCCCTATGGCTTGGGTTACCCAAGCCTTAGGCTTGGGCAATCCAAAATAAAGCGTGTGTGCCCTATAGTGCGCACGTGCTTTAAAAAAGTCTGTATATAAGGCTGTTGTAGGTTGGAAAGCTTATTTTACTTTCCTCAAACCTTCGTTTGTAGCTAAGAAAGGCTTCCCAAGCACACACGTAGTCTTTCTTAGGCTTGGAATCTAATTTTTTCATTGATTCATCCATCAAATGGCTCCATGGCATCATCAAGTTTGATTCGGAAGAAGAGGTAAGTCTTTTTACAACCCATGCCTCTTATTTATTTTAAATTTTTAGTTTTGTAGCAATTTATTTTGTTTAAATTTGTGTGAAATAAAGATTTTAAAATCTAGTTATTTTAATTGCCAGGAAGAAATAATCTCCCTCCACCAAACCCTCTGTCTCCTCATGAATAACCAAATGAAGAAACAAATGAAGAAAATGAACCTCAATTGCCTCCACCAATCGAGAAACCTCCTCCTGGAACACAACAAAATTTGATGAACCAAATTGAAAGAGGGCAAAAAGAATTAGAATATTTAATTACTAGGTTAAAAGATTCTAGTGGTACAAATCCTGGAAGGGAAAGACTTACAAAATCATTGGAAGAAATCTTGACCCATGTAAGCTCGGTTAGTGGGAAAATTAATTTATGGCGGGATAAAAGAGAAGAACAAAAACAATTTTATGCAAATAAATTATCTGATGCGGACATAAAAAAGAAAAAAAATCACAAAAGATGACATTTGCAAGCTATTTAAAAAACTAGGGGACACAGATACTCTTAGAACTATGACAAAGAGGTTTCCAATTCATTGGTGCCTAAATGAAGATATTAAAAATAATTTCTGGGAGACATGGTGGATGGTCTTTGATTCACCTCCTTGTAACAATCATGAGGTTCCTATATATTTCTTGAGGAAACTCTATTGCGAGTTTGTGCTCAAGGAGGTGCCAAATTATTTTGACATTCTAGATTCTTAGGGTAGAGGAGGGGGGTCATCATTTGATTGATCGGGGGCACATTGTGACCCTAATGCACCTAGGGTTCCTATTGGCAAGCCATAGGTGGATCATGTTACTATTCCTTCCATTGTGAAGGAACATGTAGAGGTAGACACACTAGGCATGATTAGTGCTCTGACACAAAATCTAATTCAGTGTGCCACTCTTTTAGTTGAGGGTGACCATGGTCAATCCTTGAGGGGGTATATTTGTCATTCATGTGGATCCTTGTGCACATTTGGTACTGGCGAGAGAGAGGAAGAGGATCCTAGAATGATGACTAATAGCTTTCTAAATATGACATTTGACATTGACACACAGGTAAATATTTCCAAGTTCATTAAATTTCTTTGATCATATTTCATTTATAAAAGAATAACTAATTAATTTAGTATCTATTGATTATGATGAAAATTTAGGGCAAGAGTGTCAGTGGCCATGGCAGTGGAAGTTCCAATGATCCTCATGTCCCCTTCTACACATTGTCGTCAATTCCACAAGTATGCATTGAATAAAACATTTTAATTAACATATTTTATTATTATATAATTATATGAATAATTGAATCATAACTTATTGTACATGTGCATTAGACGTTCACTGGTGGACCATCGACATTCACAATAGACAATGAAGGGCATCGTTCCACTTTCTTTGAGGTATCTTTATTTTCATGTTAATTTGATTTACTTGATTATATTTAATTAATAAATGAATGAATAACTAAATTACTACACAAATTATGATCAAAATCTAGAGGCATGATGATCACATTCTTTCACCTAGCTTTGTGATGTCACCATTGAGTCCACGGGTATATATGTAATAATGCATTATAATTAACATGTTAGTACTACGTTCTTATATGAATGATTATCTTATAATTTTCCATGTACATGTGCACTAGTTGAATGTTGGAGCTTCATATTTCGACACCGCACACCGAAGGACGTAGTGGAACCTTCACGGAGGTATCAGTTACTCATTAGTTGGGTTATAAAAAATATATGTAATCTTGATAACTGCATAATAATTTTTTTGTTTCATTTTCAGCTATTGACATCAAAGACTCCTCCTTTTGTCTGTGATACTTTGGATCATGGAGTAGCTATAGTAGTAGCTAGTTCTAAAGCACTGATTGAGGTATGAAAGAGATCACTTAACTTTAATTGTTATTTTAATAGTTTGTATTGAATTTTATAATGATATTCATGTATGTATTTTAATTATTATTTTGATCATTATTGTAGGGACTTATTACTCTAGATTGCTAGCATGCGCCTTCAGTGAGTGAACATAGTGACTATTTACTAGCGGTGAGCGAATATTCAATTTTATGTCATTATATAATTCAATTTTGATGTATATTAGTTATTAATGCTTAATTTTTTTTTTATCAACTCGAGCTACAGAAGAGTCTAGATAGGAGGACGAGTGAGTGCACTTAGAAGACTATAGCATCCACTACATCTCCATTGATGTGAAAATCAAAGATAGCTTAGGATTTGTTTTCTTCCCATGATGGGAAAGGACTAGATTAGGGATATGGATTGTATGCCTATATGGCATTAGTGGATATATTTTTTGTATATTGTATAAGTGATACGTTGTACATCCATTTGGCTTTATGGAATCTATTTTAACTATATTGAATATATTCAATGCATGACATTATTGGACATATATATTTGGCTTCATGCCCTACGAATATTTTTTTCTTATGTTTTAGGTATGCAATTCATGTGTTTGGTGTATTGATGTATACTAATTTATGTTTATGTGGATTTCTTATGCTTTGTAAATTTCCCATGCCTTATAGTTATGCTTGTATGTTTATTGATGTATGTTTAACTTGTTAAATGTGCTACAAATGCTAGTCACTGTCCTTAATAACAGTTAATTCCTTGACTATAATAATAACAAAAGTAATTAAATGAATGCAGAAATTTATAAATATAATATAAGGCAATATTTCTATGTCACAGCCTATCCAAGATCACATGGAATCAAACATTTATATTCATTGGTTTGTTCCCTATTCCATGGGATAGTCGCAATATAAAGACATGACCTTGAATAGGTGAGACAACATATGGCAAGGTTGTCGTCTATTGACCCCAATACTAGGCCTATTTTGATCTATGGGTACCCTAATGTTGGAAAGAGTTATTTTATTAATAAGATTACTATGGTAGATGTGGATGTGCAACATTATGGTTTTACAAACTAACTTCTAATTGACCCCTAACTGACTAATTGTTAATGACAAATACTAGAATACATATTTGCACTCATCCTACTGCTCACCTTGGAGTCATCAGCGGTGTTTGAACAACTGTGTGTGCCAAAAAAAGTTGTCGGTAGCATTCATCTGGCCATTCAAAGTTGTTGGAACAAATGGTTCGATGCTACAACTGACAGTTTGAAAGATACGCAATGTTGGTCGTTTGAACTGAGGAACACTGTGAGTTCTGACATTAATTGATAATGTGTTGCCAAATATAAATGAACTTGAATATCTAAAAAATGAGATAGGCTATTGTAGGCCTTGGCAACATAGTCTCGTAGCACCTGACAGATCGATGCTACCTCACACGAGCTTTGAGATATGACCCTGAAAAGATCATTGATTTCATGCTTAAGGGACCTTGAGGGACACTTCGGCTTGGAGTCATCAATGGGGTTTGAATGACTTTGTGTGCTAAATGAGATTTCCCCTAGCATTTACTCAACCATTCAGAGCTATTGGAAAAGATGGTTCCATGCTACGACTGATGGTTGGAAAGATATGCAATGTTGGCTGTTTGAACTGAGGAACACTCTGAGTTCTGACATTGACTGAGAATGTGTTGCCCAATATAAATGAACTTGAATATCTAAAAACAAAGATAGGCTATTGTAGGCCTCCACAACACAATCTTGTATCACCTAACAGATTGATGCTACCTTGCATGAGCTTCAAGATATGACCCCGAAAAGATCACTGATTTCATGCTTAAGGGACCTTGAGGGACACTTCGGCCTAGAGTCATTGACAGGGTTCAAATGACTATGTGTGCTAAATGAGGTTTCCCCTAGCATTTACCCAACCATTTAGAGCTATTGGAATAGATGGTTCCATGCTATGATCGACGATTGGAAAGATACACAATGTTGGTTGTTTGAACTGAGGAATACTGTGAGTTCTGACATCGACCGAGAATGTGTTTCCAAATATAAATGAACTTGAATCTCTAAAAACTAAGATAAGTTATTATATGCCTTGGCAACATAGTCTAGTAGCACCTAACAGATCGATGTTATCTCACATGAGCTCTGAGATATGACCCTGCAAAGATCACTAATTTCATGCTTAAGTGACCTTGACAAACACTTTGGCCCAGATTCATCGACGGGGATCAAATGACTGTGCATGGAAAACAAGGTTGCCACTAGCGTCTACTCGACCATTTAGAGCTATTGGAATAGATGGTTTATTGCTACAACTGATGGTTGGAAAGATACACAATGTTGGTCATTTGAATTGAGGAACACTGTGAGTTCTGACATTGACCGAGAATATGTTGCCAATTTTAGATGAAGTTGAATCTCTAAAAAATGAGATGGGATTTTGTAGGCTCCGACAACACGGTCTCATAGAAACTAATAGATTGATGCTACCTTGCACGAGCTCTGAGATATGACCCCACAAGGATGGTCAATTTCATGCTTAAGAAACCTTGAGGGACACTTCGGCCCAAAGTCATCAGTGAGGATCAAACAACTATGTGTACCAATTGAGGTTTCCCCTAGTGTTTACACAACCATTCAAAGCTATTAGAATAGATAGTTCCATGCTACGACCAATGGTTGGAAAGATACGCAACATTGGCCATTTGAACTAAGGAGCATTATGAGTTTTGACATCGACCGAGAATGTGTTTCCAAATATAAATGAACTTGAATCTCTAAAAAATGAGATAGGTTATTGTACGCCTTGAAAACACAGTCTTGTAGCACCTAATAGATCTATTCTACCTCACACAAGCTCTGAGATATGACCTCACAAAGATCATGGATTTCATGCTTAAGCAACCTTGAGGGACACTTCGGCCCAAAGTCGTCGATGGGGATTGAACGAATGTGTATGGAAAATGAATTTTCCACTAGAGCATTTACCTAGCCATTCAGAGCTATTGGAATAGATGGTTCTTTGCTATGACTGATGGTTGGAAGGATATGCAACATTGGCCATTTGAACTAAGGAACACTGTGAGTTTTGACATCAACCAAGAATGTGTTGCCAAATATAAATGAACTTGAATATCTGAAAATAGAGAAAGGTTGTTGTAGGCCCTAGCAACACAGTCCCATAGCACTTGATAGATTGATTCTACCTCGCACAAGCTCTGAGATATGAGCCCACAAAGATTGGTGATTTCATGCTTAAGCGTCCCCTAGGGACACTTTAGCCTAGAGTCATCGACAGGGATTGAATGACTATGTGTGGAGAATGAGATTGCCACTAGCATTTACCTGACTATTCAAAGCTTTTGGAACATATGGTTTGATGCTAGGACTGACAATTGGAAGGATATGAAACGTTGGCCATTTGAACTAAGGAACACTTTGAGTTCTGACATCGACCAAGAATGTGTTGCTAATTTTAAATGAAGTTGAATCTCTAAAAACTGAGATAAGCTTTTGTAGGCCCCGACAACACGGTCCTATAGCAACTGATGGATTGATTCTATCTTGCATGAGCTCCAAGATTTGACCTCACAAAGATCATCAATTTCATGCTTAAGCAACCTTGAGGAACACTTCGGTCCAAAGTCATCGAAAGGGATCGAACGACTGTGCATGGTGAATGAGGTTACCACTAGTATTTACCTGGGAATTCAGAGCTGTTGGGATAGATGGTTTGATACTATGACCGATGGTTGGAAGGATACAAAATGTTGACCATTTAAACTAAGGAACACTTTGAGTTTTGATATCGACCAACAATGTGTTTCCAATTTTAAATGAAGTTGAATCTTTGAAAACCAAGATAGGCTTTTGTAGGGCTCAACAACATAGTCTCGTAGCAACTAATAGATTGATGCTACGTCACACGAGCTCTAAGATATGACCTCACAAAGATTGTCAATTTCATGCTTAAGTGACCTTGAGGGATACTTCAGCTTGGAGTCATCGGCGGTGATCGAACAACTATGCGTGGTGAATGAGTTTTCCACTAGCGTTTACCCTGCCATTCAGAGCTATTGGAATAGATAGTTTGATGCTATGACCAATGGTTGGAAGGATATAGAACATTGGCCATTTGAACTGATGAACACTATGACTTCTGACATCGACCGAGAATGTATTGCTGAATTTAAATGAAGTTGAAGCTCTAAAAACTAAGACAGGCTTTTGTAGGCCCTGGAACCACTATCCTGTAGTAACTAACAGATCTATTCTACCTTCCACAAGCTCTGAGATATAACCCCACAAACATAATTGATTTCATGCTTAAGTGACCTTGAGGGACACTTCAGCTCAGAGTCATCGGTGGGGATCAAACAACTGTGCATGGTGAATCGGGTTGCCACTAGCATTTACCTAGCCATTTGGAGCTATTGGAATAGATGATTTGATGCTATGACCGATGGTTGGAAGGATACACAATGTTGGCTATTTGAACTGAGGAACACTATGACTTCTGACATTGACCAAGAATGTGTTATCAAATTTAAATGATGTTGAATCTCTAAAAATTGAGACTAGATTTTATAGGCCCTGAAAACATGGTCTTGTGGCAACTGATAGATTGATGCTACCTTGCATGAGCTTTGAGATATGACCCCACAAAGATCACTAATTTCATGCTTAAGTGACCTTAAGGGACACTTCAGCCCGAAGTCATTGGCGGTGATCAAATGACTGTGCATGGCAAATGAGGTTGCCACTAGCATTTACCTAGCCATTTGGAGCTATTAGAATAGATGGTTTGATGCTATGACTGATGGTTGGAAGGATATGCAACATTGTCCATTTGAACTGAGGAACACTGTGACTTCTGACATTGACCAAGAATGTGTTTCTCAATTTAAATGAAATTGAATCTCTGAAAATCATGATAGGCTTTTATAGGCCTCAGTAACATGGTCTCGTAGCACCTAATGGATTGATTCTACCTCACATGAGCTCTAAGATATGACCTCAAAAAGATCATCGATTTCATGCTTAAGTGACCTTGAGGGACACTTCAGCCCGGAGTCATCGACGGCAATCAAATGACTATGCACGGTGAATGAGGTTGCTACTAGCATTTAACTAGCCATTCAAAGCTATTGGAATAGATGGTTTGATGCTATGACCAATAGTTGGAAGGATACACAATGTTGGCCATTTGAACTAAGGAACACTATGACTTCTAACATCGACCAAGAATGTGTTGCCAAATTTAAATGAAGTTGAATCTCTGAAAGCCCCGACAGGCTTTTGTAGGCCTCGACAACATGGTCCCCTAGCACCTGATGGATCAATGCTACCTCACACGAGATCTGAGGTATGACCCCGTAAAGATCACTAATTTCATGCTTAAGTGACCTTGAGGGATAGTTCAGCCCAGAGTCATCGGCAGTGATCAAACAACTATGCATGGCGAATGAGGTTGCCACTAGCATTTACCCAACCACTCAGAGCTGTTGGAATAGATAGTTCAATGCTTTGGGGATGTATTTTAGAGTTTGGATATATGGGAAGAATGGTTGTGAAAAAGATATTTCTATTTTTTATTCTGAGAAGATCCAGAGTGATTTTGAGTTACAGAGGAAATTCCCCGATCCTTCCACAAGTGCTATTCTAACGAGTTTTGATCACTTGAGGGACATAAAATTATCTATTAAGTTGAAAATAAAATTAGCAGAAGATGTTGAAAATGAAGTGAAAATTATCTCTATTATATTATAGTCTCCTATACTCTGCAAGTCTGTTTGACAGGGGTTCAAGAAGTTGATCTATTATTGTCTAAAGGATATTTTGGGGTTGTGTGTTTTGTTACGTGTTTTTTAATAACAGTGTTTAGATGGTTCGTAAGGTAATGTTGCTTATTTTATGTGAAAATTTGTTTTGTAGACAACACCAAACACATTTGTAGATAAAATCAATTACCAAGAGAAAGAACAATGATGACTCTTGTGGATTCGAGAAGAAGGGAATGAAATGTATGATTCCTTAGAGATCTCCCTGAAGCTTCCTTGATTCATGGATGCAGATATTTTTCAATTGCCAATAATCTTGAGGATGGAGATGCCTACATTTTTGAGTGGGTAGATGATAGTCCATATTCTCCCTGTTGTCAAAGAGTGTAGTCCTTACAATTATTTTAAAGGAGGAAAAGTGCATAATAGCCTTCCGTCATGTATGAATAAGAAAATACAAGTCTTATACAATGATTTTGTCACCAATTTTCCAACAAAGAAATCTAGATGTAAAAAGAGAAACTGTGTGAAACAAGGAATAGAACAGCGGCAATGGAAGAGGTAAAACCTAGTAATGGAAGAAAATGTATTAATCTGGATAAACCAAAATGTAAACCTTCCATTTCAGAGAGGGAGAAGTTGGAATTCATGTCCTAAACAAATTTAACATATGACTTAATGAATGAAAACTCCATCAAATAAATAAATAACACAAATACTAATTAATTAAATAATTTTGAATATATCACTATTTACAATACATGTCAACTAAAATCATCAACCCAACTTGCTCATAAATACACCTAGCCATTTCAAATCTCAAAAAATTATTGATTTGATATCTCACAAACAAAACTATCTACCCAAAACTTCACTTGCATTAAATGCCATCCCTCCCAACGCAACAACATAGGACCAAAATCCATAAAAGGTACACAACATTCAATTCCACACAAGCCCACAATCTCTTCAAAAGAGATTGGGAGTCGGTGAAAAATCCTTGTATGTATGCTCTTAATTACCCACAAACAATGCTTTAAATCAAGCCTTGTATACAATCCGATCCCATACCTGTGCATTTGAGAATTCTAAGAAACTTAACCTACAAAAAATTCCAGTCAGTTGTTCATAGAAGCATAAAATCCATGGCTCCAAAAGCTTCCATGGATTCCAAAACTATTAAAGAAAATGGTATGAAATTAGAGAATGAAGTAAAGGCTTCTCCAAAGCAGAGAAAAGCAAAGAAAGTGATGTTCAAGCCCACAAAGGATTCAATAGTCAAAGCCTTGAAATCTGAGAATAAGAAGAAGAAGAGGAAGAGAAGTGTAGAAAGTTACAAGAGGTTTCTATACAAGTTTTAGGAGTATTTTCTTACAAGATTGAAGACATTTCATATGTTTCTTGCATTGATTTGAATCAGATTTTAAATCACTATTTTCATAACTATCACGGTTTGGGGGTTCCTAAGTCAATAAAGATGAGCATCATCCCATGAAAGTAAAGGCCTAACTTTCATGGAATGAGAATATCTAAAATGTACAATACAAATATAATGCTTTTTTGTGCAGACACGTAAAAGAAGAAGTAATCACAGTCAGCAAATGGTGGAAAATACCTTGAATTTCATGGCAAGGGTGTAGCACCAGAAGATTGGTCTTAAGGATAGGGATATCTGATGATTTGGATCATCTTATATTGTTCATTTAAAAGTTAATCAATAACTATTTGAACTTGGAAGTGATTGGAGGGTACTGATTTGAGAAACCCTTGGTTTAAGGGTTTGAAGAGACCAAATTTGGGATTTTTTGGGGTTATATGAGGTCTGAGTATAATTCCTTTGGTATTTAGAGGTTTTATGACATAATAAGACACTATTTATAGTTTCAAGTCTTGGGGTTAATTATTTCATGTAGTTCCTTTGTTAAATCACTCACTTTTCATGCATTTTTGGAGCCATAGGGGTGAGCAGCAGTACACGCTCCAAAACAACCATATATTTCCTTTGGATATGACAATGTAATAATAAAAGGGTACTCAAAAAAGTAATTTTTTTGATTAGTCCTTTGGAAAGTTTCAAAGATAAGTGGCATTTTCCTTCGCTACAGGGCTACTAGACAGGGCAATTCATTGATCCATCCCCTTTATGTATTTGTTGTCACTTGGGGATGGATCCAAACCTTGTAACTTAGTATTCTAATATTGGAAATGCAGGAAAGAAGAAGATTTTGCAAGTTGAGAGTGATTGAAGGAGTTTGATGAGTTTGAAGGGTGCATAAGGGTCATGAAATTGGTGCAAGGGTACAACAGTAGACGTTCTAGCCTTTAGAGGGGGGTATTTTATGCATGAATCCATCATAGGATGGCTAAATGACGGTGAATCAACTTTGGTTCATTTTTTATGGTGCTGGGAGATGAGACATTGGGCAAGCCCTAGTTTCCACAAGGTTTTGGGATAAATTTGGGGCTTTTACATCTAGAAGTGTCAAATATTCAAATTACTTGTAGAATCCTCTAATTAGAGTCATTTTAAGACACTGTTGAAAGTGGCAAGTTTTGGGAGTGAGTCTATAATAGGGCTGCTTTGTTAATTGAGCCTATTAGGCCTAGTTGGGAAACATGAATCAACAATTTTAAGGTGTGATGTTCCAAAACACATAGTCTTTGTTTTGACATATGTTATGCAACTTGAAAAAGAGTATTCAAATACTTTGATCACCATTTGAAGAGGTGATCAAGAATTTGGTTGATGGAACCAATTGGCAAGCTTAAACAAGCATGAACCAAGAACTTGTTTGATATGGTGGATATGGAGTTGTTGAAGGAAACCTAAGGTGTGGAGTCTTAAAGTAGATGGTATGAAAGGAGAGAATGAAGTAAAGGATTCTCCAAAGTTGATAAAAGAAAATAAAGTGATGTTCAAGCCCACAAAGGATTCAGCAGTCAAAGCAATGAAATTTGAGAATAAGAAGAAGAAGAGGAAGAGAAGTTTAGGGAGTTACGAAAGGTTTATTTACAAGGTGTTGAAACAAGTGCATCCCTACAAGGGAATATCTAGTGCTGCCATGGATATCATGGAGAGCTTCATGATTGATATTTTTGATAAGATTATTCTTGAGGCTTCTTCTCTGCTCAAATATAACAAAATCGTGACACTTTCCTCCAGAGAAATTGAGACTATTGTCAAGTTTGTTCTGCCTAGAGAGCTGGCTAGGCATGCTGCTTCTGAAGGAAATAAGGTTGTTACCAAGTTTCCTACTGCTCTGGGTTAGGTTTTGTTGGAAGATTTTAGGTTTTTTGTACATGGTGTTTATGGTAGACTTGTTTAGAAGTTGGTTTTGGCTTGGGTTTATGTTAAAATGGGCCTATCTGGATAAACTAAAATGTAAACCTTCCATTTTAGAGAGGGAGAAGTTGGAAAGGAAATGAGATAGTTCATCCTTGAATTGAGTTGGTTCCTTAAGGCTCTTCCATGGCCTTCCAAGTATTATGTGCCTACAAGTCATTGGCATGACAACATAAAGTTTTTTTTATTAATAATGAGAAATATTTTTACAACTCAACTCAATAGGAGCACCAGAGGAAAGAGCTTAGCAGAGAAAACCTTCTGGTATTGCCCCAAAAAATAGAAGAGAAAGGTTATCATTAAATCTTACAAAATTCTCATTATACATATGGGGTAATGCATGAGCAATTTATAGTCCACCCAATTTAAAGTGCTATATAAATTTGACATGTTATGATATTTTGTATCTCCATTTAGTCCAATCAACCAATTGGGTTTTCCCTACCCTTGATTGTCTAAAGTATTTCCTCATGGTCTGACTCACAAACCTTCCAAAGAGTTTTATTATGCGGTCTTCCCCCATATCTAATCAAGTGGACATTTGATGCAATGATGTGGTTTGAATAATGAAGAATCTTTCTGTGTATCTCCCAATCCTTGAATAACCACAACCTAGGGTTCTTCATAGCATACCATCTAAGCCATGTACCAGTTACAACCACTAATCCTATAGGGTATTCTAATTCTTCACCATTGATAACTGAGTGATCCAATTTCTTTTTTGCCTCAACAAAGCGACACAAATAATAATTTGTCCCTTCTTGATTGTCTTCAGATGCAATAACAACAAAAACATGGCCTGTAATGATATCAACATAATGAGGACATTTGTTTCCTAAATATTTATGATAAAGTACTAAATTTGAGATTATTTGTATGTGGAAAATTTTACTTAGTTGTACAGTATCAAATAAGTGATCAAAATCAATGGATGATTCCATTTCTGTCAGTTGTAGTGATTCATGGGGATGATAGGAGGCAAGTGGACTCAAAATATGTGTATACCATTCATCAACCCATTCTTTTGACTCACACCCATCCCAATCTTCATCTACACATGATGAATAAAAGCATGCCATATATCGTGTGTGGATACTCCATGAACCTTCATTACAACTTCTAAAAGAGTGTATCTCACTCAATCCTATCAATGTACAACAATCCTCATATGGTGCAATGTTAGTTTCATCCATCAACCAAATAAATCTATGAACCATAGACTCACCTTCATTACCTAGACCCATTGTAGCATTACACCACTGGACAATACATCCCATATCTAACAATGTTGCTTTCTCTTTGTACTTTAATTCTTCATGTGCTAAGGCTCTTTTAATACATGCACCTGTGCCATCGTGCTCTCCCGTTCCATGACTAACCTCTATAAAATTCCACATACATTTAATTCTAGTAATCTTATGCATCTTGCACAACCAATAAAACATCTGATAATTCTTGAATTGTGATGCACAATTATCTGACCATATGATATGTCAATGATATTTTATGCCCTTGTTTTCCAAATGACCATAAAATAGTTGAAAGAAACCATGTACAAACTCTGTAGAATGCGAGTGATTATCACTGATATAAAAATGATACTCCCTCAATATCTTCCTATTCTCCTCTGTACTGTCTGGTGAATGCATGAATGCTATATGAAAAAATATAGCAACCTGTTGAGAGCTGTAATACTTTGCTTGCATCTCATTCTGTGGTTGTAGTGTGTAGTTATCTACAAATTCTACAACTAAAACAATGGTATCAAGTGGGAATGTGTCCTTGCACAACTTGAATTTCATATCCAACCATCGCGCTCTTTGTGTATGCCTTGCATACTCATAAATTTTTTTTTAAAAAAAATGTCCATGAACTGATACACTGGAATTTTTTCAATTACTAAATCACATCTTTTAGCCTCTTTTCCATTTTTTAGATTGTATGTCATGGTCTTATATTTTCCAAATTCCCCTATTTCATTACCGATTGCATGCCTACTCTCCATTTATTGACAAATTGGCAAACGTCACAAACCTTTGCAATCTATGCATGTACCATTCAAGCATGAGAGCTTGTAAAATTGTTGACCATCCACTGTTTCACATAAAATGGTAGATATTAATTCCCTTGAAGATCTAGGTGGGACATTTATGTTACAATCCTATAAAACATTGTTAGAGTGCAAATCTACACATATATTCCTATAAACTTCAAAATGGTTAGAAAATTCAATATGTACCCTACAACAACAAGTTGTGCATGTGTGATTTATCTTCACATAAAAAGGTTTACACATTTCAAAATATCTCTGACTAATTTTAATATGAGGATACATATGCAAAAATTTTGCAAAGAATTGTGTTTGAGTTGAATCCAAAAAATGTTTTGGATTTGGAACATGAATTCGACTACCAATCCTCCTTCTTACAACATGTCTTTGATTAGGAGATACCTGTGTATTATTCTTCCAAAATTCTTCAATCAAGGATTTCAAAGCTTCAACAATTGCTTTATCTTTTTGTGGTAGTCTACCAGAAAATTCCCATAACTCATTGCTATTTGGATCTTCCACTCTTCGACAACTTTCCAGGGCTCTTATTAAAGACTTTCTACTTATTTTCAATGTTTTCCTTGTCTTTCTAATTAGTCAATATTTCTTCATTTGAGTGCTTACTATCATTGATGTAAGTACACACCGTGTGACATTACTATCTTTTGTGCGTGATGTAGAACCCACACTCTCATATGTAGTCATTAGATTCTTTACAATAGATTTTTCACTTGACTCATCCACCGTTCTTAGCCCAAGAATCTTCATGATGGGCCTAAATTTCAGATTTCTCATCATGTTTAAATTCTCAAAAAATGATCTCCAAATATGATTAACATTTCTTTAACAAGTATGCTTGGGAATCTTGTCAAGCATTGCTTGAAAAATGTTAGTATCAATATCAATCATATATTTTGGCTTTCTATAAATAATTCTAGGAGCCTCAAAAACATTATGTATGAATTGTGTACCATCTTGAGTGCCTTCAATATGAGACGATGTTGTGCCTACACCTTGAGATGTAGATAATAGTGTACCTTCAACATGAGATGATGTTGTGCCTACACCTTGGGATGTAGATAATGGTGTGCCCTCAACATGATACAATTGTGTACTTCCACTTTGGGATGTAGACAATGGTGTGCCTTCAACATGATACAAGGGTGTGCCCACACCTTTGGAAGTAGACAATGGTGTGCCTTCAACATGATACATTGGTGTGCCTCCACCTTTGGAAGTAGACAATGGTGTGCCTTCAACATTGGATGATGATGTCTCTTGAACTTGGGAACTCATAGATGATTTCCCCGCTTCTTCATAATTCAATTGTCTTGTAGCATGCAAGTTTCTCATTTGTTGTCCTTTTGTTTCCAATTCCAATTCTCTCTTATTTTGTATTGATGTTTCATGTTCCTCATCCAAAAAAAAATCTTCTTGTATGGTATCTTATTTTTTTTGTTTACGAAGTTGTCTCATTCTTTCCCTTTTCTTCTCTTTGTCTCTTTCATGCTCTTTCGGTGTTAAATTCTTTGTGCATTTCCTTGGCATAATGATGATGTCTACATATGAATTGATTACAATTTTAAAAATATAATATAAATGTAAAACAATAAGTCAAATTCTAATATAAACCTCTTACAATATCATAAATTATAATATAAATCTATTACAATTATATCAAATTATGTATTGAACAAGTCTATATCATACCAATTATAAACCAAAACACTCTTTATTCACATTTGACATGTAAAAAAAAAAAAAAATTTCCTCAATCGATAAATTTTGGTGATAATAATTGAATTTCATAATTTGATGTTGATTTTTAAACAAAAAGATGGTGCAAATTTAGAGAATATGCTTCTTTGTCACTATCAACACCATGAAAAGTGAATACTTGTCAGATAACACACAGAACTCAGATAGCATATAGAAAAAGTGGGCCTCTCTCTCTCTCTCTCTCTCTCTCTCTCTCTCTCTCTCTTCCTCTCACTTTGACTATTTCTCATCACTATTTAAATCTATGTCTTAAATAGGGTGCACGCCCTATAGGGCGAGCGCACTAATGAAATCTATGACTTTCATAGGGCGCACACCCTATGAAAGTCATAGATTTCAATAGTGTGCTTACCCTATAGGGTGTGTGCCCTGTAGGGCATGCGTGCTTTGTACGGCATTAGAATTTACCAATCCTAAGGCTTGGATTTTCGTTGGAGATCCAACCCAAAGGCTTGGATGATTGAAATAGGTCTAAGATGTGTTTTCTAGCAGACATACAAAAACATGACATCTTTTTTTGTGTGCTCCTCGTCAAGTTTACTCAAGGCTCAAGAACATAAAAATCAGACGATGTCATATTGTAGATCTCTATATTAGCTATCTAAGCATATAATTTATTTTAAATTCTGATTATGTTAAGTTTTTCAACTCTAATTTCATTTGTGTGTATGTTCATTTTTTGGAAAACACCAACATGTAGTATTTTGGGCATAGATTTTGGTTTGTTCATCAAATTTTGCAACAAGATACATTTTTAGAAACTAGACTCCATTCTACACACTTTAAAAAAAAGAAAATTTGATTTTTGATTAGTTTTAAATGATTTCTATGGGGAGCACATAGAAATTTCATGTTTTCAGGATGTGTGCACTTTGTACATTCATCAAAAATTATACATTCATAAAAAAATTACCAAAAAATTCTAGGATAAACTACGTGGTGTTAGCTAATTTCTCATTGGAGTGATTAAAAAAATTCAAAAAAAAAAAAAACATTTTAGGGAGAGCACACCAAATGCTATGTTATATTTTTTGACAAAAAACAACACCACTTTTTGTGCTCCCCCTTTTTGAGGGCCTTAATCTGCACCATTTTCAAAATAAGTTAGTAGTTTAGGAACTAGATTCAGAGTATTACAACTCTTGTTTTTGTCACATCTTATAATTTTGAGTCTAACTATCTTCAATTTCTTGTTGAAGTTTAGATTTTTTTGAGTTCAGAAAAAAAGTGGCATATTATACCCCCTTTTTGGTCCCCCATCTTTGTGCACTTACCCACATAACTACCCATACTTCTCTCTACAATGGTTTCATCATCTATGCCTTTAGCTACCAACAAAATCTAATGAAAGTTGCAATACCCACTTCTCTTTTTCTTAGTACGACCATTCTTCAAGGCTTCCTCCATACTAAATGCAGATTTACTCTACTTTGATATAGTCATTGCCAAATCAAGTAATAAATCATGCAACTTGAGTGACTGATTTTGCTAAACATGAATGTCTACTATCTCCAACAAACATAGGTTTTGGAGATGATGTATGTATTTCCATCTGATATCATGTTGGTTTTCTCCTTTAGGAATCTACTCTTAGGAGAATCTCCATAATTGGATCCTCGGTATAAGATATCAATTTTAGCTGCTCCAATTTGGATTGCCACTCCATCACGGATATGTTTCCCGTGAGAGATGTTGCCACTATTTGATTGCCATGGGAAATCTCCTACATCCTCTTTCAATTTCATAAGCAATTTTTTTTTTCAAGTTCAGGTGAAGGTAGATTTTGGTGCCAGTCAGAGAAGGCAAAAGAAGAAAACAAGTCCCAGCTTAGTTTTTCTGGCAAAAGTTGCAACCCATAAACAAGGGGCTTCATATTTTTGAACACATATTTGTGTTGTGTCATGATCAGAATTTTGCATGGGTTGTCATCCCCATTTGGAAGGCCAAGTCTATTTATCAAATCGAGACATGCCATCGGGACATCATCCAACACAATGAGAGATCTTGTCTTTGTTAAACACTTAAGAAGAACCTCTATTGCCTACTTCTCATCTACCCTTTTTTTTTTCAATGATCCCTATCAAATCTATTTCAAAGGAAAAAATCTCTTGCAACTTTTGAATGGAGTAAGTATGAGAAACAGTGATCTAGATTGAGTATTCAAACCTATTCTTTACTCTATTGAAAACAAGCTATGCTAGAAATGTCTTCCCGACGCCACCCATACCAATGACGATAATGAAAGAGTGGCAATGAATTAGGGTGATGATCTCTTCAACCTTGTGCTCAATAGCCATTGATCATGAGTGGCTCTTGATTAGACCTAATAGCGTCAACTTTTCTTTCTGTGATTCACTTGTGGAGGAAAGATCTGATTGACTCAGTTCTTGGAGAAGCTTCCACTCTGCTGCATCTTTGACGATGTATGTTATTCTATCTTTCAGATTTTTTTTTTAACTCAACCTGTCATTTTATAGTGGGAGGCTAATTTAGAATAGCTAAAAGCACAGACATAGGTGGATTCTGTGCTTTCATTATTAGGAGCTTTAGATTCAATAGAAAATTCTTCAAGTATGTCCTATACATCCCAAGCAATCTCTGCAACATCCAGAAGCCAGCTTTTCACGAAGGCATCATAGATGCCATATTTGATTTTAAATCACAATTGAGAAACTAAAAGCTTACTACTCAACTATTGATCAATGAAACCAATGAAAATAATGGTCCAAACTGCAATAACTATTAATTTATATGGGAAAGATATAAAATTATAGGAGTGTAAGAAAGTTGTTGTGAAGCTATCTTATCTTTCCTTCAAGTATTCTCCGTACTCATATTGCCCAAAGTTGACACTTGCAAGGTGAGAAGATGCAATCCAAATGATGGTTGTGATTTCTTCCATTGCTTCCTCCACTAACACATTTGCAACTTGGGTCTGATACCATGTTAAATTTAAAATCATTGCAAATGTAATAGCACTGCCGTAAAAGTATGTGTTTTCCAAATTCATCGATCTCTTGAATATATACATGGTAAAGATAAGAAGAGACATGTCCCTTCATGGGACATGTCTATTCATTAATCTAACTTAAAAATTAACTATATATTCATTTAAATAATAAATAAATAATTAACATTATATACATATATCTATATATATTTATATAATTAATAGAAATTATGTATATATATACGTATGTATGTATGCATGTATGCATGTATGTATGTATGTATATATAAATCATTTCTCATATTTTTTTATATATAATTAGTTTTATCTGACCGATGCTACATACATCAACAGTTTAGAAGGATGAAGAATTCACAAATCTTTTCTCTAATAAAAATTCAAGCAACAAAAGATAATAATTTCTTATAAAATAAAACTAACCATTGAACAACTTACACACAATCATTTCACTATTAAACTCTTCAAGATTTTAGTGTAAAAAATTTTCTTAATCACCATTACTACAAAAGATATTGTTTGCTAAGAAATCAAAAATCCATATATAATAAAATCACCTATTCACCTGAAAGGAATGCTCATCCCAAAAGCTAAACTCATCAAAAAAATAGAGCCAAAATAAGCATAGGTGGAGACACCATACATAGTCTCACCATAATTCATATATTTCTAGGAAAATTATTGACATGGGTCACAATAAAAGTTGTTTTATAGTAATTCTGGCCATTGATGGATACAAAGATGAACCCACACATCTTATTAGCCAATCACCAAGAGCCAAATGACCACATAGCTTAATGAATTATGTGTTGCTTCAATAAATGAGACAAGCTAATGAGGAAAGCGTTCATAAGAAATCTTGAGACAATTCCCATACATTCCCTTTTGTCTTTTCTTCCCCTCTGAAATGTGGTCTCATTATCTCTACATTTATTCTTCTACATATTGATGTAGCAAGATTCTTACAAGAATTAACAAAAAACATAAAAGAAAAGGAAAAAAAACATAGTGAGTTTCAAAATTCCAAATTCTTCTCCATTATTCTTCCAACTACTCTTCCATTACAAAGAGAAAAACCCTCATTTTAGCCACAATTCAAAAATTACCATTTTTGGTAGCTTTCCAAAAAGATAGTTTTTTTTACCATTTTAAAAAAAAATTTAAACCACTCCTAGTAGTTTTTTTTGCCAATTTTTGTAATTTTTTATACAACTTCTAGAAAGATGGATTTTTCCCTAAAACTTCATGAAACTAAGATGAAATAAATTTTCAACTAATCTTTGAAATTGGAAACATGATTTTGAAGTTATTTGAAAAACAACTTTCTAAAAACTTGAAAAAATACTAAAAGATGAAATTGGAGGTCCAAATGAACTTTCTGCCTACCAAAAAAAAATGTACTCCAAATGACCACCTATCACATATAACTCTAAAAGAAAAATTTTAAATCCTCTCTTGGATTGATCTGTCAACTACCCAACCTCCAATACTATATAATTCATTTTCAAAACTCTCCACCATGACAGAGCCTTACGGTAATCTAAAGTCCCATTAGATAGACATCTATAATTGTTTCGGTTCCCCTTCTTCAAAGGCTAGACTTATTTCTTGACACCATGTTGTTTTAGTTCTTTACTAAATATTTCAACACTACCATGCAATGATCACCTAACAAGTGTTTTCCTAAAGTGTTGTTTAACTTACATGTTGTTTAACTGAAATAATTGCTAGAGGACTCAATACATGAAAACACTTATTAAAGGACTCAATACAAAAACAACCATTTATGTTTGGAATAAATATTTGTGATACAAAAATAACCTCTTCTCCAAGATCCTTAGACTCTAAATATTAATTTTCTACATGACTCGGATCATCTTCTTCTTTCATATCAATCTCACTTCAAAGAGGGTACCATTCTTTCCATTTTTATTTCCTCTTATTTCTTTCGTGAATGCAAAACAATCTCTACCTTGAATAACCCTTGATATATTCCCTACTGAAGTAGAGTCTTCTTTAGTTAGTATATTTTGGTTCCTCTACTAAGAAGTCTCAATACTCTTCCTTCTAACATGTTCTTGTTTCCTACTTACTTTGAAACTATCATGTGTCAATTCTTTGACCTTTACATGCTTACAGCCTAGAGCTCACTTCTCATTTATATAAATGAAATACTTCAAGGCTTACAACAAATTGCATAAACAAAATGGACTTACAGTCCTATACCAAACTGACTACTAGCATCATTTAGTCCATGTTGTTTAACTAAGATGTTGTTTAACTTGGATGTTGTTTAACTCACATGTTGTTTAACAAAAATGTTGTTTAATTGAGATGTTGTTTAGATTTAAGACTATTCGCCCATACGAAAGATAAAATAAAGAATGGCTGAATTTTTCCCAGGTAAGAACTAACAAAGATATGGATTTGTCCTCTATAGAGAAAATTGAATGAAAAATAAATTTGTATAGAATAATTTTGTCATGAAATCTATAAAAAAGTAAGTGCACTAAAGCATAAATTTATCTCCGCAAACACAGAAGAAAGAAAGAGTAAAGAATAAAACATGAAAAAGGCTTACAATCTTGGACACTCCAGGGTGGGTGAGAATGTAAGCATAACTCTGCAATCATTTTGCTATGTCTGTTGCTTCTGAGCATTCTCAGACTATAACTTTTTTGTCTTTACCTACTGTTTCTAAGCATTCATCCAAAGAGATTTCCATCGTTTAGAAAGGATAGAACAACACACTACTTGCTTCTTGGGAACTTTACTTAGAATGAAGGCCAGCAAGCTATCTGGGAGATCATGTAGACCTAACTAATCTCTTTTTGAAGCCATATTTGACAGTGAAGAAATGACCAGAAATGACTATCTTGTATAGATCTCAAGAGGATTAATTATATAAAAAAATACCCAAAGCGGACACCTGTAGCAATTAGGCTTCCAAATTCTTTTGCCTTCACCAAAAATCTCTTTACTATGATAAGGATTCATTTTCAAGTTTGAAATCCTTCTTGATGTTTCTAGAGATGTCTTTATTATCCATAAGAGTCTTAACTACAAAGAGATTAATGAGTGGATTCAGCATGCTACTTTGAAAGAGGTGAGACATACGAACCTGTTGTTTAATGGACATGCCCACTATTTATAGTCCTATACCAAAGTGACTAGTAGCATCTATTAATTTTATGTTGTTTAACTGAGATGTTGTTTAATAGAGATGTTGTTTAACTGATATGTTGTTTAACTAAGATTTTGTTTAACTTGGATATTGTTTAACTCACATGATGTTTAACAAAGATGTTTAATTGAGATGTTGTTTAACTAAAGTGTTGTTTATCTTACATGTTGTTTAACTGAGATACATGTTATTTAACTGACATGTTGTTTAACTGACATGATGTTTAATTGAGATATTATTTAACTGAAGTGTTGTTTAACTCACATGTTTAACTCAAATGTTGTTTAACTAAATTAATTATTGTTTAACTAAGATGATGTTTAACTAAGATGTTGTTTAAACCTAATTGATTTCTTTTTGAAGCCATATCTGACAGTGAAAAATGATTAGAAATGAATTCCTTGTATAGATCTTAAAAGGATTAATTGTATAAAAAAAATACCCAAAGTGAATGCTTGCAACAATTAGGCTTCCAACTTCTTTTACATTTGTAAAAAGTCTCTTTACCATGCTAGGGATTCCTTTTCAAGGAGCATCCAACCTATGATAAGTTTACACATCATTTAAAATCCCTCTTGATGTTTCTAGAGATATCTTGTTAGAGGATCATTGCATGGCAGTGTTGAAATGTTTAGTATAGAACTGAAAGAACATAGTTTCAAGAAAGAAGAAGCCTTTGAAAAAGGGGAACCAAAATAATTAGATTTGGACTAAATACAAAAATGACCATTTAAGTTTGGACTAAATATTTGTGATACAAAAATGAACTCCTCTCCAAGATCCTCAGACTCCAAATATTGATTTTCTACATGACTTAGATTAGCTTCTTCTTTCATATCAGTCCCACCTCCAAGAGGGTACCATTCTTTCCATTTTTATTTCTTCCTATTTCTTTCATGAATGCAAAATAATCTCTACCTTGAATAACCCTTGATATAGTTGATGCAAGAGCATCCTGGGTGTAAAAGCAATCTTGCATCACCCAAAAATATTTCTGGTTTCTTTTCAATAAGGCTATCTTGTGCAAAGCTGCTATTTATGGAAACTTACTATTTTTAGTAAGTTGTTCATACGATCTCAGAATGTTTTGATTTTAGAGGTGGAGGTTCATCTTAGTCATTTGACCCTACCAATTGAGTTTCATTGCCATATCATCAGTATTGGTGAAGTTATTGAGGTTTTTAGATACAAATCTTTGAGCTCAATTTTGAAGGCCTTAGAAACTCCAAATCACAATGCGGAAGCTGATAAGGAGAAAGTTGTCTACAACCTTAATGGGTTAAGACCAAGCATTCAAGAGGAGTTGAATTTGGTTTGAATGCACAGTATTGAAGAGGCATATCAGTTTTCCCTAAAAGAAGAGGAAATGATAAACAAGAAGTTTGAGAGCAGACAAAGTGGAAGAGGTCATGGTGGAAGATCTGGTGGACGGTCATATGTAGGCCAAAATGAAGATCCAAGAAAGAAGGATGAGGCTAGTAGTAGTCAAAATCAGAGAGGTAACAATTTCAATCATTTTCATAATCAAAATAATAGAGATCAAAGAGGATGAGGAAGAGGAAGAGGAAAAGGATAAGGATAAGGAAGAGGAGGCTTCTGTAGAACATGTTTTCAGTGTGAAGAAGAAGGTCATAAGGCATTTGAATGTCCTCAATGCCAAGGAAGGAAAGATAGAAGAATTGAAGGCCAGGATAGAGCTGCACATGTAGATGAAGATGTCATATCATCACATTCTGAATATGCTAAAAAAGGAGAAATACTAATTAATAGAAGAGTCCTGTTGAGTGGTGAGAATGAACCTAAGAAAAAGAGGAGTGTGTTCCGCACTAGATGCAAGTGTTAGGGTAAGTGGTGTGATGTGATTATCAATACTAGAAGCACTAACAATCTAGTGTCAAAAGAGATGGTCACAAAGTTGAAGCTCAAGAGATAGAAACACCCACATCCATACCGGATTTCTTGGGTGTAGGATGACTACAAGGTCATGGTCAGTGAATAATACCTAGTGAAGTTCAAGATTGACAGATACCATGATGAGGTACTATGTGATATCATACCTATGGATGCATGTCATATGTTATTGGGTAGACCATGGCAGTTCAATAGGCATGTTGTACATGATGGTCATGTGAATACCTATTCTCTAACAAAGGATGGAGTGTGACATAAGCTAAAGCCATTGAAGGGAGCAGTAGAAAAGGTATGTGGTAATGCAAGAATAAGTTTTGTTGATGGAAGAAAATTCCTAGAGGGTGTGAGACATGGGCATATGTATTTTGCTTTAATTCCAAAAGTTGATAAAGAGGAAGTAGAAGATGTACTTGTAGAAGTTGCAAATTTGTTGAATGAATTTCAGGATATTGTATCAGATAATGTGCATGATGGATTACCACTAGTAAGGAAGATCAATTATTAGATGGATTTGATTCTAGGAGTTAGTTTGACAAATAAGGTAGCACATAGAATGACACTAGCAGAAAGTGAAGAATTGAACAAACAAATACATGAGTTGTTACAAAAAAGGTTGATTTGGGAGAGCCTGAGTCAATGTGTTGTACCAATGGTATTAGCACCAAAGAAGAATGAATAATGAAGGATGTGTATAGATTCTAGAGCTATCAACAAGATCACAATCAAGTACATATTTCTTTTATCATGGATGGATGATATTATGGATTGTTTGAGTGGAGATATATATTTCTCAAAGATAGATCGAAAGAGTGGATATCACCATATTTAGATCAGAGAAGGATATGAATGGAAGACTTCCTTTAAGAAAAAAAGAAGGATTGTATGAGTGGTTAGTCATGCCTTTTTGGCTAACCAATGCACCGAGTACTTTGATACAGCTCATGAACAAGGTTCTAAAAGAATTTCTAGGTAAGTTTGTCATTATTTAAATAGATGATATTTTGATCTTTAGTAAGACATTGGAGGAGCATATAATGCATATTCATAGGGTGTTTGAGAAGCTGAGAGAAGAAAAATTGTTGATTAATTTGAAGAAGTGCATTTTTGTGGAGTTAGTGTATCTGGGATTTGTAGTTTTAGTAGAAGGTCTAAAAATGGACCCAGAGAAAGTACAGGCTATCTCGTGAATGGCTTACCCCAAGGAGTGCTACTGAGGTGAGATATTTTCATGGTTTGGCTAGCTTTTACATAAAGTTTATCAAGAGTTTTAGCAATTTTTGTGGACCCTTGACTGAAACAATGAGAGGAGATAGGAAAGAGTTTAAGTGGACTATAGGGGTAGAAAAGAGTTTTCAATTGTTGAAACAAAAAGTTACAAAACAACCTATTTTAGCACTTCCAAATTTTAATAAGGTGTTTCAAGTAGATTGTGATGCTAGTCGTACTACAATAGGAGTTGTTATGAGCCAAGAAGGTAAACATGTTGCTTATTTCACTGAGAAGTTAAATGATGCCATGAGAAAATAGTTTGTTTATGATTAGAAATTTTATGCTATAGTTCAGGCATTAAAGAAGTGGAGACACTATCTTCTTCCTAAGGAGTTTGTTTTGTATACCGATCATCAAACTTTACAATATTTGAATAGTCAAGGAAATTTGAAATGGGTTGAGTTTTTGTAGAGTTACACATTTATTTTGAAAGACAAGAGTGGAAAGTCTAACAAGGTTGCAGATGCTCTTAGTAGAAGGCAAATTTTGCTGACAGAGATGCAGATTGAGGTGGTTGGGTTCAAAGAACTCAAAAATTTGTATCCAAAGGATCCTGATTTTGGTGAATCTTGGAAAGCTTGTAAGGAACCTATTAGTCTAGATAGAACAAAGTGGTTGGATTTCATCATGTAGGATGATATGCTACTCAGAAGGAGCCAATTGTACATTCCATGAAGTTCTATGAAGGAGAATATCATCAAGGAGAAGCATAGTGGAGGATTGGCTGGACATTTTGGTTGTGATAAAACCCTTGCTTTGGTTAGTGATAAATATTATTGGCCATAGTTGCAGCAAGATGTCAAGAAGTTTGTATAGAGTTGTAGAGTATGTCCAATAGAAAAAGGAGTAAAGTAGAATACAGTGTTGTATAAGCCATTACTTGTACTAGAGAAACCTTGGAAGGATATTAGTATGAACTTTTTTCTTGGATTACAGAGGACTCAGTGGGGACATGATTCATTTTTTGTGGTGGTTGATAGATTTTCAAAGATGGCACATTTCATTCCCTATAAGAAGACTAATGATGATGTTTATGTAGCAGAATTATTTTTCAAAGAAGTGGTGAGGATAGATGATTTGTCAAAGAGCATAGTTTCAAATCAGGATACTAAGTTTTTTGGATATTTCTAGTGCACATTGTGGAAGAAGTTGAAGACAAATTTGAAATTTAGTTCATCACATCATCCACAGATTAATGGATAGATAGAGGTGGTAAATAGGAGTTTGGAGAATTTGTTGAGATGTTTGGTTGGAGATAAGCCAATGAGATGGGATTTAATTTTACCACAGGTAGAATTTGCATACAATAATTATGTTAATAGGAGCACTGATAAATCACCATTCCAAATTGTATATGGAAGTAGTCCCAGAAATACATCTGAGTTGAGAAAAAAAGACAAAGGAGAGATAAGTAGTGTTGAAGCTAAAGATTTTGCTGAACATTTGAAGAACATCCATGAGGAGGTTAAGAAGCACATTACCAAGATGAATGTGTAGTATAAGGCTAAGACAAATGAGAAAAGAAGGCACAAGGAGTTTCAGGTTGGAGATGAAGTCATGGTTCATTTGCGGATGGAGTGATTTCCAGTTGGTACATAAAACAAGTTGAAAATAAAGAAGTTTGGGTCGTGTAAGATACTAAAGAAGCATGATTCAGGAAATGCCTATGAGGTTTAGTTGCCTACTGAGCTAAATATTTCACCAATATTTAACATTTCAGATCTAATAGAGTATCATGAAGGAGGTTTTGAAGATGAGATCACAAAAGCATAGTGGAGTATTCTAGCAACTACTTCATCTACCAAAGAGATTGAGGATATACTGGATAGTCATGTTGGTAGAAGCAAAAGAAACATGACATATGAAGAATATTTGGTCAAATGAAAAGGATGACCTGTTGAAGATTCATCATGGCTAACAAAGGAGGAGATTAACCATCTTGGTTTTTCTCTTCACACCTGAGTCGTGACATGGACACTTCTCAAATTACCCCAAGTGTCTGATGCAGGAGCATCTTGGGTGTAAGAGCAATCTTGCATCACCCAAAAATATTTCTAGTTTATTTTTAATAAAGACTATCTTGTGCAGAGCAGCTATTTATAGAAACCTACTATTTTTAGTAAGTTAGTCATATGATCTCAGAATGTTCTGATTTTAGAGGTGGAGGTTCATCTTAGTCATTTGAGCCTGCCAGTTGAGTTTCATTGCCACATCATTAGTATTGGTGAAGTTATTGAGATTTTTGGCTACAAAATATTTGAGCTCAATTTTGAAGGCCTTATAGGCTCTAGATCTCAATCAACCCCCAACTAACTCAAGCTTGCGGAGGTAGGCACTGTAGATCAGGTCTTGCCCTTTTCAAAAAGTGGTTATAATAGAAAAATAGAGTTACGATTAAAAAGTTATGGCCTCCAAAAGTTGGGTTACCTAAAAGCATATTTTGTAATTATTGAGCTGACCCTATTGTAATAATTGTGAAAATATAATAATTCTATGTGTATTCAGTCTTAAAGAAAAAATTTCTGGAACCTTCTCGGGTGGTGGAAAATTGCCTATATAAGGAAGGCCAGTAGAATTGGCTTAGGCAGTTAGGAGTAGTTCTAGGTAGTTCTGGGCAATAATTCGAGGCTTTGTCCTACAGAATATTGTAAGGGAAAATGCCCATGTGGCTTTGCATATTGTAATTCTAAAATTTGTAATTCCACATTTGTGGAGATAATAAGAAGCCTATTTTTTGTTCTTGCAAGTTGTTGTTTCTTTGTTTCTATTATGTGTTTGTGGTATTAAGGGGAGTACCATTTATTAAGTGGTATCGGAGTGGGAGTTCCTTGGTGTGTAAATAGATCACCAACTATGAGGCAGTTTACACTAGGACCATGGTTTAGGGTTTTAGTGATAAGTGTGAAAATGCCTCCATGAAGGGAATGTGTTGGAAGAGCTGGTGTTGTGACACCTGAGATATGAGCCCTCCAGAGACAAGTGCAAGCATTGCAAGAATATATTTGTAGAGGCATGAATCTTAATGTCAGAGATGAAAGAAAGGATGAAGTTGAAGAAGAAGGAAATTTTGATCAGGAAGGAGAAGGAGAAGTTTTGATTCAAGAAGAAGAAAGACTTTTCCAAGCCATTTCCAAGATCGGGAAAAGACCTAAGATTAAGGTTCCTACATTTTTAGGAAACCTTAACCCAGAGGAATTGATCGACTAGATCAATAAATTAGAAGAATATTTTGAGTATGAAGATATTGAGGATCGTGATTGGGTCATGCAAAGATTTTGTGGAAAGATATTCAATTAGAATGAAATAGAAGAGGAAAAAAGAAAATAACAAGATGGGATCATATGGTGGATAAATTAAAGTGACAGTTCATCCTTATTGATTATGAGCTTGACCTACTAAAGAAAATGCAAGGTTTAAGGCAAGCAAGAAAATCTATTCAGGAGTATACAGAGGAATTCTATCGAATCCTCATCAGAATAGGCCATGTAGAAGTTGATAAGGAGAATGTTGCCTGCTACCTTAATGGGTTAAGGCCAAGCATTTATGAGGAGTTGAATCTAGTTCGAATGAACAGTATTAAAGAGGCATATCAGTTTTCCCTAAAAGTAGAGGAAAAGATCAACAAGAAGCTTGAGAGAAGATAAAGTAGAAGAGATCATAGTGGAAGATCTACTGGATGGTCATATGGATGCCAAAATGAAGATCCAAAAAAGAAGGATGAGGCTAGTATCAGTAAAAATCAAAGAGGGAACAATTTCAATCATTTTCATGATCAGAATAATAGAGATCAAAGAGGAAGAGGAAGAGGACAAGGATCAGGAAGAGGAGGCTATTGTGGAACATGTTTTCACTGTGGAGAAGGTCATAGGGCATTTGAATGTCCTCAATGCCAAGGAAGGATAGATAGAAGAACTAAAAACTATGCTATAGTTGCACATGTAGATGAAGATGAAAGATCATCACATTCTAAAGATTTTGAAAGAGGATAAATGCTAACTAATAGAAAAGTCCTGTTGAGTGGTGAGAATGAACCTGAGCAAAGGAGGAGCTTGTTTCGCACTAGATGCAAGTGTGAGGGTAAGTGTTGTGATGTGATTATTGATAGTGGAAGCACTAATGATCTGGTGTCAGAAGAGACGGTCACAAAGTTGAAGCTCAAAAGACAAAAACACCCACATCCATACCAGATTGCCTGGTTGCAAGATAACCACAAGGTCAAGGTCAGTAAATAGTGCCTAGTGAAGTTCAAGATAGGTGGATACCATGATGAGGTACTATGTGATATCATACCTATGGATGCATGTCATATGTGGCAGTTTGACAGGTGTGCTGTACATGATGGTCATGCAAATACCTATTCCTTGACAAAGGATGGAGTGTGACATAAGCTAAATCCATTGAAGGACACAAAAGAAAAGGTATGTGGTAATGCAAGAATAAGTTTTGTTGATGGAAGAAAATTCCTAGAGGATATGAGGCATGAGCATATGCATTTTGCTTTAATTCCAAAAGTTGGTAAAGAGGAAGTAGAAGATGTATGTGTAGAAGTTGCAGATTTGTTGAATGAATTTCAAGATATTGTATCAGATAATGTGCCTAATGGATTACCACTAGTAAGGAAGATCAGTCATCAGATGGATTTGATTTCAGGAGCTAGTTTGCCGAATAAGATAGCACACATAATGACACCAACAGAAAGTGAAGAATTGAACAGACAAGTGCATGAGTTGTTACATAAAAGGTTGATTCAAGAGAGCCTGAGTACATGTGTTGTACCAGTGGTATTAGCACCAAAGAAGAATGGATAATGGAGGATGTGTACATATTCTAAAGCTATTAACAAGATCACAATCAAGTACAAATTTCCTTAGCCGCAGATGGATGATATTATGGATTGTTTGAGTGGAGCAATGTATTTCTAAAAGATAGATTTGAAGAGTGGATATCACCAGATTTAGATCAGAGAAGGAGATGAATGGAAGACTACCTTCAAGACAAAAGAAGGATTGTATGAGTGGTTAGTCATTCCTTTTGGGCTAGCCAATGCATCAAGTACTTTATGCAACTCATAAATGAGGTTCTAAAAGAATTTCTAGGTAAGTTTGTCATTATTTACCTAGATGATATTTTGATCTTTAGTAAGACATTAGAGGAGCATATAATGCATATTTGTATGGTGTTTAAGAAGCTAAGAGAAGAAAAATTGTTGATTAATTTCAAGAAGTACAGTTTTGTGAAGGAGTTAGTGTATCTAGGATTTGTAGTTTCAGTAGAAAGTCTAAAAATGGACCTAGAGAAAGTACGGGCTATCCTTGAATGGCCTACCCCAAGGAGTGCTATGGAGGTAAGATCTTTTCATGGTTTGGCTAGATTTTATAGAAAGTTTATCAAGATTTTTAGCAGTATTTATGGACCCTTGACTAAAATAATGAGAGGAGATAGGAAAGAGTTTAAGTGGACTACAAGGGAAGAAAAGAGTTTTCAATTGTTGAAAGAAAAAGTTACAAAATAACCTATTTTAACACTTCCAGATTTTAATAAGGTGTTTCAAGTAGTTTGTGATTCTAGTGGTACTACAATAGGAGTTCTTATGAGCCAAGAAGGTAAACCTATTTCTTATTTCAGTGAGAAGTTAAATGATGCCACAAGAAAATATTTTGTTTATGATTAGGAATTGTATGCTATAGTTCAGGCATTGAAGAAGTGGAGACACTATCTGCTTCTTAAAGAGTTTGTTTTGTATACTGATCATCAAGCTTTGCAATATTTGAATAGTCAAGGAAAGTTGAATAAAAGGCATTTGAAATGGGTTGATTTTTTGTAGAGTTACACATTTATTTTGAAACATAAAAGTGAAAAATCTAATAGGGTTGCAGATGTTCTTAGAAGAAGGAAAAATTTTCTGAGAGAGATGCAGATTGAGGTGCTTGGGTTCAAGGAACTCAAGAATTTTCATCCAAAGGATCCTGATTTTGGTGAAGCTTGGAAAGCTTGTAAAGAACCTGTTACTCTAGACAGAATGAAGTGGTTGGATTTCATCATGCAGGATGATATGCTATTTAGAGGGAGCGAGTTGTGCATTCCACAAAGTTCTATGAGGGAGAATATCATCAAGGAGAAGCATAGCGGAGGATTGGCTAGATATTTTGGTCATGATAAAAACCCTTGCTTTGGTTGGTGAGAATTATTATTGGCCATTGAGCATTGAATTCCTAGACGAGTCCATCATGCTTCTCACACATCAGGGATGGAGCATGTTCTTCAATGGATCATTTACCCAACAAGGGTTAGGTGTTGGAATATTATTCATTATACTGCAAAGATATTCACTGCCCAAAGCATAAAAAATGTTGTTTCCTTGCACAGACAACATTGCTCAATATGAAGCTCTCATCAACGACATGAAGATAGCTATTGAATGGTGTGTTGATGAGCTTACGATCTTTGGAGATTCCCAGTTGGTCATCAATCAAGTTAATGATATTTACCAAACAAAAGATGATAAGTTGGTACCCTATAAATGAATGGTGGATGAGCTCAAGAAGTATTTTGCACATATTACTTTCCAGCAAGTTCCAAGGGCAAATAATAAAGTGGTTGATGATATGGCTACACTTGCCTATATGTTATGGATGCTGGGAAATGACTTTAGACATGAATTTCTACTGGAGACATTATGCTACCTAGCCTATGACATTCTTGAATCTTGGAAGATCTGTTCAATCATTGGATATGATTCATCCCACTACCATCACATTTACTCCTATCTCTGTGACCAAATCATCCAATACACTTACACCCAAAAAGAGAAACGTCACCTCATTCATAATGCTTCATGGTATGTCCTTATAGAAAATGACTTGTATAGATGAGGTCTAGATGGTACCCTCCTTAGGTATTTAGAACCTGACAAGTCCAAATGTGTGTTAGCTGAGGTAAATGAAGGTATCTATGGGTCTCATTTGAGTGGCCTAGCATTGGCCTGTAAACTTATTAGAGCTAGTTACTATTGGCCAGATATGGAGAAGGAAGCTATACAATATGCCAAGGCTTGTAAACAATGTTAGCTTCATGGAAATATGATTCACGCTCCTGCCAAAGAGCTTATTTCTTTCATCAATTTCTGGCCATTTCAACAATGGGCCTTTGATTTAGTGGGTTAGATCCATCCTTCTTCCTCCAAAGGGCATAAGTTCATCATCACCACTATAGACTATTTTACCAAATGGGTAGAGGTAGTCACTCTTGCCATATATAATGGCAAATCTGTAGCAATGTTCATATTGAATTACATCATCTATAGATATGGTGTACCCTCCTCTATAATCACTGACAATGGGGGCAATTCAAAAACAAAGATCTAAAAGAGTTATGCACAAAGTTCAAGATCATCCAACATAGGTCCTTAATCTATTACCCTTAGGGTAATGGATAGGTAGAAGCTTCCAACAAGACTATCCTCAAGATCCTGCATAGAACATTTCATAAATCTAGTAGAGATTGGCACCTCTGGATTAATCTAGCTTTATGGGCCTATAGAAAAAGAATTCAAACACCAACAAGGTCCATGCCCTTTGCCTTGGTTAATGGAGCAGATGTTGTCTTTCCTATTGAAGTCAAGATTTCTACATTGCAAGTCTCTCTGAGGGGCCTCATCACTGATGAAGAAAATAGAATATCTCAACTACAAGAGCTAGAATTACTGGATGAACGTCAGAAGGTGGCATTCTATCATCTTCGAGCATACCAAAAGAGAATGTCTAAAAGATACAATAAGAAGGTCAGACCAAGGGAATTCCAAGTAGGTGATCTCATCCTTAGAGAGAACTCCAAGAATCAATAGCAATGGATCGAGAAAGGGAAATTTGAACCAAACTGGCTTGGTCTGTATATCATCACTACAGCATTTGGGTCTGTTGCCTATCAACTCTCTTCCACTGAAGGAGAACAACCAAAATAGCTTATCAACGCTCTGCATCTAAAGTGGTTCTACAGCTGAGACATCTTCTACATGCTCGTGTACATACTTTATTTTGAAAAAATCTTAAAAATTGCAAAATATCTTGAAAAATGATCATCTTAGTGAAAACTTGGAAAATAAGTGCTTTGATGCATCTATTATCCTGGTGAAAACATGGCAAACAAGTGCCTTGATAATACCAAAAAAATTGAAAAATTGAAAAAATACAAAAAAAATGAAAATTCAAAAAATTCGAAAAAATTGAAAAGATCAAAAAATAAAAATAAAAATAAAAAATGAAAATACCAAAGAAAGTGAAAAAAGAAAAAATGTGTCATTGATGAAAACCTGGTAAATAGGCATCATGGTAGCAAAAATAGAATCTCTGCCAAGAAGGTGAAAGCCTGGTAAACAAGCACCTTTTGTTCCCCAAAGCTATACCTATTCTAGCACCACTTGGATATGTGCAGCTACTCTTTTCTTTCCTACTTTAGTTCACCTTTTCCACTCTTCGGCTACCTTTTGCTTCTTGCTTTCCTACTTTGCTTTGCTTTGCTTTACTTTTCCATCTTTCCTACTTTTGTTTTCTTTCTCACGCATTTGCTCTTAGTTATCTTCGAGATTGTACTTGACTCTACATGGATTGAAACTGGTCACACTTCAAGGCATCATCCTTAGTCTAGGGGGCACTATCCTATCACTTTCAGAAGAGCTTCTTTGCATTAGTCACCAGTGGTTCTCACTGAGTCTTCCTGTTGATGCCTAGCTCCTAGATCTCTCTCCTTGAGGATCTCTTGTACATCAATCACTAGTGGTTCTCACTATGTCTGCCTATTGATATTTAGCTAGTACCTTTGAGATTTCTCTCCTTGAGGATCTCTCACATATCAGTCACCAGTGGTTCTCATTGCATCCGCCTACTGTCACCATCTTATTGAAACTTCTCGTATGCATTGTATATTTTCAATCTTACATCAATCCGCTCAAACTAAAACTGAAATTGAAACTAGATTTGTAGTTGTCTAAAGTTTTCTTGAGCTTTTCCTTTTGTGTGCTTGTTCTTTTGCTTTTTCATTCCTCCTTGAGCAACTCCAAGACGTCTATCTTGACTGAGAGAAGTGAAGATTGGGGGCATGATCTTTTCTTGATTTTTGTTTGTTGGTTTAGTTATAATGATCTAATGAATCTATATAAGAGGGGTGTCCACTGTAAGAGCCTTCATCTCATGTTGGATGGCCATGTGTACCTCAACTCCTTTTATATGGAAACTTTGGTGAGGTTGGTTCTTCTCCTTGTCTATTTTGAGTAACTTCTTTTTGCTATAAGTGAAATTGCAAATGCTGATCCTACGAAGTGAACATAAGGGTCACTATGAGCACCTTTAATATGCTTATCATTCACTTAGCAAAAGAAGGAACTCTTGTGTGTCTGGTGTGTTTGTATGCAAGCAACATTCAGGTCATTCTAGTAACTATTCTTTGATGCTTATGTTAACTTCCTAAATCAAAAGGAATAGGTGTTCAGGTCATTTTGGCTTTTTGTGCCTTAATGCTTACACCTCATTCTAATAAATCTAAAGACTAATGTCATATTCATATTCTCATGATTCCAATGTCAGTGGGGATTGTATGACATCTTGCGACCGTCCCATAATAAAAAACTCTATGATGATAATCTGATGAGTCTAACAACCAAGTCCTAGGGATTGCATCTAGCTTAGGCTTGCATTGAGATAGTATTTTGGTATTCATCTTCTTATCCTCATCTAAATTTCTTCATAGAGGGTTCTCATCTTTCATTCGGGGTTCATCTTGGCTACACAAGTGTCTAATCCTCATCTTTTGATCTTCAAACAATCTTTTGGTTAGTACCTGTCATATATTGCAACATCTTGCACGAGATGGTTAGTACCATATGCATTACATATCCATTACATCCAAAAAGAGCATTATCATATACATTTATATCTACATATCCATACAACATCATTTACATTTTCATATTCATATACATGTGCATCCATTATAAGCATAAAATCCAATCATACATTGCATTTATTCATCTATCATCTATCATTACATTTTACATTACATACATACATTCATGTGCATCACATATCTAATTCATACATCTAATCATATAGAAAATATCTCATAAACATAAATATCCAAAGCAATATGCACACAAGTATAATGATATCAAAAGTTAGGCTCATATATATATATATATATATATATATATATATATATATATATATATATATATATATATATATATATATATATATATATATATATATATATATATACCGATCAAATGTCAGTGTACATAAAAAGAATGGTGCTACTCAAGCACAGTCTATCAAAATGGGCTACAATGTATATCATGATCCTATCATCTAGCTCTATCCACTGCCACCTAGAGGAGGTGGAGGCTGTGGTCCTTGTGGTGGTCCCTAAGGAGGTTGTGCCTACGGTGGTTCCTGGGGAGGTATTCCCTATGGTGCTACCTATGCCCCAGCATACCCTGCAAATGGTAGAACCTTCTCTACTAGATCTAGCACTATGTTGAAATATGTTGCATAATAATATGCTGACTGGGAAGCCTCATATTTAGTCTCCAGCTATGAATGAGCTAGTTCCTCCTGGAGCCCTTTGATCTCTCAATCTTGCTCAGCTACCTGGGTCTCCTCCACTATGACCTGTGTGTGATAGTCATCTCTCTCCCTCTGCACCTACCGAATCATTTCTTAGCTCTTACTGAGAGCCTCCTCTAGCTTTGAAACCTACCCTCCCGCAGGTAGATCCTGTGTTGCCTACTCCTACATCTCTATATCATTTCCCTATGCCCCCTTGTTAGGAGGCTATTGTGAGGTGTCATCTATCCTCTATCTCATGGACCTTTATTGGGTCCCACTGCTACCAGCACCTACATATAAACCCATAGTTACAAATTTGGATGAAGACTCTACAAAGTTGTAGTAGATTCTCATGTGAGGAAACTTTCCCCCTATGCAAGAGTTCATCACTGGGTATGAAGTCTCGCATGCCATGACCAAGCATCTCGCACGAGCTCACGAAGGAACCCGATGCGAAGAATCCATAACTGGCATGAGGAAACCACTTCCTCACATGAGAGGCAACCTAGGCCGGCATGAGGAAACTATTTCCTTGCATGAAGATTGGTTAACTAAGCTAAAAAAAAGCATTAAATCAAGCAAATCTAATCTAAATCACCTAAAAAGCATTAAAAACTTGAAATGCAAGCTGGTTATCAACTACTTACAATTGTGTCATACTGCACTGATTGACTATGTCTTCGAGAGAACTCGAATTGATGTGTATGCACTGGCACATTCTCGATCTCTCTTAGAGCTGTCAAATTCACTAGAAGACAAAGTGAATAATGAATTGAAAATGACCCCTCCGGACCTTATATAGCTTTTGACCTAATTTTCAAAAGTGCTCTGTTTTGCGCAAAAATTTCACCCTTGGCTAAATTGACCATTTTGAATCCATTTTTAGGATTGAAATCAAAATTTGACATCTCTAGATGGCTCAAAATCACATTTTAAATTTATGGGATCACATTGATCAAATGCTTGTTTAGTCGCCCTTCCGGTGTCATTTTCTTACCAGATTCTCATCTCCTCATCATTTTTTCATCATCTTCATCTTTTTCATCTCAAGTTAACTCTAGCCAAATTTTGGTCAACTATGGTCAAACTTGGTCAACAGGACCTACCGATCACTCCAAATCACATCTATAGCTTCTTGCATCTATTCTGAGCTCTTTTGGATTTCTGATTTTATCTCTATCTATAATCTATTACTGTCAATCATTTTTCTGACGTGTCATCTTTCGATTTCACTCCCGAGGGGGTAGGATGATTGCATCATTAAATCATCAAATCAGTTTGATATCGATCAAAATACCCCATCACTAGGGGCATCTCTTCACTAGGGCCATCTTTGCACCTCGCATCTTGTCATCTATCTTTTAGGTATCTGAGCAATCTAACTTAGATCTTCGAGGATCAAGCTTCATTCTGGAGATGGCTCTCAAAATCTCATTAGGTATTGGGGCAATCTAACCCTAATTCCAGAAAGTCAAGCTTAATTCTGGAGATGGCTTTCAAAAATTCTTTCTGACCGTTATCTGGGCAATCGAACCCAGGTCTTGGAATCTTCATATGTTATCATTTAAATCAATGGGTATTGGGGCAATATAACCCTGATTCCTAAAGATTGAGGCTCATTCTAGGGACAATCTTCTTCAAGTGGTAATCCGACCGAGGTCTTCACAATCTAATTTAGGCTTTGGAGAATCAAGCTTCATTCTGGAGATGGTTCTACAACTCAATCTCATTGGTGTCTTGGCATCCTAACATTAACTTCTGAGGGTTAAGCTCTATTCTAGAGATAACCCTGAAACCTCATCAATCATCACATCAGGCTATTCTTTGAATCAACGTACTGCTCGCACATCAATTCAAAGAGGGGCAAATGTAATACCCCAAAATTGGCACCTTACAATTTTAATCAATTTTGGTGTATTCCTACAAATTCTATATCATTAAAGTCCTATTTTACTAGCCAATTTTCTCTCCTAATTGACTTTATTTGACTTGGTGTCAAATGCAAAAAATCTTAAATTTGCATTAATCTTACACTATAATTAATTCCTAAGTATTTGACTTTTATTGGCTAAATAATCCCTATGATTAATTAATTTAATTCTAAAGTCCTAGTGCTTTAAATTAAATTAATTACACCCTTTTAGCTAATACACATCAAAAAGGAATTAATAATTCTTAAATGGAATATCTCACTTGGATTTAATTATTCAAAAATAAATCGAAGGGTCACCCATATGTGGCAATATTTTATTTTCATTATTAAAGATTCTCTACAAATTTTTTGATCTCCCTCCATGGAGATGAAGAGTCGGTCGTTTCATTTCAAGAAACTCTTCATCCCTCTCCCAAGCTCTTCTATATTATGAACCTTCTTTCTTCATTCTAAGAGGCAATTTTTATGTATCTAATTTATGCCGAATTATTGTCTCATTATTAGCATTTTGAGTTTTAATTGCTTTTCATATTAGTATAATTTCATATTGATAGTATAATCTTGCATTCTCATCTTTACTATAGTTTTCTTATCATGTTATTAGCTTAATTCTCATTGCATTTCAAGCTTTTTTTAGATTAAATCTACGTTCTCATATTTCTTTCAAGTTGGTAGCTTAATTGCACTCTCTTTTTTAGTTTAATTCATTGCAATTTGATCTTTTCAAGCTTTCAAATCCTCCATTTTAGCTTGGTCTATGGTTGTTGGCTCTCCAATTTGATAGTAATTCAAACACCCCAACTAATTAGGAGGAAATAGGTCGATTCGATCGATATTGCAAAATGAGTAATTCATAATCATCTTCGTGATTCAATGATTGAGCAATGATTATGTTGTGTATATGGCTGAATTTTGAGGTCCATATGCAGGCATAAACAGTTGGTAGATTACTATGACCTGGTCTGAAACCCTTCCTAAACAAGTGTTTCATAAACAAATGCTTCCAACATAATTTGCCACCATTTGTGGAAAGTAGGGGCAATGTACATTAGGAATCTAAAAGCAATTTATAGGAGTGCACTTACTATTTTTAAAAGCTAACCCTAGTCGGACATCCTCATGTGACTGACTTCATTTCAAGCATAAAATTGGCTACAACAAATGTACGAGAGTGGCTCAAGGCCAAGTAATGATTGATTTAGTGCATAAATGTTGTGAAAATACTTTTCTAATGTATAACTGGATCTTCCATAACCTACCTCATATAATTCATCATCAGTAAGGCTTTTCATTGTGACTCATTCTCTATCTGACATTTGTAAAGATAAGTAGATTCAACCAAGCTTGGAGAGACTACAAGTACAAAATTTACCCTATATAGAGCTTAGGTCTAAGCAGGGATTTGACCCACTTGATCATTAAATACATACAATATATCTGTCATTGAAATGACTATGCATTGAAGATTTCACCTAATTAGGTAGTTCTAATTAAGTGAAAAAAATTTCTCAATAGGCACTGCCTACATACCTACTACTTAATTTTCACTATAGTTGAATTCAGGTAGAGTTAGTGTATTCAAATACATTAATGTTGAGTACAAGGGTTTTATAAATAAATTCTTCCAACTTGACTTGCCACCATTAGAATTCAATGACCATTAATGGAAATGAAGTAGAGGTAATGCACATTAGGAATCCAAAAGTAATTTGCAGGAGTCCAATTGCTATTTTTATAATCTAACCCTAGTCGGGCATCCTCATGTGATCGACTCAGTTTCAAGCATAAAATTGGCTAGAATAGATAAATGAGAGTGGATCAAGGAAAAGTAATGATTGATTCAGTGCATAAATGTTGGGACATAAACTTTTCTAATGTATAACTGAATCTTTGATAACCTACCTCATATAATTTCATCATCAATAAGGCTACTCGAATTAACTCGTTCTTTGTATGACATTTGTAAATATGAGTAGATTTAGTCAAGTTTGGAGAGACTACAATTACAAAATTTATCCTATATAGAGCTTAGGTCTAAGAAGGGATTTGACCCACTATTACTCTGATGGTCTAGTTCATACAATACATTTTTCATTAAAATAGTTATGCATTGAAAATTCCACATGATTTGGCAGTTCTAATTAAGTGCAAAAATCTATTCAATAGACATAACCAACATACTTGTTACTTAATTTTCACTACAATTTAATTTAGGTAGAGTTGGTGTATTCAACTACATTAAATGATATTCATTTTGTTCTAATATGTTATCATTTAAATGAAAATACAAAAAAAAAATCTAATTTTCAAATTTTAGCTAAAAGAGAGAATTGTTAATCTTTGTTTTGAATTTTTTCAGATGACATTTTCATGTTCACAAGTCTGATTACTATCATATTGGATTTAAAAATGAGAGATATTTGCTCAAATTCAGAACTCATAATTGGTAGTGAAAAAGGGTCATACAAAACTAATGGTGATGATTAATTTCATAGTCATCCAAAGGCTATGAGCAAAACTATATAGTAGATTGATAAATTTAGTTTCAACTCTTTCAAATATGGAATGCCAAAATGATTCAAGTGCATAGGTTAAACAACACAGGATATCATAGATGATTAATACTTAAATCCCTTAATTCAAGCTACCATACCATACAAAGCCATGAAACATGGCCAATAAGTAGGGAAGAAGCAGGAGGTCATGGTGTGACTGCTAGAAAATCTCTTGAAAAAATCTACCAAAAAATTGACATTACCATTGATATTATTTGTTAATTCCTTATAGAAAAAATAAAATGACCTAGTCAAAAAATTGTTATATTATATACCAATTTATCATAAATGCATGCAAAACACACAATTTGATCCCATGGATAATAACAAAAGATTCAAGAAAATATATTTTTTACATGAAGTTCACAAAGTGACAACATTTATGAAACTATAGAAAGTAACAAAAAATTGTATTAAAGACTGCATAAACATGAATAATCAAAGCTTATAGAAAAACCTTAAAAAGTCATCAAATAAGAACAAGTTTAAACAACAATTGCAATATCATCATCAAATAAACATAAGTCTCTCTTGTTTGAAATTGAAAATAATAAAATGAAAACATCAAAGTTGAAAAATAAAAATAAATATCAAATTTTTTTCTCTTTTTTCTTTTGATTGATTATGGTGCTCGTACGAACAAGCTCAGTGTCACCTGCTTCTCTATCATTGTGGGTCTTATTATGGCTCTTGTATGAACAGACTCAATGTCACCTGCTTCTCTGTCATTGTGGGTCTTATGATGGGGCTTAGGGTGACCCATTTTAGCCTTTGGGGGTTCTTCCAATGTATGCTCCTTTTACAAATCTTAAAGAGCATACAAATTCACTCATTATAAAATCTATTCATTGCAAAAAGTAGTAAATAGATAAAATATAATTTATATAATAATACACAAAGCAAAAAATGATTAGATTGTACCTCAAAAGAATGAATGAATGATTGGTTCACTGCATCTTCTTGGAACATTACATTTTCTTACTTTTGCTACAATTAAAAAATGTAAAAACAAAAATGTAACTTAATTAACGATAAATGCATAAATATACTAAAAAATACAAAGATTGACAAAATTAGAGAAGCATCATTAATAGAGTACCAATTGAAATGTATCTCTATACTACTAATATTGCAGAGGATTCCTTAATAGATGCACCATGATCTCCTCCTTCATTACTAATGCCCTCATATATGCCCTTTCAATAGTGGAATTGAATGAAATAATATTACAACATACAAATATAGTCGTTATCAAATCTATGCATTACAATAAATTAGTAAATTGGATAAAATGTAATTTAGACAATAATACACAGAGAAATAATTGATTATATTGCACCTCGAAAGCATGAATTAATGATTGGTTCACTACATCTTTTTGGAACATTTCATTTTTTATTACTTGTTACAATTGAAAGGTGTGTAAATAAAAACACAACTTAATTAATGATAAATGTATAAATATAATTGTAGACGTCTAAAAATCATTCCAATTAATTAAATTTATTTAACTAATTTTCCTTGTGATATTATAATTAATTTTAATTAATCATGGTTGTTATGTCCCTCTACCCATTTAATTAAAATTATTTAATTAAGATTGGATTCATTATCTAAAGTATTTAAATTTAATTTAAATACTCATTTCTCTAATGTATTAAACTTATTTTAATATATGTCCCCCATACATTACTAAAAATGAGATTTATGGGGGACATGTATTAAAATAAGTTTAATATATTAGAGAAATGAGTATTTAAATTAAATTTAAATACTTTAGATAATGAATCTAACTTTAATTAAATAATTTTAATGAAATAAGTAGGACATAACAACCATAATTAATTATAATATCATAAAAATTGTTAATTAAATAAATTTAATTAATAGGAATAATTTTTACACGTCTATAATTATATTTATACATTTACCATTAATTAAGTTGAATTTTTATTTTTACACATTTCTATTACAGCAGGTAATAGAAAATAAATTGTTTCAAGCAGATACAGTAAACCAATCAATGACTTGTGCTTTTGAGGTGCAATTTAATCAATCCTTACTTTGTGTATTATTGTCTAAATTGTATTTTATCTAATTTACTAATTTGTTGCACTGCATAGATTTGATAATGACTACATTTGTATGTTCTAATGCTATTTCATTTAATTAATCTATTGTAAGGGCATATCTGAAGGTGTTAGCAATGAAGGAGAAGATCATGGCACGTCCGCTAAGGAATCCTCTGACAATGTGAGTAATATAGAGATACCTTTTCAATTGGTACTTTAATGATGCTTCTCTAATTTTGTCAATCTTCATGTCTTTTATTATATTTATGCATTTGCCATAAATTAAGTTATGTTTTTGTTTACACACCTTTTAATTGTAGCAGGTAATAGATAATATAATATTCTAAAAAGATGCAATGAACCAATTATTGGTTCATTCTTTTGAGGTACAATCTAATCATTCCTTATTTTGTGTATTATTGTCTAAATTATATTTTGTCTAATTTACTAATTTATTGTAATACATAGATTTGATAATGACTAAATTTGTATACTCTTTGTGGTTTGTAATAAGAACATATATTGGAGAAACCCTCAAAAGCTAAAATGGGTCTCCCTAAGCCCTGTCATAAGACCCACAACGATAGAGAAGAAGGTGGCACTCAGCTTATTTGTAAGAGTGCCAAGATCAAAGAAAAAAGAAAGATAAAAAAAAGTTTTGATGTTTATTTATTATTCAACTTTGATATTTTTTATTTTATTGTTTTCAATTTCAAACAAGAGAGACTTATATTTATTTGGCAACGATGTTGCAATTGTTGCTTAAACTTGTTCTTATTTGATGTATTTTTTAAGTTTTTCTATAAGCTTTGATTACTCATGTTTATGCAGTCTTCAATACATTTTTTTGTTACTTTCTACAATTTCATAAATGTTATAACTTTGTGAACTTTATGTAAAAAGCATGATTTCTTGAATCTTTTGTTATTATTTATTAAAAATGGTTTTCTTCTTTTCTTGTGATAGGATTGATTTGTGTGTTATCCATGCATTTCTAATAAATGGGGATATAATATAACAAGTTTTTGAATAGGCTATTTTATTTTTTCTATACGGAATTAACAAATAATATCGATGGTAGATTGAATGCCTAATTTTTGTAAGATTTTCTCAAGAGATATTCCCTGCATGTTTTAAAAAGTTGCATTCAGACCCATTCATTTTACTTGTTGGTCATGTTCATGGATTTGTATGGTATGGTAGCTTAAATTTAAATGGTAGATGATGAAATTGTGCACTGTATTTAGAGATTTAAGTGACAATTATTTAGGATATCTTGTTTTGTTTAACCTTTGCACTTGAATCATTTTGGCATTCCCTATCTAAAAGATATGAAACTAAATTTATCAGTCTACTATATAATTTTATTCATAATATTTGTATGATTATAAAACTAATCATCACCACTAGTTTTGTATGGACATTTTTCACCACCAATTCTAGGATGTGAATTTGAACAAATATCTCTCATTTTTAAATCTAACGTGATGGTCATCAAACTTGTGAACATAAAAATGTCATTTGAAAAAAATTAAAATAAAACTTAACAATTCTTTTTTTTAGCTAAAATTCAAAAATTAGATTTTTTATGTATTTTCATACAAATAAATTAGAAATATTGATAACATATTAGAACAAAATGAATATCATTTAATGTAGTTGAATACACCAACTCTACTTGAATTGAACTATAGTAAAAATTAAGTAGCGGGTATATTGGCAATGCCTATTGAACACATTGTGCACTTAATTAGAACTATTTAGTCAGGTGTCATCTCCAATGCATAGTCATTTCAATGGAGATGTACTATATGTACTGGACCATCAGGGTAATGGTGGGTCAAAGCTTTGCTTAGACCTAATCTTACAAGGTAAATTTTGTAGTTACAGTCTCTCCAAACTTGGCTAAATCTACTTATCTTTTCAAATGTCAGATAGAGAATGAGTCAAAGTGAGGAGTCTTACAAATGACAAATTATATGAGGTAGGTTATGGAAGATTTATTTATACATTGGTAAAGTGTTGTCACAATATTTATGTATGGAATCAATCATTACTTGGCCTTAATCCACTCATTCATCTATTCTAGCTAATTTTATACTTGAAACTTAGCTGATGATGTGAGAATATTCAACTAGGGTTGGCTTGTAAAAATAGGAATTGGACTCCTTCAAATTTCTTTTGGATTCCACCAATATTCATCGAGTTCCAATAATGACAAATCAAGTTGGAAGTATTTGTTTATGAAACCCTTAAAACCCTAGTTTAGGGAGGGTTTCAAACTAGGTCTTAGTAATTTGTCAAAATCTTGAACAAAACTCCACCAAATTATACTCAACTAGTTCTAATATGTTCTTAATTCATTCATTTATCATTTCATATTATTATTCACTCAAGACCAATCCACAAGTGTAAATGGAAAAGTCAAGAACAAAAAAATTGCAAGAAAAATTAATGTATTTCTAATAATTGATGAATAAGCCATGTCTTTGTGTTGAAAAGAAAAATAGGGGAAGACACAAGATGATTAGAGAATAGGTACTTTGTGATGAACACCAAATTAGATATGGACAATATAATCATAATCTACATTATCATCAATTGGTCAACTTGTGATCAACAGTGCATACAATTCAAAGATACAAGTACAAAACTTACTCAAGAATAGGTCATGTTATATCACTCTTCGCAAATAATTGATAAAGAAATTAAAACTTATTTGGTCAACACGTATGAAAGAAATTGACCACATTTACTATATATGGAACCACTGTTATCTGAAATCAAGAAGAATGGCTAAATAATCATGCAGCAGTGATTCATCATTTCTTTGAGTGACCATTTCCAATTGATTATTATGAATTCCCAATTGATTTTAGTTTTTATTTATGTTTTTTAAAGTTAGAATTTTGTCCACTAAAACTAATCTAATAAATTGATGGTTTGGGAGACAATTTAGTCCATGTAAGCTAGATCATTTTTATGAACTTGAATGGTTGCATACTTGGACAAGGAAATTTCAGTCATTATGGATATTTTCAAGGTTTCAAGCATCTCATGGACAACTTTCACCCAACTCACCTGCTCAACCAATACATGTTTGAAAAGATCTCTATTGAAAAGAAGACACACACAAACTATCACTTGATCATCTATTCTATGAAAGGAAGGAGAATATGATCTTGAATGTGAATCTCTCTAATGGAAGGCATATTTGCTAGAGAATTTGATGCACGTTATGTAAGGATTGTAATGGAACCTATATATTCATGTTAGAATTGTAATTGATGATGATGCAAGGATTGTATTTAATGATGATGATGATGATAATGATGATGATTGATAATAAATTTAGACTCATTGTTTCATATGGATGATTGTTGTCATATTTGTTAATAGTATGTAATTGTTGTAACTACATTTATATTACTATTATATCCTTGTACATTTGTTATATTCTATGATTGTAATTTATCGAACAATGCAGCAATGCACAATTACTAGTTATTATCAAATTTAAGTTTAACAAATATTAAGATAAAATTTAGAAATGTGTCTAATAGAAGCTAAATAATTAAATTAAAAGCAATTATAAACCTTCACCATAGCATCATTCATGCACTCTCTTTCACCATTCAATATACACCCTACAACATTAGCTATCATTAATCCATTCTTCCTTGCATCAGATCTTGCTAGTAATTATTATAATACAATAATTATGACTCATTCTACAAGGTACGATAGCAACATAAAGTAGAATGGGTCATTATTTCATAATGACTCTCAAAACCCTTGTGCCTTGTCTAAATGTTATTTTTAGAATAGTAGAGATATGAAAAACAAAATAAATTTAAAAATTCTTTAAAAGTATTGAAAAACATCTATTACTCCTATCAAAATATTAGGAAATGATTGTTATTGCATCAAAGCAAGAAGATTTAGATCTATGAATAATAAACTTAGAAATTTGAATAAAAAAAGTAGAAAAACAAATTATGTTTTATTATCAGAACTAAATCCTTACATCTCTCCTTCAATTCTTAGATTCCCAAGCCTTATGTAAGCTTCCACATTGCATTACAATCGTTCCCCCCGCAAAAGTCCACCCAAAACCAATCAAACTACTCAAAAACTGCTAATTGCCTAACTAGCTATTAAGACTTGAAATTTTGAATTTGTTAACTTTAACTCCATAACCTCTATGACCTTCCTACCAACTCAAAGATTTAAAGTTTGGCCTTATTACATAAAATATACCAAGACATACCTATCCTAGTCCATTATGCATCATTTATATCATTATTACATAGTTAGGTTCAATAACTCTTATTAGGTCCATTAGGACTCATGACTCCTTTGTTCAACCTATTACATCCATGTGTCTTAAAAGAATTTATTACATCAAATTTAGGTCCTCTAAATTGTTGAATACATTCTTCATGCCATAATGGCTTATTAGACCTCCATGATCCATTCGGTGTTCTTGCACCATACTACCCTATAAAAATTCTCTTGCTCCAATATGAAGTGGTTGTCATCCTTTAGACAAGGATGATTTATGATAATTGTTAAGAGAAACCACATAAGTTGGCTTCCATTATTGTTAACCTGTTATATTATTATGTAACAATCTTCTTCAGAAATATTTTACATTGTACATCATATTTATTTTTAATTTTGTAGCATTATATTGGGCTTTTCTATTTAAAGACCAAGATGTAGAGGTGTAGACAATGTATGCTAATTGTTTGACAAAATGCGATGAAGAATATGATTTCATAGAAGTTTGTGTGTAGAAGAGTTGAGAGACAATGCTATTAGCAGGTAAAAATCCAAATTTTTTTAACTATCATCAATATTATCCCCTACACCAACACCCCCACCTTGCAGCTCTATCTCCCCCCCTCTTGTTTCAACATAAACTGACAAGCATTCTGGTCAAGGTTGCGAAAAGGGTAATTTCTAGTCTCAACATAATATTTCAAATAATTTATGATTTGCATTATATTTTTCCCATATATTCTGCCTATAACTATTACTATATGTTATTGTGAGTACCACTCTTCCTCAACCAATTCAATCTCCATAAGAAATTTGTTTGGATTTTCTTTACAGTCAGGCAAATTCCTATTATCTAATAGAGGAGCAATAGTAGCATCTAGAGGAATCTCACAACCCCTCACAATCATAAACTTGTCTATTATTTTGTATGTATTAAGATTTTTTCATGGAATCATCACAGTACATAAATGAATCAATGTATGTGCTCAAAAGCTTATGTATGAGTACTTTGTATTTGACATTGAGCTTTGGTCTAGATTTTTCTAGATTAGAATCACCATTTGATTTTTTGTTTCTACATTTTTTTAGATTATACTCATTGCTCACTTTGCCTTCCACCAGAAAATCTTTTAAATTTTATGATTGTTACAATGTTATTGATTTTCTATTTTTTTTCTAGGAAAAATGACCTTACTGTATTAAATACCCAATTGATTTGTTCAAATCTTTTTTCTCTAGAATGAAATAACTTTTCTTGAGCATATTATTAATGTGGTTATTGTTGGCTATGTTTTAAGATAAGTTTTAATCATTTGGACTTACTTTTGAGCTCTTATTCCTATAACTGTATGTTTCTTCAAAATGGATATGGATTCAATTGACAAATTAAAATTATAAATGGAATTCAACTTAGGATTTAATTTGGAGACCAAAAATAATTTGGGGAAAAAAATGATGTTTTTGTTATTTAAGTACAAATAAAAGATAAAAATGAAAAAAAATGGGCTTATCAACAATATGCAATCTTGAAAAACTTGCAAGTTACAGGCGAGTCTTATCAAAAAGACTCATTATAATACAACAAGTGTGACCTATTTACAAGGTACAATAGCAACATAAAATAGAATGGGTCATTATCTCAAAACCTTTCTACTTCATCTAAACATTATTTTTAGACCAGTCAAGATATGAACAACAAAATGAATTTAAAAAATCTTCAAAAATATTGAAACATATCTACTACTCCTATCAAAACATTAGGAAATGATCTTTATTGCATCAAAGCAAGAATATTCACATATATGAATAATAAATTTAGAAATTTGAACCAAAAATGGAGAAAATCAAATTATGTTTTATTATCATAATTAAATCCTTACATCTCTACTTCAATTCATGGATTCCCAAGCCTTATATAGGCTTCCACATTGCATTACAATTGTTCCTCCCTCAAAAGTCTTTCCAAAACTAATCAAACTACTCAAAAACTACCAATTGCCTAACTAGGATTTGAAAATTTGAATTTGTTAACTTTAACTCCGTAACCTCTATGACTTTCCTACCAACTCAAAGGCTTACAATTTGACCTTATTATACAAAATATACCAAGACATACATATTCTAGTTCATTATGCATCATTTATACCATTATTACTTAGTTAGGTCCAATGACCTTTATTAGGTCCATTAGGACTCATGACTCCTTTTTTCAACCTACTACATCCATGTGCCTTAAAAGGCTTTATTGCATCAAACTTAGGTCCACTAGACCCTTGATTGTATTCTTCATGCCGCAATAGTTTATTATCCCTCCATGATTCATTATGTACTCTTGCACCATACTCCCCTATAAAAAGTTTCTTGCTCCAATATAAAGTGGTTGCCATCCTTCAAACAAGGATGATTTATGGAAATTGTTAAGAAAAAACAAATAAGTTAGCTTCCATTATTACTAACCTTTTATATTATTATGTTATAATTTTCTTCACAAACTTTTTACATTGTACATATTTCTTGGCTATTTTATGCCATTATATTGAGCTTTTGTATTTTAAACACCAAGATGTAGAGGTGTAGATAATGCATGCTAATTGTTTGATAAAATGCTCTAAAGAATATAGGGTATATTTTGTAGTTGCAGACACTCTAAGCTTGGCCGAATCTACTTATCTTTTCAAATGTCAGACAGAGAACAAGTCATAGTGAGAAACCTTACTAATGACAAATTATATGAGGTAGGTTATTGAAGATTCAACTATACGAGTATAATTTTTATTTTATCACATGAAATGTCCAACTAGGTACTAATTTTATGCATACCAGGTGTTTATTTGGATGAATCATGAAAGCATGTTCAATGCTTATCAGGTGTGCAGATGGTGGTATAAACTTATTATACATCAAGACTTTTGAAAGCCTTAGAGGTCTTTGAACTTTGAAAGTTTAAGCATGACCTTAGAACAAGGTACTCATATATTAACTAAGGCAGATTGCATGTTTTTGCATTGTGTTATGATTAGTATATAATATTTATTTTTCCTCTATTGTGGCATAATTGTACTAAAGTGTCATGAGCATAGGAGGCTTGGTGAATTTAATATACTGGGTTCTCAATTGAAAACTCTTATGCATGAGATATCAACTCTGAAGTAAGATTATTCATTCTCAATTTTATTTGGTGTGTTTTAATATTGTCAAAGTGTAATTAAAGATTTAATTTTATTATCATTTGTCTCCCACTTTATTTGTCATATATAGGAACTTTGAGGTGTTAAGAATACATGTTGAAAATTTAGGTGATGCTTTTTTCCAGCATTTAGTGAAATGTCCCATGTTGAGCCATTTAAGTGTAACTTGTGCCACTTAGAAAGTGGTGATTCTAAAGTGATACATATCCAACATGAATCACTACAACATCTATTATTTATTGGATGTCTTGTAGACAAAATTTTCATAAGGTATATATTATGTTTTTAAATCAACCTTTATTTACTAATTTTAAGAACTATCAAGAGGGGTGAATATTTTGCATGTTGTTTAGGTGACATCAACTAAAAACTTTATACCTTAAGCACTCAAATGTGGCATCTGTAAAATTGAATTACCCTATACTATAAGAACTTGATATGGCTTCATGTCAAGTATTACAAACTATATAGTTTATGTTGCAGCTAGGTCATGTCCACTATTGAAGTCTTTGGATGTTTCTAAGTGCTCTAGTTTCAGTGATCGAACACTTAGAGAAATTGTAGCAGTTTATAGAGATCTTCAGATTATGGATGCATCTTACTACTTTAACGTAGCAATGAAGGTTAATGTATTTTTTGTTTTCCATTTATATTTAGTCAAACTAATTTAAATAGATAGACTTTATGGTAAAGAAGTGAAATCTTGATATCTCAAGGATGTGAGATTGCCAAAGGTAATGGATGTGAAGCTACATAATTTTGGAATTATCATAACATCTAATTTATCTGAATGTTGTTTTATTGAGGTAAATTATTTTTATTTGATGGTATTATGTTGACTAATAAATTTTAAAATTTCAAGTATTTTTATTGATTTTTTAATATATTTGCAAACACTCGAACTTGACTTATTTTTGTCTTTAACTACTGTTACTTTAAATCTTCCAAGGGTTCAACATATAAGTCTTTCCAACTACGGCAAGGAAGCTAGTGTTTTTAGGAGGCAATGTATTTTGATGGAGATATTTAGTTCTATATTTTATTTCTTGTGTTTCTTTGCTTTCTGGTAGCATTGATGTCCTACAACTATCTAGCCCAACTCTAGATAGTATAAATGTCACAAATTGTCCAATCCTTAATAATGTGCACATTACATCAAAAAGCCTTCATTTTTTCTGAAGAATCTTGCTTCATATTAAAAGTTTACTGTAATATTTTACTTTGAAATGCAAAAGTAGTTTATTTGTATCTTTTTCGTAGAGAAATTGGTCCTACAAAAATACCATAGCTTGAGGACAATGAAATTATAATATCTTTGTTTATCCAAGGTTGACTTGAGAGAGTGTGATTCATTGAGTGATAAAATATTTGAAGCCTTTAGTGTGGGTGGTGGTTGTGAGGTATGTGGTCTAGGAGGCATACTTGCTTGGAAATAAAATCCTTTTTTATTAATAAAAATTTGAAAGTACAAAGCTGGCATAAGCACACATAGCCATTATCAAAAAAACTATTACCACCACCAAACCAAATCACTAATACTGAAACCATTTATGTTGCATTGAAACCTATTTTAAAGTTGAGTTGTGCATGGACACATTGTGAATTTACACACTGTAAGATTCTACATTCTACCCTTTACACTATATAAATACTATTAAAACACTATGAAAACCTTACAGTTATTGCAAATTTGCAGTACAACATCACTATTGAACCTTACCAAAACAAAAAACTAGGAATATTCACTAATTCTAAAATGGCCTGTGCTTATTCTTGTGCAAAATATCATAGAGCTAGTATATTTTATTTAAAAATACTTGTTTTCATTTTACCTTGGTATGCTCAGTGTGCAAAGTATTACATGTGTGCTTGTGCAACACTTGTTAAAGAAGGGGTAGTTTATGGGTGCTCATTCTTCTCAATTGAGCACTTCTTCATTGCCCCTCATTTTGTGTATTAAGACCAACATATTGATGCTTTCTCTTTTCAAATTGGCACAATAAATAGTCTTGGATAGCTTGGATTTGTTAGACCTCTCCTGCTCAAACCACTCTCTCAACATTACAACTCTCTACTTTGTTTTCCTTCACTAAAAATTGAAGCCGAGCAAGTGAAATCTCAATTTGTGAATACCTCCCTCACGGGTAGGCAAAAGAAGTTATGGATAGTGGTCCTATCTAGTGTGATGGGAACCTCTTCATTGGTCATCTTTATTTGTTTAGTATTAGAGTCAAAATGAGCAATGCATTCCCTAAATAATTCTAGAGATTGCACAACGATAGGAAATCCAACTACTTATACCTACCGCATGGGTAGGCGAAAGAAGTTTTGGATAGTGGTCCTATCTAGTGGTATGAGAACCTCTTCATTGGTTGTCTTTATTTGTTTAGTATTAGGGTCAAAATGAGCAATGCATTCCCTAAATAATTCTGGAGATTGCACAATGATAGGAAATCCAACTGCTTCCATGAGCCTGCTTTCTACTAATTTCTCTATAATTAGGTTCCTAGGCTCATGATGGATTCTCTCATAAAGATTTGCTAAGTCAAAATGACTCTAATTTCATGTCACCAATCTCCTTCCACTCACTCTCAATATTGTTAAGATGATCATAACTAGTATATTTAAAATCCATTATGTGAATTTGTAAGATATAATAAATTTCTATTCTCAGAGAACATGGCACAAAATATGAATTTACTTATGTCAACTATCACTGCAATGATGCTTTAATTTAGCTTCTTCCATAAACTATTGTGTAATTGAGGTAAATCTTAGACATAACATAAAAAATGAATGGTATTAAATATATTAAATGTTGAACAAGACATTCCCTGCAAATAAATCACTCTACAGATTTAATATTTTGATTAATGAAGGATAGCCTATGTCAACAAGGGTTTTCAAATTTGGTGTTTCAGAACATCAACTATCGTTATATGAAACATTAGAATTGGCACTTCAACACCAATTAGCATTCAAGAAGAAACATTTATGATTATCTACAATAGGCCTTTTGATATCAACTTCCATTTCAGAAGGGCAAAGGTAATGACTTTAGTGAATGCTCAAAATACTGTTATTGTGCTAGAAGATGACTTTATCACATCTGGCAAGTGGAAGGGGTTAAAAGCTAGTAGAAGTGTTAATAATAACAACTCCACAAAAGCCATGTTGTAAAGACTAATGAATGATATGATAGCTCTTAAGAGGTAGTTGTCAAAGGTGAATCCCTTACTTCACCAACCTTACTTGGATTTTTTGAGAAGAGAAAATGAGGGGAGACAATTTCAACTACCACCTATTGGTGTTCAAAACAATGCTTATGCTCATAGGCTGCCAATATACCCTCAGATAGATTTTAGGAATGGTTAGCTCCAAAATGTGAAGGGATCTTAGGATAACTGGACCAACTATAGGGACAAGACTACCCTCTTCACTTCTGGCTCTGCAAAACCAAGGCGGGTGCACCTAACCCAGTGAAAACTATACTTCCCACACCAAAGACTAGGTTTAAATAACAGATTGATAGTAAGAAAGTACTAAATGCTAACCACACATTCATTGACTCTCCATTGCTATAGGGTATAACATTACAACCAAAGACTTACAACTTAGGGATGGTTCTTAATTTATATGTTTGAATCATAACAACCTCAATCAGTATATATTAATAAAAGAAATACTCATCTAGGCCAGTGCCTCATCCATTGGGCAAGATCTCTTAGACAAACTATACACACGCACCATACTATATCTGAGATTAAAAGCCATAAACACATTTAGAATCTCCTTTACTACTTATAGAATATCCTTAAATAGACAAGAGATAAACCTATGTCCCATCTAGAGCATCATTTCATCTAATCCTAGATTAGAACTCAAGAATGAAGACACATACATAAATTAATATGTAATGAACTAGAAAGTTCAAAATCTACCTGTATTGACACAAAGGAGAGAGAAGAATCATGTATCTGTATTAAGTATGAAGAATCCTCAAGTGTATACAATCAGTCCAAGCAAACCATGCTTGCAAATTACAGCTTAGACCCACAACTTTCTTTCTATTGTCAACAAATACTAAAAGCAAATCATTACAATTCAGACTGAGAAGAGGATTCACAACCAAGAAGTTTTGAACACCTGACTCCCAATACCCCCAAATGATCATAAAAAATCCCTTTATACCAAGGGTAACAATACAAGCATAATGATCATCCAGATTCAAAATTCAAAACTACCTAACACCACTAAGGAGTTAATACAGACATGACAAGGACCAAGCCACAGCCGGTGAGCTCAAAATAGTTCAAATTCAACATCTATCTAGCCCTGTAACAGTCCCAAGTACAAAATCATCATAAAACCCCAAGAAATCCAGTTAAAATGACCCCCGCAACACCTCCTGAGTACCATTTATTTATTCCCCCACAACATAAAACTCCCTGTAGTCAAACATCATACTTACTAGACCACACTGCAACAGTCGACACCACCAAACTGATCAGAAATGGCTGCTAAAACCATTAATTTTGGTACTTCCTATCGCTAGATGGCATTCAAAATTTCAAATCTTGAAAGAATGGCTATTTTCATGGTGCCACTGACATATCTATGGCCCACATTCAAACTGTGATCATCCTTATATCTTGGCCGTCAGATCCTGATCCTTTTCTTGAGTTTATGTTCTAGTTTTAAAAGATTCAGCGAAAACGCGACCACATGAAGTCTCCAATCTGCCAAACCTTCCGCCCTAACCCATGTCAAATTTAGTGACCACATGAACAATGCATTCACTAAATCTCAAGATACTCTTCTTAGCCAAGGTTTCATCTCACAACCATGAGAAAGCAATGTTCGCCAAATTGCAAAATAGTCTCTTGACCCGAGCATAGGAATCCTGGTTTACATTTGCCCTTAGTCGCAAGACTGCTAGATATCATTTCTAACTTTGGTTAAACTTAGCGATTCAGTGATTGTAGCAAATCTCATGTTCATGAAATCATTTTCTAACCCTTGACTTCATTCTAAGATCACGCGACTGAGGGACCTTTGCCTATTTACCAAAAAACTTAGAGCACTACTATCTTATTTCGAGATCCCACGAACACACTCATTCACCCAGTTGCTAGAAAATTTGGATCTCTGCCACTTTATTATGAGAATGAGTGAACACAAGGGAGACATATCAGGGCCACTAAATTTAGAGGACACTGACATAAGGGCCCACCTAGTGCCACTTGTCATCATATCATTCACTGCTAATGCTCGATCATCTCTGACACTGTCAACTGTCATTATACTCTGACCCATCTCCATCTGGCAATTCAGTGACCAAAGGAAACCTCCTATTCACTGAATACTTTTCTTAACCTCAGTCAAGTCTGGAGATCATGTGAACACAACATTCATGAAGTCGCCAGATCAAAGCCTAACCACGGGTCAGATCTCAAGAATGCATGAAATCCCTAAATCGCCAAATCACTGAATGTTTACAAACCCTGGGTTACCATTTAGAGAATCAGCAACCAAAGAGAAAAACACTTTGACATTTCTTTATTCACCAAGTCACTGAAAACTCTATAGCCTTACCAACTTATTCTGAGAACATGCGAACAAAAGCAAATTTCAAACCTCCGCCAAATATCTTATCAAAGCCACCAAATTTAGAGGATCAAACTTGAAGCCTCGGTCACATATTTGCAGGTTCGCCGAATAACAAAGGGACATGAAAACATAATAAGTGATTCAGCGGACATGAAGAGGGAAAAGACTGTGTGCAGAAAGAAAGGTTAAGTGGCCCGAAAAAGTAACAAGGAAATAGAAAATAACAGGGCACACTTAGGGTTTTGCTCAGGTAACGGCTAGATATTTGAATTTTTGCCTAGGGTTTGAGCCAAAAACCAAGAAAACTTTGCAGAGAAGAGGGAAAAAAGACCAGGAAACATGAAAAATTTTACCAGTGCTAATAGTGGCTCATACTAGGGGACGTGTATCTCCTATAGGTACAATGAGAAATAGAATCTACTAGAAGAGCAGACCACCCAAAAATTTTGACTCAAAAAACACAGAGGAGACAAATTGAAAATAGGGGAAAACTAAACTACTGTTCATGGAAAAGATACTTCAGGAGAAGTAAAACTTTAAGAATTTTCCATGAACAAGCAATTCCAAAGTATCACCAGTCAAATCCTTCAAGATATATGAATCTGTCCCCCACTTGCTTTCAATAAGATAAGGGCCCAACCAAATAGGGTCAAATTTTCCATGCTTCCCCTTATCTTCCAGCCTTACATTCCACATCAGGACTAGATCACCACTTTCAAAACTCCTTTGAGTAGTCCTCTTATCAAACAAATTCTTACATTATCTCTATAATGTCTCATTTCTTTCATGTCCATCTCTCCTTACCTCTTCCAACTAGATCAGCTCATCCATTCTTACTCTCATTTCATCATTCAAATCTTCATCATATGCTTGGATAAACTTATACATCTGCAATAAATTATTCTGAGGTAATCTAGCACTTATTCAATAAACTAGGTCAAATGGGGCACAACCTATGGCTTTCTTTATAGTTACTCTATCAGCCCATAGTGCCCACCATAACTTTGAATCCCAGGCTTTCTTATTCTTGTGCAAAACTCTCTTGAGAATCTTAATTAGACTTTTATTACTAGACTCAGCCTAACCATTTCCCTATGGATGGTATGGGGAAGAATATGAAATGTGTATCCCATATTGCTGACAAAAATCATTAGACTCCTGTGATCTAAAATACATTGCATTATCAACCACAACTATTTCTGGGCAACCAAACCTGGTAAGGATATTCTGCATCACAAAGTCTGTTACCACTTTACTAGTCATCTTTCTAGTAGGGATAACTTCAACCCACTTAGTGAAATAATCTATTACCACTAGTATATAAGAGTGTCCACCACTAGATTTATTTGGAATCTTCCCAATACAATCAATTCCCCACTTCTGGAAAGGGGCCTGAAATGTGACAGGTCTGAGTAGCAAATTTCCATTAAATTTCAACTTTCCAACAAATCTCTGACATGCATCACATTTCCTCACAAACTGATGTGTATCCTTAAAGATTGTAGGCCACCAAAATCTAGACCTAAGGATCTTGTGAGCTGTAGTCTTTGCCATATAGTGTCCTCCACATGCACCTTGATGCATCTCCTTTAACAGAGACTCAGGCCTCTCAAAGTCTACACATTTTAGCAACACTCCTTCATTACTCCACCACAACTCACCATGTATGATAACATATTTAATAGACTACAACTTGATAGTCCTCCTCTTATTTTCATTCATGTCAGGGGGAAGAACCAACCTTTGCAAGTAATTGATAACATCCTTATACCAATCACAACAATCCATATCATAAATGTATGGCCTTTGTTCTTCTTCTAACACATTCACATGATTTGTAACTAAATTGCTTTGTGCCATTAATTTTGCAAGGCCTAGGCCTCTTACCAACTTTGTAATCTAAATGTCAATATTAAACTCCTGGATCCTGTTGATCCATCTACATCTCCTCCCTAAGACTTCTTGCTACACAAATATATCCTTGACAGTAGCACTAGGAACATAAGTAACCACCTTAGCTCCCACAAGATAACACCTGAAATCCTTGACTACTTTGACTAAGGCATAAGCCTGCTTCTTAGTAATGTCATATTTTAGTTCTACTACCTATAAAGACTTGCTAAAAAATGATATAGGTTGCTCATATCCATTTGAATTCTTTTGCAATAAAACTGTTGCAACTGTGTGATAAGAAGCAGAAGAAAATATTTGCATAGGCTTACCATAATCAAGAGTCCTTAGTATTGGAGCATCTTTGATGGCTCTCTTGATATTCCTGAAAGATTCATCTACTTCTTCATTCCTTTCAATCTTTGCCTCTTTCTTCAACATCCTAGAGATAGGAATACTAATTTCTGTAAAGTTTGTAACAAATCTCCTTAGAAAATTAACTTGCCCAAAGAAAGATTGTATGCCTTTAACATTCCTTGGTGGTGAAAGCTTATCTATTGCCATGACCCTTTCAGGATCAATTCTTACTCCCTCTTTAGACACAATATGTCCCAAGATTTTTCCCTCCACAACACCAAATGCACATTTCTTTCGATTTAAGGAGACACCATATTCCAAAGCTCTAATAAAAATCTTCTCAAGGTGCTCACAATGCTAATCTTCCCTATCTGAATATGCTGTGAGATCATCCTGATATACCACTAGGAACTTGTTTGTGAAGTCTGCAAAAGCCACATCCATAGCTCTCTAAAAAGTAGCTCCTGCATTTGTCAAACCAAAGGGCATTCTAACATAAACATATGTTCCCCAAGGGGTAGTGAATGTAGTCTTAAACTATTCTAATTCCTTGACCATAACTTGATTGTATCTAGAGAAACCATCCATCATGGACATTAACTCTGATCCAATAACCCTCTGCAACATATTTTCCATATTAGGCAAACCATAATTATCTTTCAAAGAATTGACATTCAAATTTCTAAAATCAACACACAACCTAATGTCACCATTCTTTTTTCTGACTGGAACTAAATTTGACACCTAACTAGAATGTCTGACAGGTTTGATGATCCCAGCATCAATCATTTTTCTCAGTTCATCTTGCATTTTTGGTGCCAAGGTAGGATTCACAGGCCTTAATTTCTGCCTAAAAGGTTTGGAACCTTCCTTCAATGGTATCTCATGTTGAAAGAGATCCTCTCTGTAAGCTTTCAAATCATCATAAGACCATGCAAAAACATGTCTAAATTTTTTGAGAAGATCAATCAAACTCTTTCTAATTCTTGGGGACAAACATTTACCTATGTAAGCATTTTTAGGTTCTTGGCTTGTTCCTAGATTCACTTCCTCTAAATCATTTATCTTGTCAACAATCCTAGAAACACAAGCCCTTTCTTTATTATCAAATGTCCTTTCAAGAGAAACCAATCCCCTTGGGATCCTATTTGACTTCAATTGCAAAACCTCCTTTCCAAGAACATTTTCTTTTCCATCTCTAATATCAACATAAGTGTTAAAATCCATCTCCTGACCATCAAAGTGAGAATCACACTGCAAGAATCTTAATATATCCTGATCATCAAAAAAAACCTGTCAATTATCAACATTGTCTGGGATAGAAGGCCTAGACATAAATTCAATTTTAGATATCTCAGCAAAGGTGATATCCTCTGGCCTCAATGCTATGTTTGCCAACAAATCAGCCATCCTATTTTGGCTTCTATCCACCCAATCAATACCAAAGGCACTGAAACCTTCAACCTCATCCCATATAGCATTCCTATACTATTTCAGCCTTTGATTCTTAGATGCATACTTTGATCTAATCTGAGAAATTACTAACTCAGAATCACCAATCACCCTAAGATGTTTGATTCCATGTTTTGATGCTTGTCTTAAACCAATTAGTAGGGCTTCATATTCAGCAACATTATTTATGCAAGAGAACAAGAGAGTGAAAGAAAACTTGAAAGTCTTACCACTTGGGGCTACCAATAACACTCCTACTCCAACACCTTCCTTTGAACTTGCTCCATCAAAATATAGGGTCCATAAGACATTATCCTTTTCCATGTTATTTTCATCATCAGCCAAAAGGATAGGTCTAATCTTCTCTTGCACCCCCTTCTCCTGGACTTGGAAAGAACCAATGTCAGTATCAACAAAACAATTTATGTTGTCCTCTACATCCTCCTCAATCATGTGAGGGGTTCTAGCCTCCCTTGAAACTTTCACACTTTCTCCTTCAATGCTAAAAGTAGAAAATGATAAGTCACATTGAATACTTCATCCCATAGAGGCACTCCATCTTCTAGATAAAAACATTCCATACTAAGGAGGAATATCAACTACAACAACACTCATAGTTAGTTGTTTGTCAGGAAATGCTACTAATATATAAGGCAAAGCCTTAATGGTACCAATAACTAGCACTTCTCTTGAGTCCATAGCTTGGAATCTCCCATGAGGTGTATCAACCTTTAGTCCTAATGACTTCATGATCTCTGCGGGCATGACAGTGTTTGATGCCCCATAATCAATCATGCAATTCTTCAACAATTTGCCATTTATCATAAGGGACAAGAAAAAAGGATCAACTATCCCTAATGCACCATTTACAACATTTGTATCCAAAAATATTTGAGGAATTTTAGAAACAATTTCTTCACTTTTATTTTCAAGTGTGTCCTCCAAGGAAGCCACATGCTTATCATTTCTACTTACCTCTTGGACTTCTATAGAAGAAACACCATTCACCCTATCTAGAGCCTTCACCCTATGCTCTTCTATCCTCATCATTTCCAAAAGTGGAACCTTGATAGTCATCTGTGATAGCAATTTTTTCATGTCAATTAGAACATATTTTTGGTCATTTATGTCTCCCTCAAAAATAGTGACAACTTTATCCTTTGTCAGATCAGACTTGTCTTTGTGAAAAGACTCCTCTCTACTATGAGGAATGGGAACAACTACCTCTGATATCTTTTCTTTACTCCTAGGTGTTGCAGCAGGTGCAATTTTCTTCTTTACCTTCACTTGATTATTAACCTCTACACCCCTCCCTTTTTCCTCAGACTGTTGTGCACTATTTTCTGTCCCCTTGATAAGCATACTACCTGGTTTACCAACTGCATTTCCAACTGTCATGTTCCTCAAATTGTAATTGCTCCTAGCTTGAGTGTCCATGTCTGCAGTGATTTGAGCAATTTCCTCATCAGATGGTCTCCTTAATGAAACTAGCTCCTCATATTTCACTACACCACATCCAACATCATCAAACTTTTCCTCTTCTTCATCAGTAGAGCCAATCTCATCCCATGCATGCGAAGAAGTCATTCCACACCCATCCTTGTCATATTGCTCATCCTATTCTTGGTTATCAAATAAATTCAAGGCAATAACAAAATGCTCCGAACTATGAGGAGACCGACAAGCAACACACCATGGGATATCATCAGTCACATTTACTGAATTTCTTTGCAAAGGATTAGGGATCTTGCTATCAGGTCTATCCTCCTTGGTTGGGAAAATGGGCTTGCCATCTTTCCACTGAGTATTATAAGGGTAATTTTGCATTCTTGGCTGTCTGCTAAAGTTGTTTGGAACTAACCTATCCATAGCCACAGCCCTATTGTTTCCCTTTTCACCAGGCTTTAAACCTTCTAAAGCCTTCAAAATCTATTTTAGATTGTCATCCTCCTTGGGCTTAGAGTTAGCAGACCTTCCCATTTCTTTCTTATTTTGCATTTGAGGCCTGATTTCATCTCTTCTTCCCAACTTTCCTAATATTCTTTTGTTGCTTTCTATGTTGATGGTCAACTTGTAAGCCTCCCCAAGGCTTCTTGGGTTTTTATCCCTTAAGAGATATCCCATCTTTGCATCAAAAGCATTTAAGTATGTCACAAGACACACTCTATCATCTAACCTGATAACTTGTAGGAACCTATGCATAGCCTTTTGAAATCTTATGTTAAATTCAAGGACCTCCTCATTCTGGTTTTTCTTTATATTATTGAATTCATTCAAGATAAAACCCTCATTTGTCTTATCACCATAATGCTCCTTGAAACAATTCTTGAATTCATTCCAAGATCCTATACTGGCATGAGGCAGTCCTCTAAACCAATCCCTAGCATCTTTGGTCAAAGATTGTACAAATAACTTCATTACAACATCATCAGGCTCAACATTATAATCATCTATTACATCTATAAAGTTTTTTAGATGTTCTTCACATGTGATGACATTATTTCCAGTAAACTTAGGGAGCTTCTTTCTAATCTCATCGGGAATAACAATAGGATAACTAGGAATACCAAAGAAGATAAGTTGTTTGTACCTTTCATGAATAGGAACTCCATGTGGTGGATCCATGCCTTGAGATGTAGATGTCCTTGTGTTTGAGCCATCAGGAATTTTAGTAGCACCTGGTACACCATTTTCTTGAGTTGCAATGTTACCATGATTTCCACCCTGTCCCAAAAAGGAAGCAACAACATTTGAAGGTCCTAAAGTATGCTTGACAAAATCAATCTTTTTTCTTATTTCTATAGCAAAAGCCTCCAACTCTTCTTTCTCAAGTTCCATATCTAATATTTCCTTTTTCCTTCTAGCCATCTCAAGGTCTGCATCTAATCTCAACCTTTGATCTAATGGGTTTTCCACATGAACTTGTTCATTAATTTGAACTCCAACAGCTTTCTATTTGCCTTTATCTCTAGGCCTAGTTATCTCATATGTTCTCTACACAATAGGTTGTTCCTCTTCTCTTTCAGGCTATGGGACAAAATTAATTGTCTCCAAATCTAACAACTACCTCTTTAGCTATTCAGCCCTTATCATGGCTTGTCTTACTCTATCTTCTTTATCTTTTTCTCTTTGTTGCCTAATAGTAACTTGTTCTTGAACTCTTCTTTCCAACTCATAGACCTCTTCAAAGATTTCTTCTGATTCCAGGAGAGTGGTCTCAGATTCATCATCTCCTACTTGCACTTCATCCTCATACTGGTTTAGACCCAAGTTAACAGCCTCTTCATATTCTAAAATATTTTCTTCTTGACTAAGCCTAGTTTGAGCCTCTTGTCTTGTATCTTTCTTACTCTTCCAAGTATGAGAAACACTTCTTTTCTTCTTTCCTCCCCTTGTTTGACTAGGCCTAGAAGTTCTTGGAAGACCTTCTTCCAATCTATCTTCAAGATGCTCCTTTCTCCAAGACCTAGTAGCCCTGTAACTCATTCTATAAATAATCCACTGACTAGCACTATTGCAGAGATGTTTGAGTCACCACCCAGGAATATTGGGAATCTTACAATACAACTTCCTTAGTTAACAAACATCCAAATGAGTTAGACAAGACAAGGGACAAGAATAACCCTATTTTTCAATGATGACCTACTGGTTATAATAGACTTGTCTAACATTTCCCTAGTAGAGTCACCATCTTGTTGGTGTTCAAAATGATGCTTATGCTCATAGGCTACCAATATACCCTTAGATAGATTTTAGGAATGGTTAGCTCCAAAATGTGAAGGGATCTTACGATAAATAAACCAACTAGAGGGACAACACTACCCTCTTCACTTCTGGCTCTGCAAAACCAAGGTGGGTGCACCTAACCCAGTGAAAACTATACTTCCCACACCAAAGACTAGGTTTAAATAATAGATTGATAGTAAGAAAGTACTAAATGCTAACCACACATTCATTGACTCTCCATTACTATAGGGTAGAACATTACAACCAAAGACTTACAACTTAGGGATGGTTCTTAATTTATATGTTTGAATCATAACAACCTCAATCAGTATATGTTAATAAAAGAAATACTCATCTAGGCTAGTGCCTCATCCATTGGGCAAGATCTCTTAGACAAACTATACACACACACACCAAACTATATCTGAGATTAAAAGCCATAAACACATTTACAATCTCCTTTACTACTTATAGAATATCCTTACATAGACAAGAGATAAACCTATGTCCCATCTAGAGCATCATTTCATCTAATCCTAGATTAGAACTCAAGAATGAAGACACATACATAAATTAATATGTAATGAACTAGAAATTTCAAAATCTACATGTATTGACACAAAGGAGAGAGAAGAACATGTATCTGTATTAAGTATGAAGAATCATCAAGTGTATACAATCAGTCCAAGCAAACCATGCTTGCAAATTATAGCTTAGACCCGCAACTTTCTTTCTATTGTCAACAAATACTAAAAGAAAATCATTACAATTCAGACTGAGAAGAGGATTCACAACCAAGAAGTTTTGAACACTCGACTCCCAATACCCTTGAATGATCATCAAAAATCCCTTTATACCAAGGGTAACAATACAAGCATAATGATCATCCAGATTCAAAATTCAAAACTACCTAACACCACTAAGGAGTTAATACAGACATGATAGGGACCAAGCCACAACCGGTGAGCTCAAAATAGTTCGAATTCAACCTCTATCTAGCCCTGTACCAGTCCCAAGTACAAAATCATCACAAAACCCAAAGAAATCTAGCTAAAATGATCCCTGCAACACCTCCTGAGTACTGTTTATTTATTCCCCTGCAGCATAAAACTCCCTATAGTCAAACATCATACCTACTGGACCACACTGCAATAGTCCGCACCACAAAACTGATTGGAAACAGCTGCTAAAACCATTAATTTTGGTACTTCCTGTCGTTAGATGGCATTCAAAATTTCAAATCTGTAGAGAAGGACTATTTTCATGGCACCACTGACATATCTACAGCCCACATTCAAACTGAGATCATCCATATATCTTGGCCGTCAGATCCTGATCCTTTTCCTAGGTTTATGTTCTAGTTTTAAAAGATTCAGTGAAAACATGACCACGTGAAGTCTCGAAGTTGCCAAACCTTCTACCCTAACCCATGTCGGATTTAGCAACCATGCGAACAATGCATTCACTGAATCTCAAGATACTCTTCTTAATCGGGGTTTCATCTCGCGACCATGAGAAAGCAATGTTCACCAAATCACAAAATAGTCTCTTGACCCGAGCATAGGAATCCTAGTCTACATTTTCCCTTAGTCACGAGATTGCTAGATATCATTTCTAACTTTGGTTAAACTTAGCGATTTAGTGATTGCAGTAAATCTCATGTTTGCAAAATCCTTTTCTAACCCTTGACTTCATTCTGATATCATGCAACTGAGGGACCTTCGCCTATTCACCAAAAAACTTAGAGCACTACTATCTTATTTCAAGATCCTGCGAAGACACTCATTCGCCTAGTCACCAAAAAATTTGGATCCCTGCCACTTTATTACAAAAATGAGTGAACACAAGGGAGACATATTGGGGCCACCAAATTTAGAGGACACTGATATAAGGGCCCTCCTGGTGCCAACTATCATCATATCATTCACTGCTCATGCTCGATCATCTCTGACACTGTCAACTATCATTATACTCTGACCCATCTCCATCTAGCGATTTAGTGACCAAAGGAAACATCCTATTCATTGAATACTTTTCTTAACCCTAGTCAAGTCTGGAGATCATGTGAACACAACATTTGTGAAGTCACTAGATCAAAGCCTAACCACGGGTCAGATCTCAAGAATGCGCGAAATCCCTGAATCACCAAATCGCTGAATGTTTACAAACCCTGGGTTACCATTTAGAGAATCAGCGACCAAAGAGAAAAACACTTTAACATTTCTTTATTTGCCGAGTCACTGAAAACTTTGTAGCCTTACCAACTTATTTTGAGAACATGCGAACAAAAGAGAATTTCAAACATCTGCCAAATATCTTATCAAAGCCACCAAATTTAGAGGATCAAACCTGAAGCCTTAGTCATGTATTCGCGGGTTCGTTGAATAACAAAGGGACATGAAAACATAATAAGTGATTTAGTGGACATGAAGAGGGAAAAGACCACAGGCAGAAAGAAAGGTTAAGTGGCCTAAAAAAGTAACAAGGAAATAGAAACTAATAGGGCACACTTAGGGTTTTGCTTAGGTAACAACTAGATATTTGAATTTTTGCCTAGGGTTTGAGCCAAAAACTAGGAAAACTTTGCAGAGAAGAGGGGAAAAAGACCAGGAAACATGAAAATTTTTACCAGTGCTAACACCACCTACTTTTCATTGACTACCCATTGAAGCCCCTCTAGATTATAGAAAAAGAAACATGTGTGTTTTCTATCTGACAATTGATCATAGTGGAGAGACCTTCACTAATATGGCTAGATATATGCAAATGGTAACCTATAATCAAACTCTAGAAGATACCTCTTAAATAGAAACAAACTCCAATTTTAACGACTCTGAAAATTATTACCTGGAGTATGAGTCAGATTCTAAGGGAAGAGGTGAGTATTTTTCTACCATCAATGAGTTTGAAATGGTTGTCTTGACAAGGAATAAAAAGGACAAACAACAAGGAGTATCAATACTACAAAGAAATAACATTGCTAAGCCCTCATTCTCAAGAACACTTAATCATTTAGTTGCTCCTCAAAATGCTATGATTGATCCTAGTAAAGATTATAGCTTTTTGATATTGTCTAATTATGTAAGGAATCTCGCATTCAAATTTCACCCCTTGAGTACTTACAGTCAAATCCCTCTAAGTTGCAATATCTCGCATAATAGTGTAAACCTAAAAATGCCAAGGTCAGTGCATGCTCAAGTCTAGCTTCAATAGATGAACCCTCTATTTTGAAAGTAACCCAACATGATGCTAGTGTGTTACCTACCACCCCAAGCTAGAAGCCTGAACCTTTCTATATTTCTCTCTTCATTAAGGGACACAAGCTTAGGAATTCTATTATAGACTGAAGGGCCTCCGATAATGTAATGCCAGCACTAGTAGCTAAGGCTCTTAGTTTGTCCCTGACAAAAACCTTTGGGAGATGTTATTCAATGGATGCAAAATAGGTCCCCCTAGTTGGCTAAATTAAAGACACATAGGTAGCACTTACAGTACTCATAGCCAAAAGATTGAAACTCACTATCCTAGTGGTAGATATACTAGCTAGTTATGGTATCTTATTGAGCAAGAGCTTTTGCAAAGATATAGGTAGAGAAATCAAATTAGACTGGTCTCATGCGATAATACATGTTGAGAATAAGAAAGTTAAGCTAGAACCTAAAGAAAAAGCCAAATTCACTGTGTTGAAGTATCATGACCTAAAAGCATAAATTTTGTATGAAGAACTAGAATTTGGCAATTATATATTGTTTACTAAATTTGAATATTCAGGACTTAAGAACAAAGAAAAAGGACACTTATGGACCCTATTCTTTTATGGAAATTGTGCCTCTTTTAGGTCTGGTACAGGAGTAGTGTTAATCTTGCCTCAAGGTGATGTCATTTATCTAGCCTACAAATTCAAATTCAAGAATACAAATAATAATGTAGAATATGAAACTTTTCTAGTAGGAGTTGCTACAACTAAAGATAGAGTGACAATATTGAAGGAAAAAGGTGATGCATAATTGATAATGAAATAGGTCAAAGGGATTTTCTCTGTTAAAAATCATAGATTAAAAATAGGAACATGGTATGGGATGAGATAGAGAGCCTTGAAGTATTTCCAATAGAAGCAGTGCCTAGGGAATAAAACTTATGAGTTGATTCCCTAACAATATCAACATCTCTCCTGCTACCTCACCTAGACTTTGGGGACCAGAAGTACAAGCTTGAGCTAGTGTAGAGACCAATGTCCTTGATAATGTGGAGTCCTAGCAAGTCTTTGAGGATGATCATCAGCTCTGATAGTTCTTCAAGAATGTCAAGATGTTTGTTGAATAGTATTTTGATGGAGGAGAAAATCATTGTACGGATTTCTCTCCAGATAGAAAAGGAGACCTGGAGCAAGGGGTTGTGCAGTTGATGGGAAATAGGGTTCCCTCATGTATGATCTCTCTAGAAAGGTTGTTCGATAAGAATAATGCATATGTGAAGAGAAAAAGGAAAGTGGGGGGAAACACCTCCGAGGAATATGAAAGCTTGAATATCAGAAATGACCAAAACCCAGAGATAATTAATGTCAAAAAATATTGTATGGAAGAGGAGAAAGTGAAATTCATGATGTATTTGCATGGAGCTATGATTATTTAAAGACCTTTATGGGGGAAATTCAAGCACTACATTCCCTTAAAACCTGAAGTTGCTCCTTTGTGAAAGAAGAAGTGGACCTATAATCTCAAGATAGCCAACACCATCTTTTGATAGATTGACAAGATGTTGAAGGCCTGAATCATCTACCCTATCCATTATTCTACTTGAATATTATCTTGGTCTGTATGAAGAATAGGGAGATAATGATCTATGTAGACTTTAGAAATTCAAATCAAGCATCCCTTAAAGATAACTATGCATTCCCAAATATGGATCATTTGTTGCAAATGGTGGGAGGTTTAGAGATGATGTCCATGTCAGATGATTTTTTGGGTTACAACCAAATAGAGGTTGATGAAGGAAACTAATACAAAATAGTATTCACCACACCATGAGGAAATTTTACCTACAATAAAATTCCCTTTGGGGTTAATCAATGTAGGTGCAATCTTTCAACAAGCGATGGACTTATCATTTAGAGATATGGAGAATAAGATAATAGTGGTGTACTTGGATGACCTCATGATGTTCTCAAAGAAATAGAGATATCACTTGCACAACCTAGAGGTAATTCTAAAAAGGTGTCCGGAACATGGGATCTCCTTGAATCCAAGGAAGTCAGTCTTCTATGTGAACGGAAAAGATATTGGGCCATATTATGTCTTAGGAGGGAATCTGCATAGATCTTGAAAGAGTTAGAGCAATTCAACAACTGAGCCTCCCTTCAAGTGAGACTAGGGTGCAATTATTTTTTGACTAAGTCAATTTCTTGAGAAGGATTGTACCTGATTTTTCTAAGATTACTAAACATATAGCTGATATGATGAAAAAGAATCAAGGATTTAGGTGGAATGAGGTTGGTAAAGAAGCTTTTGAAAATATCAAAGAGGCTATAGCTAATGCACCTATGTTGACACACCCCAATTTCAATAAAGATTTTATTTTTTATTTTTACGCTTCAAAACACACCATGTCTATATTCTATTACAAGAAAATGAGGAAGGAGTCCAAGTACCAATTGCATTCATGAGCATTCTGTTGAAAAAACATGAATTGAAATATTCACAATTCGAGAAGCATGCCTTTGTTTTAGTTAAGGCTCTTAAATATTTTAGATTTCTAATACAACATGGTGAAAAGTATTCTAACACAACATGGAAGTATGATATTGAGATTAGACCCACCAAGCTTGTAGGAGGAAAGGGCCTTTTTAAAATGATAGCTGAGAACAAACCCAAGCAACAGGAATATCTTCCTAAGGTGTTAATATTAAGCCTACAAGATCCTTGGTTCTTAGATATTGCTTATTTCCTAACATATTGTGAATGCCTAAAAGGTCTCTCCCCTAAACAAAAGAGAAGCCTAAGGATGAAGGTCAAGAAATATATTATTTAGGACGATAAGCTAATTAAGTGTGCTATTAATGGAACCTTTTTGAGGTGCGTGGATAAGCAACAATAAGAACATCTTTTGAAGGCTTTCCATGAGGAAGCTTGCAGTGGTCATTTCTTTTCCACTGTCATTGCATTCAAATTTCTTAGACAATATTACTACTGGCCAAGTATGTTAAAAGATTCATATCATTGGGTCTCAAAATGCAACAAGTACAAGATGTTCATGAGGAAGCCTCAACTGTGGTAATTGAGAGTCTTTTCCAGTAGTGGGGGCTAGATTTTATTGGTCCTATAAATCCTCATTTACTAACTATAACATATTACTTTACAAAGTGGGTGGAAGCTAAAGCAGTCAAGAAGACCACTTATGAGGTTGTCTGAGACTTCTTAAAGGAGAATATTTTGGTACATTTTGGTGTCCTAGTAAAACTAGTCATGGATAATGTAGTTTATTTTTCTTCAGAAAAAATCACATAATTATGCTACGACCACATGATTCAACTAGCACATTCTTCACACTATTAGCATTAGGGCAATGACCAAGTCAAATCCAGTAACAAGAAATTAGTCAACATAATGAAGAAGCTAGTTTTGGAAAATTAGGAAAAATGGCATAAGAAATTTATGAGGCTCTTTGGGTGGATAGAATCACTCTGAAACGGGCTATTGGAATATCCCCATTTCAACTAGTGTATGGTATCAAAACTAACTTTTTACTACCCTCAAATTTTTAACTCATAAACTACAAAGAGTGGTAGATATAATATATTCTAAGATCAAATTGACCATAGTAGTTAGGCTTTCTTTTCAGTGAAACAAGTGATCCTTGTAATTGTACCATAGTAGTTAGATTTTCTTTTCAGTGTTGTATTTTATAGTTGGTCTAGTTTTAGGTTCAGTTCTTCTTTTCTACCTTGTTTGACCCTTTTTTTTGTGAAACCAAATATTCTAAGTCCCTATTAAGTCGCTCATGGTCCTCATCCTCAATAAGAGCCAACTATAGCCATATTTTAGTCCCCATATGTAAATTAGCTTTTAGGTCTAAAGAGACTAAGGGTTGGGTTTTCTTTTTGGGAAATGTGTCCTACTATCTCAAAGGTTATTTTATCACAATCTAGTTTAGACTAACCTAGTCACCTGGGTTTAGACATCACTCAAAAAAAATGGGTACTCATATTTGGTCAAGTCTTTCAATAAGTCCATGTCTGAAGTTCTAAGTCCCATCATAATATGTGACATTAGTGGAAAATTTTGAAGTTTAATAAAAAAAAGAAATTACCAAAGTGTTTTGTTGTGTGAAATTGATGTTGGAAGTGCTAAAAGGTGGTGGAAACGGAAGTCTGGTGAAGTCATGGGCAGATTGAAAGATGACAAAAGAAGTTAACTTAGTAGAATCTCAATTGATGAATGATGAAAAGACTTATTACCTTGGCAAAACTCCTTTGTTCAAGAAAAGGATGTTTGAAGTACATATTCATCAGAAAGTGAAGGGTGAGGGAAGTGCAATTCCTGAAATACCCAAAATGGGAACTCATGAATATCGGTCTCTAACATTTGCGAAGTGGAAGATGGTCTTTGAAGAATTTGATCATAGCTGCTCCATCGGTAGATTCTAAAGGTGTGGTGCAAAGCAATTCAAGGTTGCATACTTATCTGTTGGTTGTAGATTCATTGGTCATGTGCAAGTGCCATGAGGTTTCCAGTAAGGTATGCAAAATTTTGCCTAACAAAGAGAAGAAGAGTTGGAGTCAGTGGTGTTGAAGTGCCAATTTTGAATTTCATATGATAATAGTTGATGTTCCAAAACACCAATTTTGAAAACCCCTACTGATGTAGGCATCCCATCATGAATCAAGATATTAAATGCACAGAATGATTTAATTATCGAGAATGTCTTGTTCAACATTTAATACATTTAATATAATTTATTTTCTATGTTTTGTCTTAGATTTACCTAGATTACACAATAGCTTGTAGAAAAAGCTAAATTAAAGCATCATTACAGTGACAAGTGATAGAAGTAAATTCATATTTCATGCCATGTTCTCTGAGAATAGAAATTTGTTATATCCTACAAATTCACATAATAGATTTCAAATATACTGGTTATGATCATCTTAACGGTATTTAGAGTGAGTGGAAGGAGATCAGTGACACAAAATTGAGTCATTTTGAGTTAGGAGATCTTTACAAGAGAATCAGATGTGAGCCTAAGCACCTAATTATAGAGAAATTAGTAGAAAGAGGGCTCATGTGAGCAACTAGATTTCTTGTCATTGTGCAATCTCCATAATTAGTCAGGGAATGCATTGCTCATTTTAACCTTGATACTAAATATATAAAGATGGCCAATGATGAGGTTCTCATCACACTAGATAGGACCACTATCCAGAACTTCTTTTACCTACCCTTGAGGGAGGTATTCAAAAATTGGGATTTCACTTGTTCAGCTTCAATTTTTGATGAAGGGTGTTGGTGTTTGAAAATGCTTATGCCAACTAGGGCTGCCAATATGCCTTGAGACTAGTATTAGGAATGGTTAGTTCCAACTATGAGAGCCCTACAAGACAACTGGACCAACTATAGGGACAAGACTGCCCTCTGCACTTCTGGCTCTGCAAAACCAAAGTGGGTGTACCTAATCTAGTATCTTATGACATTCTAGGACTTTAAACTAGATTGAACAAAGTAGATGATAACAAGAGACTACTAAATATTAACCAAGCACTCATTGAATCTCCATTTCTATGAAGGGTATTACTACTATCAACCAAATAATAATTAAAACTTGAAATGGGTGTTGATATATGAAGATGGAAAGAAGTAAACAAGAGCCAATCAAGCATTGAACTCAACTGAATATACTAATCCCTGATCAGAGCCATTATCCATTGGGCAGATCTCAAATACAGACATTGAAACATGAACCAACTACTGTCAAAGACTCATAGCCATAAGCATAAACATTCCAGCCCATCCACTTCTTATAGTATCCTTCTATAGACAAATCAAGATGAATCTATGCCCTAGCCAAAGTATATTTCACTTGATCCTAGATCAAGAACTAAAGACTAGAACATATACAAAGGTAACCCTATGCAATGGATTAGAAAATCTAGAATTCACAAGATTGAAACCAAGGAGAGACTTGAAAGCTTGAAATAATTATATTAAGTATGATGAGTCATGTACATGTTCAAAGTAGAAAAGAGAGAAAACCACTTCAATAACCTACAAAAGACTACAAGGAAATTTTGTTCAATCTACATACAATATGATACAGCCTGTTACAACCCCCGGGAACCAACTGAAATCAGAACCCTTCTAAATGATCTTGAAAATCCTTTTATAGGAACAAGGATTGCAACAAGGAAGGGATCATTTAGGGCAAAAATAGGTTTGCAACAACCAAGTACAACAAAAAGTAAAGAATGCAGGAAACCCAAGAAACCCTAGAAAATCAGATCAAATCTGATGTACAAATGCATTGGTTCCATACTCAAGGTTAACTGCAAATACAAATTCAACTGACTTCTTACTGCAAGAAACAAAAATTAAATGCCAGAGTTGGCCTGCATAAAAACATGCGTGTACCAGTCATGGAAATCTCTGACAAAATCAAAACTCTAGCCACCTGCAACCTGCCTAGAGTAAGAAAACCCATCCCTTCATAGTACAAAACTTTCTACAAATAATCATCAAACTCACTGGACCACACTGCAATAGTCGGCACCACCAACCTAATCAAATCTGGCTGCTAAAACATTAAAAACTAGTCCTTTCTATCGCTGGAAACCTTCTAAAAATTTTTTAATTTGAACTGTCAAAGTTACTTCCATGGCACCAGCAGCATATCAATGATCATAATTCAAATCTAGATCAACTTTAAGTCATGACCATTCAATCCTTTTCTTTCCATGGGCTTTACAAGACTTAACCATATAGGAACCCTAGTTACATTTGATGACTATGTGACAAAAGCTTTTCTATTCGCTAAATGTAATCCTTAACCCACCTTTAACTTAGTGACTTAGTGAATAAAGGTAAACAACTAACCCCGACAACTTATTCTTTGAATCAGTGACTGAAGGCTAGCGCCTATCCGCTGAATGTTTCATCTCTTTACCAATTCATTTAGCTATTATGTGAATGCTTGTTCGTTGAATCGCCAGTCGATTTAGAGCATCACCAATTCATTATGTGAATGAGAGAGGCCTTTGAACTTTTTTGAAGCTGCCAAGCATTTTATTAGAACTGCTAAACCTTAGACTCCCTCCTGGGCTAGCCTTGTGCCACCTGTCAACAAACCATTCGCTGCTCATACCTAGTCATCTCTAACATAGGACCCAGAGATCCTTTGACATCACCAAGATTCCAATTCCAAATCGATAGCTAGTCTCATGCCCTCATGAGCTTAGAATATTCTATCAGATTATGCGCCCACCATCGATCTCCTCCCTCTACCACTTGAAAAATCTAGCCCCACTGACATATATCCACATCACTTCCATGTTGACCAATAGAAAATTGGCATGTTAGCTCCAACTGTTAGAGGACCCACCTGTTTGAAAAGCTTTTCCATAAAGGAGAATCAATGGATGGCGTAAGATCGCATGCCACTGACAGATTCTATGTGAAGATATGCCAACTATTGATCTTTTGTAGATGTCAGGGCCTGCTGAGACACACCAGATACCAAGTCCCACTGACAACCGCCTGTTCATCAATGCCTCATCCAATAAAATTTGAGCACATTAGCACCACGCGGCCTTACAGACCCACCTTTTGTCGACCTCAATACACTGGGAGATCAGATGGCTGGTGCATGATCTCATAACCTCAAAAGATTCCATGCACTTTTACGCCAACCGTCAATCCTAAATCTTCAGACTGAGATATCAGGTTTGCCTGACAACATTACAAATCACTACTCTCGACCAATAGGAGACTGCCATTTCAGCACCCTCTAACAGTGGACCCACCTATTTTGAAAGGCTACGTCACAAAGCAGAATCAATGGCTGGCGTAAGTTCACAAGCCTCTAACAAATTCCATGAGAACTTACACCTACCATTAGATCGAGATGGTGTCAGAGCTGGGCCTAGGAAAGAATGAAGGCTGAAAACATTAGGAAATATTTAACACTAGACTTAGGAAATATTAAAGCTGACGGATCTAGGAAAAATATTTTGCTGGGTGCTAGAAACTTAGGGAAAATAAAGACCACCAGGTGAATAAAAATTTAATGCACATGTTTTTATGAGGTTTTAAGTGACCCAAAAAGTAACACAAAATTAGAACAAGGCTAGGGCACACTTAGGTTTTTTGAATGCAATGGCTAGAAATTCAAAAATGAACCAAGGGTTTTCAAACTAGAGACAAGGAAAATAGATACAGAGGCCAGGAAAAAGGGTATGCAGCCATGAAATTTTTTTGTAGGGATAGACCATTTTCTTAAGTTTTTGCTATGACATGAAAATGGACTAACAATGGTTCTGACTGAGGATGCATGCCTCCTATAGGCATGGCAAGAATTCAGAGCTCTGGGAGAAGCAGACCACCCCACAAAACCTTTTTCGAACAACTTTATTGAAAGCAAGAAAACTACTTCCTAATATGTACAAACAACAGCCTTGAATCACTAAAATTTTTCAAAACTTCTTACCTCTGTCATATACCTGATTTTCATTTCTTTCTTCTTGAAGTAAGCTAAATATTTTATTCCCATTTCTTTCACCAAGCCTATCAATACTTTCAACCAGTTCATTCGGCAAAACAAAATATTTATCTTCATTTTCATAGTGCATGTAGAAACCTGAAGCATTTTCATCATCTTGCTCACTATGAAAGTAAGACTCAGCATGCTCATGAATACTATCATCAAACTGAAACTAACCCTTATCTACTGATTCATGTATGCCGTCAATCTAAAATGCAAAAGTCACATACTCTATCTGATAAAAATCATCATTCATAACTTGACTCTGCATATCCTCAGGTGTAGCTGGTTGGAGTTCAAATGAATAATCAGATTTGTACTTACACATGTCACCATCACCAAATTCTGAAACCACTCCAAAACAAAATGCAACATCATCACTAAAAATTTTGTCACTCATGGAAGAAGAACATCCTAGTTCCTCACAGTAGTACGATAATATGTCATCATTCACATCCAGTTCAACTACATCTGAAACCTCCATGTGTTTTTCAAACAATGGATTGATAACTCCATGTAATACGCCTTGTTGAACATTATGACAAAAAATGGGCTGATCATCATCATAGTCCTCATCATATAAAGTATTAGTAAACACCTTAAATTCACTACCCATTTCATTTTCATGGAGACTCTCAGCATATGAAGAAAAATTAGGACTAAATGAAGATTCATAGTCAACATCACCTACCAAGCATATAGTATCCATAATTACATCTTCTTTATTATTTTGTTTAGGAATACCACTATAGAAAAACCATGATTCACTCCTAAACTCTCTACTATATGTTGTAACCTCATTATCCAATGCGGGACCATTAGATAACCTTCTACTCAAATCTTCATGTTCATCCTCATTGATATCACATTGAATTACCATTTCCTTATCTTCATACTTTGAGGACAAATCACTCTCAACATCTTCATATTCAAACTGATTTGTACCATGCAAAAACTGAGATACACTTTCATTTTCAGATTCAAAAAAGGAATTCATACCTTGACTATCAAAGGAATGTCCACTTCCATCATTACTTTCTTCCTCCCATGTTGCATCCAACTCATATGAAGACACCTCAACATCACTGCCTTCATCATTCTCACTTGAATAACCACTTTTAGCACTATGTTCCTCTGACTGTGACTGATATATCTATGAATTATATTCCTCATCTTGTGTAGCAACTTCAAACTCATTAGTAGAGACATAACTTTTAGCCTCTTCATTTGTATGATACTAAGGTATAGAAGTAGCAACCTCATGTCTAGGAACATTAGCAAAATCATGCTCAAAATCAAAATTACAAGAATTGACTGCAGTAGCTAATTCACAACTCAAAACACTAGCACACTGCTCAATTCTATCAAGGTTGGGAATATATCTTGTTGCTGTAGCATCTTGAACACATGTCTCATCAGTAGCAGAAGGCTCAGCAACATTTATACAGATATCTTGATTTGACATTTCAACCTGATTACAAACTACAACAAAAGTGTTGATACACTAATTTGGAATTGTGGCATCAACACTACATTCTTCTTTTCTTTCATATTCATTATACCGGCATACATTCATGGCAAAATGACCTCTGGTCAATCCATATTTCAAATTGTTTTCAATGTCCATGGCAGTTATGAATGCCTGATATAATGACTTAGGTTCTTTATCCCTCAATAAGTAATTCATTTTCTTATCAAATGCATTGAAGTAGACATTCACACACACTTGATCATTGGGTCTATAACTCTCAGGGATTTCATTCAATACTCTTGCAAATCTAATATTGAATTGAGGGACAAGTTCATCACTCTCAATACGAATCTTTAAAACCTTATCATAAGAATCAGATATGCTTACCCTTTCTCCAAATTGCTCCATGAAGGCCGAATGCATCTCACTCCAAGATGAAATAGAACATGTTGGCAGAAAAGAAAACCAGTCTCTAGCATCACCTTCTAGAGTTTGAACAAACAATTTCATCCATAGGTCTTCATGGAAAACATCAAAATCACACATCACATCGGCAAAGCATTGAACATGTTTCCTTGCTGACCGATACTGGTCCCTATCATACTTAGGTAAATATCCCTTGATTTCATCAGGGATCTTATTAGGGAAACTAGGTATGCCATCATAACAAAATGACACATATCCACTGACAAAAGAAACCCCGTGAACATCCATCACCGGCTACAATCTTTGCACATCCAATTGCAAATATTCAAGACTAATGACAGGAAATCTATACTTGAAACTAACCTTCTTTTGTCACTGAACCCATCCTACATACTTCACACTTATATGTCCTTTCTTTAATGACAAAACCATTTGCTAAGGACCATGCAAATACACAAAATATTGAATAGGGGATACCTGGAAGCCTTTGTTGATTGTTGTTGTTCACATCTGACTAAAATCTGAAACAAACCTTCACATTTCAGGTTTGTTCAAGCACAGAGTTGCCACCTCTTTTTAGAGGACACAAATCTTCATTGATCTCCTTGAAACACCAATAGATTCTAGGTACTCCTCTTAGCAAAGTCACATATACTTTTAAAATTTTGCAACAACAAATCTAGGTAAAACATTTGCAGATCTGAAAAAAACTTTCAGATTGTGACATTTATAAGACTCTTCCCCATAATGAACACAAAAAGACTCTAGGATACTCTTAGTGGTAAAATTATTTCACTCCCCAGTAGAGTCGCCATCTTGTTGGTGTTTGAAAATGCTTATGCCAACTAGGGCTGCCAATATGCCTTGACACTAGTATTAGGAATGGTTAGTTCCAAGTATGAGAGCTCTACAAGACAATTGGACCAACTATAGGGACAAGACTGCCCTATACACTTCTGGCTCTACAAAACCTAGGTGGGTGTACCTAATCTAGTATCTTATGGCATTCTAGGACTTTAAACTGGATTGAACAAAGCAGATGATAACAAGAGACTACTAAATGTTAACAAAGCATTCATTGAATCTCCATTGCTATGAAGGGTATTACTAATATCAACCAAATAATAATTAAGACTTCAAATGGTGTTGATATATGAAGATGGAAAGAAGTAAACAAGAGCCAATCAAGCATTGAACTCAACTGAATATACTAATCCCTAATCAGTGCCATTATCCATTAGGAAGATCTCAAATACAGACATTGAAACATGAACCAACTACTGTCAAAGACTCATAGCCATAAACATAAACATTCCAGCCCATCCACTACTTATAGTATCCTTCTGTAGACAAATCAAGATGAATCTACGCCCTATCCAAAGTATATTTCACTTGATCCTAGATCAAGAACTAAAAACTAGAACATATACAAAGGTAACCCTATGCAATGGATCAGAAAATCTAGAATTCACAAGATTGACACCAAGGAGAGACTTGAAAGCTTGAAATAATTATATTAAGTATGATGAGTCATGTACATGTTCAAAGCAGAAAAGAGAGAAAACCACTTCAATAACCTACAAAAGACTACAAGGAAATTCTATTCAATCTACATACAATATGATACAGCCTGCTACAACCCCCTAGAACCAACCGAAATCAAAACCCTTCTAAATGATCTTGAAAATCCTTTTATAGGAACAAGGATTCCAATAAGCAAAGGATCATTTAGGGTAAAAATAGGTCTACAACAACCAAGTACAACAAAAAGTAAAGAATGCAGGAAACCCAAGAAACCCTAGAAAATCAGATCAAATTTGATGTACAAATGCATTGGTTCCATACTCAAGGTTAACTGTAGATACAAATTCAACTAACTTCTTACTGCAGGAAACAAAAATTAAATGCCAGAGTTGGCCTACATAAAAACATGCGTGTACCAGTCATGGAAATCTTTGACAAAATCAAAACCTTAGCCACCTACAACCTTTCTGGAGTAAGAAAACCCATCCCTTCATAGTACAAAACTTTCTGCAAATAATCATCAAACTCACTGGACCACACTGCAATAGTTGGCACCACCAACCTAATCAAATCTGGCTGCTAAAACATTAAAAACCAGTCCTTTTTGTCACTAGAAACCCTATAAAAAAATTTGAATTCGAACTGTAATAGTTACTTCCATGGTGCCAGAAACATATCGATGATCATAATTCAAATTTGGATCAACTTTAAGTCGTGACCATTCGATCCTTTTCTTTCTGAGGGCTTTACAAGACTTAACCATATAGGAATCCTAGTTACATTTGACGACTATGTGACAAAAGCTTTTCTATTCACTGAATGTAATCCTTAACCCACCTTTAACTCAATGACTCACTGAATAAAGGTAAACAACTAACCCCAGCAACTTATTTGGTGAATCAGCAACTGAAGACTAGCACCTATTCACTGAATGTTTCATCTCTCTGCCAATTCATTTACCTATTACATGAACACTTGTTAACTGAATCACCAATTGATTTAGAGCATCACCAATTTATTGTGCAAATGAACGAGGCCTTTGAACTTTGTCAGAGCCACCAAGCATTTTATCAGAACCATTAAACCTTAGACTCCCGCTTGGGCCTGCCTTGTGCCACCTATCAACAAACTATTCGCTGCTCATACCCTGTCATCTCTAACATAGGACCCATAGATCCTCCAGCATCACCAAGATTCTGATTCCAAGTCGGCGGCTAGTCTCATGCCCTCATGAGCTCAGAATATTCTATTAGATTATGCACCCACCGTCGATCTCCTCCCTCTACTACTTGAAAAATCTGGCCCCACTGACATATATCCACATCACTTCCATGTTGACCAATAGAAAATTGGCATGTCAGCTCCAATTGTCAAAGGACCCACCTATTTGAAAAGCTTCACCATAAAGGAGAATCAATGGCTGGCATAAGATCGCATGCCAATGACACATTCTATGCAAAGATACACCAACCATCAATCTTCTACAGATGTCAGGGCCCGCTGAGACACATCGGATACCAGGTCCCACTGACAACCACCCCTTCATCAATGCCTCATCCAATAAAATTTGAGCACATCAGCACTACGTGGCCTTACAGACCCACCTTTTGTTAACCTTGATACACTGGGAGATCAGACGGCTGGCGCATGATCTCATAACCTCAAAAGATTCCATGTGTTTTTACTCCAGCCATCGATCCTGAATCTTTAGACTGAGATATTGGGCTTGCTTGACAACATTACAGATCACTACTCTTGACCAATAGGAGACTGCCATTTCAGCACCCTTTGATAGTGGACCCGCCCATTTTGAAAGGCTATGTCACAAAGCAGAATCAATAGCTAGCATAAGTTTGCAAGCCTCTAACAAATTCCATGAGAACTTACGCTCACCATTAGATCAAGATGGTGTTAGAGCTAGGCCCAGGAAATAATGAAGGCCAAAAACAATAGGAAATATTTAACGCTGGACTTAGGAAATATTAAAGCCAACAGACCTAGGAAAAATATTTCGCTGGGCACTAGAAACTTAGGGAAAATAAAGACCGCCAAGTGAATAAAAATTTAACACACGTGTCTTTATGAGGTTTTAAGTGACCTGAAAAGTAACACAAAATTAGAACAAGGCTAGGGCACACTTAGGTTTTTTGAATGCAATGGCTAGAAATTCAAAAATGAACCAAGGGTTTTCAAACCAGAGACAAGGAAAATAGATACAGAGGCCAGGAAAAAGGGTATGCAACCATGAAATTTTTTTGCAGGGATAGACCATTTTCTTAAGTTTTTTCTATGACATGAAAATGGGCTAACAAAGGGAAAATAAATTGGAGAGCTTTAATGTAGAGAGAGTGGTTTGAGTAGGAGAGGTCCAACAAATCTAAGATTCCCAAGACTATTTATGGTGCTAATTTGAAAAGATAAATCGTTGACATGCTGGTCTTATTAAACAAAATGAGGGGCAGTGAAGAAGCACTCAATTTAGAAGAATGGATATGTGCACCGATGAAAGGTACATAGATTAGGTGGAACTCATTAGTGATAGACTAAGGTAATTTCTAAGTATGAAAGCTATTTCAAGGGTGCCTTGAGTGGAGATTATCTTCAGAGGCAACTACGATAATTTCTAAGTACGAAAGCTATTTCATTTGATACCCAACTTTCACATACTTTTGAATCAATGTGTTCGATGATTTTCCTCATAGGATGCCCATATATCTCGATGAAAAATTGATCCTAATTAACTTATGACAAAAAGTACTTGAGGTAAATAAAAGGTGCGACGAGAGACACAAGATCAAAGATTCTATTCCCTATCACAGTAAGGGTGTGTTCATAATCCTCCAATTCTAATACTATGAATGTAGTCAAAGTTGCAACAACCCAATATTCTTTCTAGAAGTATGAGGTCTTGAGGAATCAATACGATCCCACTAACTTTGTCAAACATAATTTGTAGCTAGGGCTAGCATTTTGTCATGCACCAATATTAGAAGATTTTTGGGCAAATTGTAAAGATGACATTGAGATGAGAGAAAGGTCTTGGTCAAGACATACTATAGACCAAATAAGCTTTATGGAGTAAATTTAGATGTTGATAGCCTCGTGGATAATGATTCTAAATTACGTAATCCACACTACTTGAAGAAAATTAAAGGGACCCAAATAAAACCCACCAATTGGGATATTCTAGAATAGATGATTTTGATGTACACATGTCCCTCATAATGAAGATAACTTAGATATGGATTGAGTGGAAGAAAACATGGAGGAAGGATGGAAGCTCCACACAAATGTCACCAAACCTAATATAGAGCAAATCACCAACACTTGATGGTACTATTCCAATGGGCCCATCAACACAAATACCTTCTCAAGGGACTCCAATAAAACCCACCAAATGGGATGTTCCAAAATAGATGATTTTGATGTACACATGTCCTTGATAATGAAGATAACTTAGAAATGGGTTGAGTGGAAGTAAACATGGAGGAAGAATGGAAGCTCTGCACAAATGCCACCAAACCCAATATAGAGCCAATTGCCAACACTTGATGGTACTATTCCAATGGGAGGAAGAATGGAAGCTCCGCACAAATGCCACCAAACCCAATACAAAGCCAATCACCAACACTTGATGGTATTGTTCTAATGGGCCCATCAACACAAATACCTTCTCAAGTTGCTGGAGTAGATGGTGAACCTCAAGAAAAGGAGCTAGAGCTTAAGCCCACCTATGGAGGAGGATCTCTTTCTAATGTAGATATCACAAAGGAAGATGACCCCAAAGATAAAGAGACGCCAAAGAAAGAAATTCCACAAGGAGAGCTACACAATATGGAACAAGAAATGTCAGACCAACAATAGGAAGAGCAGTAGGAAGACTTCCCACTGGATCACCAAGTAACTCAAGGCTAGTCTCTTCTAGTTCTATTTCTACAAAGAATCCTAGATTTCCTTTCATCTATGCTCAGAAAGATACCCCTCACATTGTGTGGAAATTACTTGATTTAGAAAGTCTTAAGTCTTCTTCAAAGGTTTTATCCATTCCTTCCTTGTTAGAGAAATCCCTAGAGAGGAAAAGAAAGAGGAAAGAAGATAGCATGCCTTCCTAGAACATGATAGATAAAATTTCAAAGAGCCCTCTTACCCCCTTATAAAAAGAGGAAACCTATAGTACTAATTACCCTAGGGAAAGATCAAAAAATAAGGCTTGTAGTCATGGAGATCATACATACTAGATCCACTGATAAACTAGCTCACATGGATGTTATTGATTTCACATTAACTAGGTTTGATATTGGACCTCCTATATGCATGAGAAAACTATTCAAATATGGGAATTCTTTGACCAACAGGTGAAGGATAATATAGATAAAGACAAGCAGGAAAAAGCCAAACTAAAGATAGTGGTTTCCCAACTTTCTGACTATCTCAAAGAGATCCTCATGCCCCATTCATCCCAGCTAGCAATTTCTACTTGTTCTATCCTAGAACCAACATAAAATGAGAACCAAGCCCTAATTGCCTAGTTGCAAGAGACTGGAACACATGGGTAGGATTGGTAGAGACTGGATGGAAGATCTAAAAGTCAGAGGATTGCCCCTAATTGAGTGCCTTGGATATGATTAAAAAGTCCTTTTGTAGACTAGGGACTATGTAAAAAATGATATCATGATTATCAAACGAGAAGAAGATTCTTATAAATAATTATTTTTAATGATTAAAGAGGTTATGGACATGAAAGTAGAAAATGCAATTAAGTTGGGACTACTAAAATTGTATAATGATCCATTACAAAAATGGATGTTTTCTTTGAGTTTCAAATGGAAATGTGTGACTAAAACTCTTAAACATCTAGGGGAATTGGCAGATGGTTTGCAAGAAGATATTTAGAGAATAGAGAAATATTTCATTGATTTGAGATGTGCCTCCTACAAAGGTAAAGGAAAAGATGTCATTGACATTGATAACATGAGGGAGACTTATCAAGAGAACATCAGAAAAATGATCAATCAAAGGGTGAGATCTTGAAAGATGATTTTGATCCTTCTACTAAAATTTATCTCTCTCATGAAGACATTTTGGTGTAAGAGATGAATACGTTATCCCACCTTTCCCATCTCCTTACCTTTAGGGATCAAGCTTTAGTGAGTCATGATTATTCCTCTCCTATAGTGTGCTTTATTCTTAAAGATATTCCTACCCTTGATGATTCTCCTATTTGGGAGCCCTTAGATATGGATATTGATTACTCTCTCCCTCATGAAGTCATTTTGAGTCATGATTATTCTTCTCCTACAATGTGCTTTATTCATAGAGATATTCCTTCCCTTGATGATTCACCTATTTGGGATGAACCCTTGGATAATGACATTGATTACTCTCTTCCTCATGAAGCAACCTTGATAAAAGAAGATGATATAATGGTTGACATTTCTTCTAGCCCCTTTACAGATAACACATTCATATATGACGGTGACCTTAAAACATAACCCCCCTTATGAGGTTATTTTAGAGCAAGATGACATTATAAATACTTTTCTCAATATTACCTTACCTTCATTTGACACTCCTAGAGATGAGGCATTAAGGGCCCGTTTGGTTGCTGGAATTAGCCTAGAATTGGAAAATGGGAATTGGTTTCCCAATTCCAATTCCATGCCTCAATTCTAATTAGAATTGGCCTATACCAATTCACCAATTCCCATTTTCCAATTCCAGGTCAATTTCAACAACCAAACGGGCCCTAGAGGACATCCTAATCCCTATTCTAAGGACATCTTGGAAGAAGAGGATCATATCATTCCTAATTACCTTAATTCTCTCCCTTCTAGTGATGAACCAGTGAAGAATCAAGAGCTTGAGCAAGTCAATGTTAATGTTCATGCTCTATCTATGATAGCCAATATGCCTATAATAATTGTCAAAGGATTCTCTCAGTCAAGTTTATCTTAAACACCTAACAAAATAGCGATTATTATTAAGGTTTATCATTAATGTTCTTCTCAAAATTTTATTACACCTATGATTACAATTACAGGATATGATCAATAAAGTTCATTTTAAACTCCAAAAAAGCCAATTATACTTGTGAAAGGAAACCTTGGAGTCCTTTGGAGTTTATCAAAGAGTATCATCACACAAGAAACAATCCTCAACCTACTAATCTAGTTGTTCCTACTCTCCCACCTTCCCAACCCATGCTTTTAACTCCACCACATAATCAAGTCAACATCAATTCCTTTTTGCCATGCATGCATGGCTACTCCTATCCCAATTCAAATTGTGTTCATTCAAGATGATTTACCTTCTAAAGAATTTCAAGACCAACATGATGCCCATATGGTAACTGTCCTTATCAATGGTAATATCATTCATAAAATTTTAATTGATAATGGTTCAAGACTTAACATTTGTAGCATTGACATGTTGCATAAATCAATATTAATCTTTCAACTATCAAACCTAATTCTATTCCTATTTGTGGATTTGACGATGATACTAAACAATCTCTAGGTGTTATCATTTTGCCTATTCAGGTAGGTCCTGTTAGTACTTTAAAATCCTAAATATAGTTTTGAGTCCATATTCAAAAAATTTCCTAAGGCAAAGTTTGTGCCCTTAAAAGATCATTTTAAGGAACCCTAGTTCAAGTGCAAGCAAAAGAGAACCTATTGATTTTAATGAGACACCGCTTGCAATATGTTTTCACCACCTTTCATTTAGCATCTACAGTTAGTCACATCTCTCAGAGTTCAATTCTTATATGTTTTAGAGGTACCCATTTGGAGGTCATTGCACAAATCTGCACATTACATTTTGTTCAGTTTTTACTAAGTGGCCTACTTTGGTGGTTTGTATTTGACACCAGTTTGATAGTCATGATATAAGGAATGTTGCAGAGCATTGTAGGCATGACAATGTGTCTCTACGCTCATTTTTAGATTCTATTAAGTTCGTATGATCAATTTACTAAGGCCTTTCTATTCGCATTTTATCCAATTTTACTGAATGTGGAAATGCTGATTTTAAGCAGCCTACTTTGAGGTCGTACAAATTTCACCCAATCAGTGATCAGGAGGAATTGAATGTTTCTCTATACTATAGACATGGAAATGAGCTTTCTTGATCATTTTGAGATCATGACCAATCCGTTTGGCCCCATTCCTTGGTCATTTCCAAACCCAATTTATACTATTTCACTATCTTTCAGTTTAGGATGTTTAGAGGGGTTGACTTTGAGGATTATTTTTGGATAATCAGTTTATCAATTTAGTTATATCCTTGTTTTATACATATGAGATAGATTCTTCATCCAAGGTTTAACACCATGAGAGTCTCATTTGATAGCTTTGCAAGGTCAGACAAAAAGGTGTTTTAAAAGGTGAATAGTGTTGATAGAATAAACTTTACAGAGTAACCATTTTTAGTAATTCATGATTTGGTGTCAGATGCTTGTTTCCAGATGAGGGTTTGTTCCTTGCATTCCTTGACTGTAAATCTTCTACCTAAACAAGTGTTTTGGCCTCAGCTGGGCCACAAACTAAGATAATTTTTGAAGTAAAGCATTATAAAATCTAATGAGCTATGATCCCACATTGGTAGTGTAGGAGTGAAATCAGATATTCAAATACCGAAACACACAAGGTAGAAGTGTCCAAGTGAGGACGCCTAGATGGAGCCAGCCCATGTGAGTAGGAAACCACATGCACTCGGTTGGCAATGATGTGGTGATGACTTGGCAGTGGGTCCTATGCAAACATAAATTATATTTTGACATGTCATGCAGATGCAACTTCATGCCTCAAGATGCGTGCCCAAAGATCAACGACAAGTGCAATCCCATGAAGAGAAAACTATAAGAGAGTTACCATTTGTGGGATTGTGCCTGGATGACATGTGTTCAAGTGATGATGTGGCAAAAAAGTGCAGTTCAAATGTCTATTTGGATAGTGCAATGAACTAAATGATGGCACATGGCAGGAAGTGATGACAGAGCGATGAGATAGTCAGTCTAGTGGCCTCGGGGTGCACATGTAAGATCAACAATCGATGCAATGGCACAATGAGAAATTTGCTCAGTGGTTATCTTTGTGGGATCACAAGATCATGACATGTGGCAAGGTGATGACATTGTAGAGGAGATGATGCAGACATTTCAAACTGGATGGTGAGGTGATCAACTGAGCCAATAAGGTGGTGACACATGGCACATGTGGGGCCATCCAAATTTAAATAAAAGTTAAAGAAAGATTAAAAAGCTTGCATAGTCCAAACTATAGGAAAAATTCAAATTTCAAGAGGTTTCAGTTGCACATGAAAATAAAAATGTTGCTTGGGGGTTCAATTTTTTCCCAAATATAGGCATACAATATATCGTTGGAAGCAACATGAAACGATGAATTCAATGGCAGTGGGAAAAACTAGTTTCTCACAAGTGGGAAAGAGTAGTAAGGGTTATTGTATTTTGAAGTCAAATTTTTGGTGGGAAGAAGATATTATGAGAATTATTTTGTTCTGGAAGGAGACAGATGTCATGAGAGATATTTTTTAGGTCTCTTTCCCTTCTCCATATATTCTGATCTTTTGACTATTATAAGGGTTCCAAAATCTCTAATTTTTTCTCAAAGTTGGTCACAAGTGCTCTATGGGCTGGGTAGGAGATGTATGTTTAGTCTTTTGCTTAGTTTGAGAACATCAACTGATGATATTTTCTCTCAGTCTAGGATGTAGCAGATGTTTATTATGCATTATTATTTAATCAAAGAGATAACTTCTTGATTGTTGGTTGTTATTGAAGTGGTTTTAAACCTTGAAGTAGGATGTATATAGAGGCATGATCCTAATACATAATACTAATATTGTTTCTCATTTCTCTCCATTTGTGTCAATCTTATGAGTTTTTGAATTCTTTGATTTAGTGCATAAAGTTATGCATATGTTTTCATTCTCTAGTTTTGGTTTTAGGATCAGATTAAATGATGTTGTAGATGAATCATATATTCATTTAATTTTCATAGGGATATTTGTAAGCAGTGTGGGTTTGGGTTTTTGTGTTAATGAATTGGATCTGTGATGAAGAATAGTAGTTGATTTCTATATACTGCAATGCCCAATGGATAATGCATGATTAGAATTGAGTATATTCTGTAATGATGTGTCTAGTATGGTCTGTTATATCCCTCAAAGTTTTAAATCATAACCAATCCCAAATATTTCAAAATATTGAGGTTATAGAGCCGTTTGTTTAAATTATGATGATTGAGAACCAATGAAGGACTGGTTTCCATTTAGTGTTTTCTCACCATCCAATCTTAGCTACTTTGTTTGAGTCTAGTCCTAGTGTTATAAGGATTGTTGGTTTTACTGACTAGATTAGGTGCACTTGCCTTGGTTCTGTAGAGCCAGAAGTACAAAGGGAAGTCTTGTTCCTATAGTTGGTCCATTTACCTTAAGATCCATAGCATATTTGGAATTAACCACTCCTAAACCAATCTGAATGTATATTGGCAACCCAAGTGCATAAGTCCCTTTGAAGAATGAACAAAATGGAGACTCTGCTAGGGAATAGAGATGCAATAGTCATGCTAGATCTAGTTTATATCTCTGATGTTATATACTTGTCATAAATAATGCAAGTACAAGTAGAGCTAGACTCTTGGCCTACTTATTTATCTCATCCAGTGGTTACCATTGAAGTATAGAGTCAGATTTGAAGGTTTTAATATCATCTCACCAAGTTGTGAGTGGTGACTAAGATCCTATGTTTGATCAGTGCAAATTTAGAATAAAAGATATGATGTATCCAGCTCTCATAAATAGTATTTATAATTCTTGGTGAATTTTTTTTTTTGGCTATAAAGAGATTGTGAATAAGTGAAATATTTTCCTCTTCAAGGAGGTGGAAACTCTACATAAAAAGAACCTGATGGAGCTACAAGTTGAGCTCTAAGATCTGCCATATTTTCAGCCAATAAAAAATAGAAGTAGCAAAAGGAACATACTAAGTATGTCTCATTTTGTAATTTTTGTATTTACATGATCCTTATTGGGTGAAGAAGTCACCATAAAAAGGATTTTCAATTGTGGATCTGCATATTTCTCCAAGAGTTGTTTAAAATCTTGGTTATATTTTGGAGGAGTATGTGTGATTCAAATAAAAAGGATTTTCAATTGTGGATCTGCATGAGTTGTTCATAATAAGAATTTGATAATTTCATTAAGTGAAAGTGAAGCCCATAATGAATTCATGCAGAAGCTTTTCTGTACAAAGGTATGCGCCATTGTGTTTTGATGGCATACATGGTTCCCAAATGAAATTCCTACTAAGATTAGGAAGCATTTACAAGAGTTTAAAGGGAAATAATTAGATTCAACATGTAAACATTTGCAAGAATTTGTTGATCTGATGGGACTTCAAGATTTGTCATGAAGACATCTTCATGAAGTTGTTGGTTCAGACTTTCAAAGATGATGCTAGATTATGGTTTTATTCCCTGCCAACAAGCTCTATTTCCTCATGGAAAGATTTCAATTCAGCTTTCATGGTGCAGTTCCCTGACAGAATAGGGGCAAGTGTTGTGTTGAAAAAATTAATGGAGATTAAGATTCAAGAAGAAGAGTTAGTTCCATTGTTTACCATTAGATTTTCCAAAACATTAAATGATATTCCAAAAAACTATAGGCCTAATGATTAAATATGTCTAATACTTTAATTGGGTGCTTTTAGTAAAAAATGAGCTTCTTACTGAGAAAGAAATAGCCAAAGTCTTTACATCAGGCTTTTATGATAGCAATAGATATAGAAAATAACTTAAACTATAGAATTGCCAAAGGATTTCTATCTATTGGTGTTTGTTGTCATAATAAATCAAATGCATAAATAGGTGTGTATCAAGAAATGAACATCAATGTCAAAACTTTTCTATCTCTACAAACCTTACTAACCATAATTTAGATTATGCTTCTCAACAAAATATAAATGAAGAATATTTTCAGCAAGAAGTGGTTGCCCCTCATGTGGGAGCTGACATGGTTAATAAAGAATTATAGAATCTATTTGATGTAGGAATAGATATTTATAAATGTTACATACCAAGTAGATCTAAAACTAGTTTTTCTAGTTATGAGGCTTCAGAGACAAATTGTTTATAGTCAAGTTTTGGAAATGAAGAGGGGGCAAATCTTTCATCAGATGATGATAAAGCCCCAAATGATGAGATTTTATCAGAATCTAGTGGTGCTGATAGTGAAGAAGAAGACTCATGGAGCCACAATGACCTTGATCTTCTTCAAGACAAGGAAATGGTTTATAGGTAGCATTGTGAAAAGGATGAGGAGTTATCATGTGTTGAAGATGATTTTGAAGAAGCTGATTTGACTAAAGTACTAATGAATTCCTTTGTTTCAGCTAGCAATGAAGATACCACTAATTTTTTAGTTTGTGTGCTTTCATCTTTTGATTTATCATGTGAAGTTATTAATCCTAAAATGGATGAAGGTTTCTATGAGCTAGAATATGAAACCATGGTAGCTCAATTTGCGATTGAACTAGAAATGGAAGTCATCCTGTTTGATGTGGACACTGATGATTTTGATATTGTTAATGGTTTTAAATCGACGTCTTATCAAGAAGAGGTTAATAGTGCTGACAATCTGTCCTGCAATAATGAATTATGTCAGGGAGACATAGGCCAAAAGGATGACATGTGCAATGGGCTAGATACTAACTTGTTAGAGGCAAAATTTGAAACATTTAATGTAAAGTTGAAAAGGGTTTCAAATCTTATATCAGAACATTTGCTTCAGCCACAAGTATGTTCTTTTATCAAGGAATGGGATATAAAAAGTGTTGATACCCTATTTTCAAAAGATATTGAAATTAATCAGCAAGGATGTATTAGTTATCGGGTAGAATATGAATCTTTTATTTTTCAAATCCAGCATGTTACTATCTCCTGAGATAAACTAAATATGAATCTACAAGTTGTAGTTCATAGTGATTTGATTGAGCACTTGTGTGATAAACAAAGGGTTGAATTTCAAAGCTTCCTTTTTTATTTTCAAGCATATGTAAAAGTAAGCCAGCTTATTTCCAGTTATGATATGGAGCCAAAATATTTCCTTCCTCAACTGTTTTAAAATTTTAAAGGGTGTGATAGTCTCTTGTTGCACAATTATCAACACCTTCAATATTTCACTGATTTCCAAATGCCTAATGATGGTGGGGGTGTTGATTATTTTACATATGATGTGTTGACAATTCATGACAACATGTTTGATTGTGTTGGTAGGAGTAATAATTTCAGTCTACCTTTGATTAATGAAGATGAAAATCAAATATTTGATAGAGGTAAGAGGTGATTTCAGTTTGATAGCTTTGGGCCATTTGTAAATGGTGTTCTCATTGTATAGTTTCTTTGCTTTTAGTTGTGTGGTTCTTTTAATAAGGTTCCCTGTTAGAGAGAAAGAGAAAGAGGTTTATTTTCATTTTTGAGTTGTATGTTGTACCAAAGATTCTAGATTCTCTACATGCCCACAAGGGCACATGTCCCCAATCAAAGCCACTATTAGTACTCTAAAATCTTGGATATAGTTTTGAGTCCATATTCAAAAAATTTCCTAAGGCAAAGTTTGTGCCCTAAAAAGATCATTTTAAGGAGCCCTAGTTCAAGTGCAAGAAAAAGATAACCTATTGATTTTAATGAGACACCGCTTGGGATATGTGTTCCTTACCTTTCATTTAGCATCTACAGTTAGTCACAGCTCTCAGAGTTCAATTCTTATATGTTTCAAAGGTACCCATTCAGAGGTCATTGCACAAATCTGCACTTTGCATTCTGTTTAGTTTTTACTAAGCGGCCTACTTTGGCAGTTTGTATCTGACACTGGTTTGATAGTAATGATGTAAGGAATGTTGTAGAACATTGTAGGCATGTGAGTGTGTCTCCATGCACATTTTCAAATTTGAATAAGTTTGTATGATTAGTTTACTAAGGCCTTTCTATTTGCATTTTATCCAGTTTCACTGAATGTGGAAATGTTGATTTTAAGTAGCCCACTTTGAGGTCATACAAATTTCACCCAATTAGTGATTAGGAGGAATTGAATGTTTCTCTATATTGTAGACATGGAAATGAGCTTTCTTGGTCATTTTGAGATCATGACCAATCTGTTTGACCCATTTCCTTAGTCATTTCCAAACCCAATTTATATTGTTTCACTGTCTTTTAGTTCAGTATGTTTTGAGGGGCCGACTTTAAGGATTATTTTTGGATAATCAGTTGATCATTTTGGGAATCTAGTTATAGCCTTGTTTTATACACATGAGAGATATTCTTCATCCAAGGTTTTAGACCATGAGAGTCTCAGTTGATAGGTTTGCAAGGTCAGACAAAAAGGTGCTTTAAAAGGTGAATAGTGCTGACAGAATAAACTTCATAGAGTGACCATTTTTAGTAATTCATGATTTTGCGTCAGATTCTTGTTTCCAGATGAGGATTTATTCCTTGCATTCCTTGAATGTGAATCTTCAACCTGAACAAGTGTTTCAGCCTCAGCTCTTCATTTGATTTTTTTATTGCATCTCCTTCAGAGGTGGTTCCCAATAACTATATTTTGCATTTGTGGAACAAATCTGAATAGGTGTTTTCAACTTTTAAAAAAATTTCACCTTGTGTAACTTCATGAGAATCTATCTAGCGGGGTTTTTTTGTACTACAAAGTTTGTATTTGCCAGATTCTTATTTCTAGATGAGGGTTTGTTCCTTGCATTCCTTGAATGTGAATCTTTTGCCTGAACAAGTGGTTCAGCCTCAGCTCTTCATTTGATTTTTTTATTTAATCTCCTTCAAAGGTGGTTCCCAGTAACTATATTTTATGTTTGCAGAATAAATTTGAATAGGTGTTTTCAACTTTTCAAAAAATTTCACCCTTTGTAACTTCACGAGAATCTATCTAGCAGGGTTTTTTCTAGTACTACAAAGTTTGTATTCACCAAGTGTCGATGCTAGAGGTTAAGTTTTGATCAGTATTTTAATTGTGCGAATGGAGGCAATTTATTCAAATTTGGCGACTTGGTGAAGGTTTTTAAAAGTCAAGTTTTTAAAATGGTTTAGCGTTGTTCTAATCCATTCCAAATGCACGAGCTGACCATTCTGATCATTTTTAAGGTCTGGGTGTTTGAAATCAAATTTTTTTATGCCGGTCCCACTTGGGGCCTAGCTTACCTTATTATTTCAAAGGTGTTGTGCGAGCTTTCATTTTACATAAGCTGGGATATCTTCCATATATTGGCATACTTCTTTTGATGGTATCTTTATTCTTTTGTCACTATACAAGTTCCATTTTGTGTGCTAAGTGTGCTCCTTCCATTTCACTATGCGTATTTTATCTTCCATGTGCGAGGGCATGCTTCTTCTTCCCTTTGAAGTGTTGAGTGCACTTTATCTAAACATTTTATTGTGCATGCTCCTTCCTTTTTAAGCAAGTGCACATATTGGAATGTGCATATTATTTAGCAAGAGGTGTGTAGCATTTAAATAAGAGTTGGGTGCACCAACATAACTCATGCCAAGCATGTGAGTCATGCACACACCAATGCACCAAGGGTCCTGTTGCATGCACGAGCGCACTAAAGGGGAAACAAGTAATGTTGCAAGAGTTTGGTAGCTGCATGCATGGAGATGGGAATGGGTGCTTAGCACACACCATGGAGTTGGTGTTACAAATGTACAAAAGGATGGTGTGCTTGCTCTATGTGCCGAAAACAAAATCATATCATAGGCCCAAGGAAAGAAAGAAAATAGGGGTGCGCGCTAGTGCATGGAGATGGGTTGTGCATTATGGAAAACATTATCTAACATGCACCACATTTTAATGAAATCTTCTTTTTAAAACAAAAATCACTCAAATTGTAAGTAAAGAAGAAAGAGGAAGGAAGGGCATGTGGAGCTGGCCATCATATGTGGGGGCCCATTTGGTGTGTGCATTAAAGACAACTTTTGAATGAAAAATTATAAAATGAGATGGGATTTAATCCCACATTTGCAATAAGGAAAGAAAGAGAGGTATTTAAATACAACAACACTTAGTTAGCATTGTGAAGTGAAAGGAAAGGAGGAAGGCATGTGGGAGGGCCAACTGTATTTGTGTGGGCCCATGTAGTGCGTGCCAGTTGGGTATGCACTAAGATAATTTTTTAAGTAAAGCATTATAAAATCTAATGAAATATTATCCCACATTAGTGGTGTAGGAGCGAAATCAGATATTCAAATACCAAAAAATACAAGGTAGAAGTGTCCAAGTGAGGATGCCTAAATGGAGCCAGCCCATATGAGCACAAAACCCCAAACACTCGGTTGGCAATGATGTGGTGATGACTTGGTGGTGGGTCCTACATGAAGGTAAAGTATATTTTGACATGTCATGTAGATGCAACTTTGTGCCTCGAGATGCATGCCCAGAGATCAATAGTAGGCTCGATCCCATGAAGAGAAAGTTGTAGGAGAGTTACAAATGTAGGATTACACCTGGGCAACATGTGTCCAGATGATGATGTGGCAAAATAGTGCAGTTCAAATGCCTAGTTGGATAGTGCAACAAACCAAATGATGACACATGGTAGGAAGTGATGATAGAGCAACAAGATGGACAGTCTAATGGCCTCAAGATACACACCTGAGATCAGCAGTTGGGGCAATAGCGCAATGAGAAAATTGTTCGGTGGTTATCTTTGTGGGATTGCGACATGTGGCAAGGTGATGGATGACATAATAGAGGAGATGATGCAAGTATTTCCAACTAGATGGTGAGGTGGTCGATTGAGCCAATCAGGCAATGACATGTGGCACATGTGGGGTCACCCAAATTTAAATAAAAGTTGCAGAAAGATTAAAAAGCTTGCATAGTCCAAACTATAGGAGAAATTCAAATTTCAAGAGGTTGCAGTTGCACATGAAAATAAAAATGTTTCCTAGGGGTTCAATTTTTGCCCAAATATTAATATATCATTGGAAACAACATGAAATGATGGATTCAATAGCGGTGGAAAAAACTAGTTTCTCACAAGTGGGAAAGAGCAGTAAGGGTTATTGTATTCTGAAGTCAAATTTTTGGTGGGAAGAAGATATTATGAGAATTATTTTGTTCTGGAAGGAGACAGATGTCATGAAAGATATTTTTTAGGTCTCTTTACCTTCTCCATATATCCTGATCTTTTGATTATTGTAAGGGTTCCAAAATCTCAAATTTTTTCTTAGAGTTGATCCCAAGTGCTCTCTAGGCTCGGAGATGTTGGTTTAGTCTTCTACTTATTTTGAGAACACCCATTGATGATTTTTTCTCTCAGACTAGGATGTAGTAGATGTTTATTAGGCATTATTATTTTATCAAAGAGACAACTTCTTGATTGTTGGTTGTTGTTGAAGTGGTTTTAAACCTTGAAGCAAGATGTATACAGAGTCATGATCCTCATACATAATACTAATATCATTTCTCATTTCTCTCCATTTGTGTCAATCTTATGAGTTTTTGAATTCTTTGATTTAGTGCATAAAGTTATACATATATTTTCATTCTCTAGTTCTAGTTTTAGGATTAGATTAAATGTTGTAGATGAAGCATAAATTCATTTGGTTTTCACAGGGATGTTTGTAAGCAATGTGGGTTTGGGTTTTCATGTGAATGAATTGGATATGTGACAAAGAACAGTAGTTGATTTCTATATACTGCAATGCATTAGAGGTTTTTCCCAATGGATAAGGCACTGATTAGAAGTGAATATATTTTGCAATGATACATGTCTAGTATAGTCTGTTATATCCCTCAAAGTTTCAAATCACATCCAGTCCCAAATCTTTCAAAATATTGAGGTTATAGGGCTATTTGTTTAAATCATGGTGATTGAGAATCAATGAATGAATGGTTGCCATTTAGTATTTTCTCACCATCCCATCTTATATACTTTGTTCGCATCCAGTCCTGGTGTTATAAGGATTGTTATTTTTATTGACTGGATTAGGTGCACCTACCTTGGTTTTGTAGAGCTAGAAGTGCAGAGGGCAGTCTTGTCCCTATAGTTGGTCCATTTACCTTAAGATCCGTAACATATTTTGAATTAACCACTCCTAAAACCCAATCTGAAGATATATTTGAAAAATGAACAGTACTGAGAGGGGGAGGGGGTGAATCAGTATTTTATGAAGACTTTAAAAACTAAGAAGCAGAATTCAAAAGAACACACAACAAAGAAGACAAGACACCTAGAATTATCTTGTGGAAACCCAAGGTGGGTGAAAACCATGACATCACTAATCAGATGGGCAACTACCCATTACAAATGAGAGCTACAACTCTCCTCAAACTTTAAAGATCAGGATCCAACCTAATTTAGAAAGAAACTACCTTCCTTACAAGAGATAGATGATGACACAAAACATATGTACATTCTATGTCTTCACTAATGTATGAAGACATTGTAGGAATACTAAGATTTTACCAAAAAGGGTCCTCAACACTTCTAGTCTGTATATTTTAGAAATAAACTCCCCCTCACTATTAATCCTCACTGTATCTTCTTATCAACACATTCACTTTTTAGTAGTCCCTGCTGCAAGAACCATGTCTGCATTGTCAATATGAAAATCAGAGTTCTTCACACCCCATACCACACACACCCTATATCTTTTAGTTTCCAACACTAGTGTTTTACTCCCCCACACTTCAGAAAGTTGACTGTGATTTTAAGACATATGGAAGAAGCCTTTTAACACCTGCCTTCATTGCATTTTGGGCCATCTATCAAAACAACTCACACACATCACCGTCTCCCATATTCTTTAAAAAAAACATTGACTCTCAAGATGAATCTCCACCTGCGTTCAAAAACATATATCAAAGCGACTTCCACCTATGTCTAACTCATGCCTTCAAATTATTCAAACCATGTTCAAAAAGAGCATCTAAATCTCCACCCAAAGTGGCATCAATACAATATCTATTACACCCAATATCTATTTGGCTACATGACACCAATTGACTTTTGAAGCAGTAAGACTTGGACTTTTAAAAAACTTCACACTCCCTAAGAACCAGTCGCCTAGCCAACACACTAAAAGTTCTTTACGGCCATGCCACCACTCACCTACTATCACAAACTACCCATTCAAAAATAGCAACTCCTCCTTTCTTACAACAGTCATCCTCAATCGTGTTCCTACTATTTTTGTGTATCTTGTACACTTGAAAAAAGATACCTGACTCTTTTGGAGCCATTTTTTATCACCCGTAGCCATGTACAGACTGCCAGATGTGTGTCATGGATACACCCTGGTGCTGTTACACACTACCCACAAGTAGGAAGATGTCCTCGATAAATTTTTGTGAGTTATGTTCTTTTCATGGCGAGAGTTGTATGTTATATTTTTAAAATTTGATATCAGGTGTAAGTATATTTTCATTAATAGAGGAAGCCAATTTTTTCAAACGGTTTCAACTCAAGTTTGTAACAGTCACCGAACAATGCATTCATGCTCCTTCATTTATTGAGACTAGACAAAAAAAATGTTCAAGCAACAAAATGGTTTTTGTATTTGTTTTTCACTTTTGGTCATCCCCGTGTCCAATACTTTTGCCTCTACAATGGTATTCATTCAACCATAAAAAAGAAAAACTCCCCTAACTTTTTGAATTCTCATGTTCATCTCTTGCGAGCAGTAGATGAGATCCCCTATTCTCTGCTACACCTGTAGATACGACAGAGATTCAATGATGATCGGAATCGTTACATAAAGACAGTTAGTTGTCTTTTTCAAGCAGCCAATAGCTCACACATCTTCTGCAAGTGTGCAACTCTGTGGATGGCATGTGTAGCAGGGCATCTTCTAACAACCTTGCAGCACTTAGACAACTTTAAATAGTCCTTAAACTATCACACTCAATGCAGATGATAGACAGAAGTATCCAACCAAACACTCCAAGACACAATAGCGGGTAAAGAAGAGACATCAGAAAAGTAGGATCAACAAGCTAGTTGTACCAAGAATTCATGGAATGACAAAAATAAAACAATATTGGTAGCCCAAGTGCATAAGTCATTTTGAAGAACCAACAGGCCCTATTATTTTACCTATACCTTTTAATGTCATGCCTAGTCCTCTTAGTTATAATCTTCTTTTAGGGTGGTCATGGTTACATGTTATGCATGTTATTCCTTCCACTCTTCATCACAAATTGAAGCTCATCTACAACACAATGCATACATTTCTTATTGATGATAGACCTAATAACACACTTCACTTTGTGACTTCTACTTAGCGCAACTGGCCCAAGTTGCTTGATGTGGCTCAGTGTACCTACAACTTGCAGAAGAGTAAATTGTCAATGTACAATCTATTTGAGCTAGCTATTGGACAACAACCTCTCACTCCCCATAAAATGATGAAGGGTTATCAGAATGCAGATGTTAATGTGTCTGAGTTATTGTAGACTTGGAATGAACATAAGGACTTGCCAAGATATCACCTGAATAAGGTGGCAGACTGAATGAAGAAGTTTGTTGACTTGAATAGGAGAAAGCTTGAGTTCAATGTTGGTGATAGAATATTGTTGTGGATGGATCTGATCTAGTTTAAGGTGCCCAGGATTTTGAGCACTTCATTGGTGAGGAGATTTGATGTGCCATTTGAGGTGGTGTAGAAGATCAGCTCCGTGGCATATAAGCTCAACTTACCATCGCACTTGGGTGTGCATCTAGTTTTCATGTTTCTCAATTAAGGCCTCACCATCCTGATGAGGAAGAATTAGTGATAAATATGCTAGATGAGGGTCCATTTAATGTTGATGACAAATTTGGGACATTGTGTGAGTGAAGTTTTTGTGATGTAAGCTAGAGGACATGGAAAGAGGATTTTTCATGAGTTCTTGGTTGTGTTCGAAGGACATGCTCACCAAACTACAACTTGGTAGCATGGAGAAATGTTGTGGAGAGATGAGTAGAAAATAATGGAGTTCCTTGAGGCAAGGAACTCTTCACAACAAAAGTCAAGTCTTTGGACTTACCTCCTGGGCATCATATGCTAGATGTGCAAGTGTCAGGGATGTCGCCACTAGTTTAGTGGGGGAGGATGTAATAGGTCTAGCCTTGAGGCTGACTTGAGCCAACTTCAAGGGGATGTTGTAGTGCAACTTAAGTTATTTTGTGAGTTGGCTAAGTATTTTACTTGAGTTGACTTGTCTTTATGCCTTGGAGAAATAAATATGCGCAATGGATCCTTGGAGGTGATCTAGGTGAGCTGACTTCATTTGGGAGTTAGCGGCATCATCAGTGTCATTAGCGATAATGTGTGGATGCGCTTGCAGTACATTGGGCATGCAAGTGAGACATTACAGATCTAACCATTGTAGGTAGCGGAGTTAATGGTGATGTGATTGCATTTATTTTGCATGAATTATGTTTTGGGTATGGACCTAAATCTGGGTGTGCATGATCCAAGGAGATTTTGTATAAAGGAAAAGCTTTTGCCTCATTCTTTCATAGCGGAGTTGCGAGATATTGGAGTGACAAGGAGTGTAGTGCGAAGGAGTGAAAGGAGAAAAGATTGTGAATTTCCTTTCTCTGTGAGCTATTGTATTCTTGTTAGCTTTTGTATTGAGCTGAGCTCTACATTCTATATTGTAATAAGTATTTGGCTAAGTTTGATTAGCTTCGATACATTCTTTCATGCAATCTATGTTTCTCAACATGGAATCATTTTGAATTTGTAATTGTGAAGTGATTGATAAAGTAATTTAGAGGCATTGCCCCAACCATAATATTTGGACTTGTGTTATGCATTTTCTTTCATTGTTTGCATTGGGACTTAATCAGATCTGTGCATTGTAATTGCACTAAGGGGAAGGCATAGTTTGGAATCAGATGAGCTGAGAATTCTTGCTTAAGTCTTGGATGCATTGCTAATGCTGCATGGGTTGTTCCCAAAGTTTGTGACAATTGGTATCAGAGAAAAGGTTTTTCTTTGGAGATCTAATTTGTGTGCGAGATGGCTGATGTTGATAGTTAGTTTGATGTTCATCAACCACAAGAGAATGATCTAGGTCATGCTACACATGCAAATATGAAGCATAAGGATTGGCTGCAAGATCATGAGTACCATCTAGAATTTTTGGAGAATGTGATTCTAGAGGATCGCATAAATGATGAACTAGTAAAGCTGGGTGAGCAGATTGACACAGTGCATGAAGAAATGAAGTTTTTCAAGGAAGGACAGTAGCTTTATCATGCCTTGTTGGGTGGAGGTCAAGAATCTAAATCAATGTAGATCACTACTTATGATGGGGATTGTGATGATAAGGCCCTTGATAATTTATTTTGGGATGTCGAAGAGTTCTTTTCAGGAGCGTCGGATCTGAGTGACGAAGCTCAAGTCAAGAAGGTGACTTCATACTTCATGAGGAGAGTGAAACTTTGGTGGAGAACTCATCTAGAAAATGAGAAAGTGGGAAAGCCAGTCAAGTCGATCAAGTCCTAGATTGAGCTGAAGGCAGTGCTATAAGACCAATTCTGACCTGGCAATTTAGATTGGGTGATTCGTGCTAGATTTGACAAGTTGAAGCACACTGGAAAAGTTCATGACTATGCTCGAGCATTTCAAGTCTTGAATTTGGAGTGTTCAAAGCTAGGTGACTTTGAGAAGTTGTATTTGTTCATGAGTAATCTTCAGCCTTGGGCAGTTGAAGAGCTGAGGTGATAAAAGGTGTAAACTTTAGCCGAGGTGATAACTGTTGCAGATGGGTTGCTAGATTATAAAGGTGACATTGCGAAAGGATTTGGGGGAGCCAGATATGAGAACTTTGAGTGGAAGAAATAGTTTCAGTGCAATGACAAAAAGAATGCTTCAACTCAGAATAATGAATCAAAGGGAAAGAAGTTGCCAAACCTTCACACTACAGATCAACATGAGTTGTGCTATGTGGAGACTTTCTTTAGAGGGTAGAAAGTCATTACAATGGTGGATTCTGGTGCAACACATAACTACATCTTAGCTCACCAAGCTAAGGTGTTGGGACTTAGTATGGTGCTAACTGAGACATGTTTCAAAGCTGTGACTACTCCTATGCAGAAGGTTTCTGCTGACATCCATAATGCAGTGGTGCAGATTGGACCTCGGCAGGGTGTGATAGATCTTGTTGCGATCAAAATGTAGGACTTTGATATGATCCTTGGACAAGATTTCATAAGGCAAGTGGCAGTAGCAGTGGTCCCCTATCTTGGTTGCATTTTGGTGCTAGATCTAGCCAAGGTTTGTATGATTTTGATAGTGCAGTGCAAGCAATCAAAATGGGTGCTAAGCGCACTAAGTATGAAGAGAGCAAGCACAAATAGGAAAAGTGATCTATATCTAGTAGCACTACTTGGATTTTGGGATGAAGGAGACACTTATGGGATCTCTAACACCTCAGTAGTTCAAGGTGTGTTGGTTGAGTATACGGATCCGATGTCAGACAACCATCCTGTTGAGCTACCACCAAGGAGACATGTGGATCACAAGATAAAACTTGAGAGCGGAGTAAGACCTCTAGCACAGGCTCCTTATTGCCTCTCTAGATAAGAGATGGCCAAATTGAAGAAGTAGCTTGTAGATCTAATGAATGTTGGGTTCCTATGTCTATCCCAACCCCCTTATACTTCCCCAATTCTGTTCCAGAGGAAGAAGGAAGGAATGCTATGACTTTGTGTTGACTACAGGGTTTTTAACAAGCTCACCATAAAAAATAAGTACCCACTCCCCCTCATAGTGCAGATAGCTTTGACAGGCTGGTTGATGCATGAGTATTTAGCAAACTTGATCTATGACATGGGTACTATCAAGATTCAGATAGCCTTGGGCGACAAAGAGAAGATGGCTATCACGACTAGGTATGGAAGTTGAGTTTCTTCTCATGCCTTTCAGATTGATTAATGCACCTACAACATTTAGCACTTTGATGAATGATCTATTTAGACCTTTATTGGATAGATGTGTTGTGGTGCAGTTGGATGATATTCTTGTTTATAGAAAAAGTCTAGATGAGCATAAGGAGCACTTGGGTGAAGTGTTCAGATTGTTGTGGATGTATAAGCTATTTTTCAAGAAAGAGAAGTGTGTCTTTACTCAGGCTGAGGTTCCTTTCTTAGGTCACTTCATGGGGCATGGTCAGATTCATCTGGATTCGGAGAAGTTGGTTGCAATCCATGATTGGGAGCCATTGAAGAATGTGCATGAATTTTGGTAATTCCTTGGGTTATCTAACTACTACTATAAGTTTGTGGTGGGCTACTAAAAGATTGTGGGCCCACTAAAAGACTTGTTGAAGAAAGACAGAGCATGGAAGTGGACTGAGAAGCAGTAGGATGCATTCGAATTATTGAAGAAAAAGCTCATGGAGGAGCTAGTTATTTCTTTGTTGAGGTATGGGGAACCATTCAAAGTTCAGACTAATGGGCATCTGATTGCTTTTGAATTGAGGAAGCTCAATGACAGAGAGAGGAACTATTCCACACACGAGAAGGAGATGACTATGATAGTTCATTGCTTACAAGTTTGGAGGCACTATTTGTTGTGAGTGTTGTTCATTGTGAAGATGGACAGTATTAGTTTGACCTACTTCAAGACTTAGTCAAAGTTGACTCCGAAGTAGGCAAGGTGGCAAGACTTCTTGGCAGAATTTGACTTTGAGCTGATCTATAACCTTGGGTGTTGTAATGTGGTTGTGGATTCATTCAGCCAAAAATCTAAACTCAATGTGTTACAGACTTTGGGGGATAGCCAAGTTGTAATAGTCAATGATATGATTGAGTGGATCAAGGAGGGACTTGAGAATGATTCTCAAGCTTCACAGATTGTGCTATAAGTTTAGGCTTGTCAAACGAGGAGGTTTTCGATGTGAGATGGGGTCTTGTATTACTCTAAGAGCCAGGTCTACCTTACAAGATGGAAAGAACTTCACAAAGAAGTCTTGGAGGAGTGTCACAATTTAGTATGGGAAGGACACCTAGGTCAGAAGTGAACATTGGCATTGTTGGAGCACAGATTCTACTGGCCAAACATGAGGGATGATGTTGATCAATATGTGAGGACTTGTCTCACTTGCCAGTAGGATAAGTCTATGTGACTGCAACCAGCTGGACTATTGCAACCCCTTCCCATGTCAATTTGACCTTGGGTGAGTGTAAGTATGGATTTCATTACCCAACTCCTGAATGTGGATGGTTTCACTAGCATCATGCTAGTTGTTGATAGGTTCAACAAGTATGTAGTGTTTGTTCCTTGTAAGCAGCCTTGCATGGCTGAAGATGTAGCTAAGCTATTTTTCAAGAATGTTGTGAAAGCTTCAAGATTGCGATGATAAGGCCCTTGACAATTTCTTTTGGCATGTTGAAGAGTTCTTATCAAGAGTGCCAAATCTGAATGATGAAGCTCAAGTCAAGAACGTGACTTCATACTTCACATGGAGTGTGAAACTTTGGTGGAGAAGTCATCTAGCTGATGAGCAAGCAGAAAAGCCAGTCAAGCCAATCAAGTCTTAGATTAAGTTGAAGGCAGTGCTATAAGACCAATTTTAACCTGGTAATTTGAATTGGGTGATTTGTGCTAGATTTGATAACTTGAAGCACACTGGCAAAGTTTGTGACTATGTTCGACCATTTTAAGTCTTGGATCTGGAGTGTTTGAAGCTAAGCGACTTTGAGAAGTTGTATTTGTTCATCCCAAAAGAAAATCAAGGTAAACACCTTGGATCTTTGTCACTAACAATGCTCAAGGGTATGCCCCAGCCTTCACAACATTCTTGAAAAATAGCTAGGCTGCATCTTCAGTTGTGCAAGGTTGCTTACAAGGAACAAACACTGCATACTTGCTGAACCTATCAATAACTACCATGATGCTAGTGAAACCATCCACATTCGAGAGCTGAGTAATGAAATCCATATTTACACTCATAAAAGGTCAAATCGGCATGGGAAGGGGCTGCAATAGTCCAGTTGATTGCAGTCACATAGACTTATCCTACTGGTAAGTGAGACAAGTCCTTAAATATTGATCAACATCATCCCTCATATTCAGCCATTAGAATCTGTGCTCCAACAATGCCAATGTTTGCTTCTAACTTGGGTGTCCTACCCATACTAAATTTTAACACTCCTTCAAGACTTCTCTATGAAGTTCTTTCCATCTCGGAAGGTAGACCCAGCTCTCAGAGTAATACAAGACCCTGTCTCGCATCAAAAACCTCCTCATTCAACCAGCCTAAACTTGGAGCATAATCTACCAAGCTTGAGATTCATTCTCAAGTCCCTCCTTGATTCACTCAATCATGTCATTGGCCATTACAACTTGGCTATCCCCCAAAGTTTGTAACACACTGATTTGAGCTTTTCAGCTCAATGTATCTGCAACCACATTACAACACCCAGGGTTATAGATTAGCTTGAAGTCAAATTCCACTAAGAATTCTTGCCACCTCACTTACTTTAGAGTCAGCTTAGACTGAGTCTTGAAGTAGGTGGAACTAATATTGTCTATCTTCCCAATAAATTACACCCACCAAACCTATAAGTAATGAACTATCGCAGTCATCTCCTTCTTGTGTGTGGAATAGTTCCTCTCTCTATCATTGAGCTTCCTCGATTCAAAAGCAATTGAATGCCCATTCTACATGAGCACACCTCTAATCACATAATATGATGCATCAGTCTAAACTTCAAATGGTTCGCCATACCTTGACAAAGAAAGAACTAGCTCCTCTGGGAGCTTTGCCTTCAACAATTGGAATGCATCATTCTACTTCTTAGTCCACTCACATGCTCTATCTTTCTTCAACAATCTATCAGTGGGCTAACAATCTTTGAGTAGCCTGCCATGAACTTACAGTAGTAGTTAGCTAACCCAAGGAACTATCAAACTTCATGCACATTCTTCAATGTCTCCCAATCATGGATCACAACCAACTTCTCTAGATCCAAATGAATCTGACCACGCCCCATGAAATGACCCAAGAAAGGCACCTCATCCTTAGCAAAGACACACTTCTCTTTCTTGACAAAGAGCTTATGCATTCACAGTAATCTAAACATTTCACCCAAGTGCTCCTTGTGCTCATCTAGACTTTTTCTGTACACCAGAATATCATCCAAATACACCACAACACATCTATCCAATAGAGGTATAAACACATCATTCATCAAAGTGCTAAATGTTACAGGTGCATTTGATAGTCTAAAAGGCATGACAAGAAACTCATAACTTCCATACCTAGTCATGATAGTCATCTTCTCTTCATCACCTAAAGCTATCTAAATCTGATAGTACCCATGTCACAGATCGAGTTTACTAAATACTCATGCATCAACCAACTTGTTGAAGCTATCTACTACAAGGTGGAGTGGGTACTTGTTTTTTATGGTGAGCTTGTTCAAAGCCCTATAGTTGACACAAAGTCACAGCATTCCTTTCTTCTTCCTCTAGAATAGAACTGGGGCAACATAAGAGGTTGGGATGGATGTAGGAACCCAACATTCATTAGATCTACAAGCTACTTCTTTAATTCGGTCATCTCTAGTCTAGAGAGGTGATAAGGAGCCCACATTGGAGGTCTTTCTTTGCTCTTAAGTTTGATGCTGTGATCCACATGTCTCCTCACTAGTGGCTCAGTAGGAAGGTTATTCGGTATCACATCTACATACTCATCCAACACATCTTGAACCACTGAGGTGTTAGAGATCCCAAAAGTCTCTCCTTCATCCCAACCTCCAAGTAGTGTCACTAGATATAGATTGCCTCATCCATTTCTACTTGCTCATTTCATACTTATTGCACTTAGCACCAATTTTGATTGCTTGCACCGCACTGTCAGAATCATGCAAACCTTGGCTAGATCCAGCACTAGAATGCAACCAAGATAGGGGACCACTACTACTACCTCTTGCCTTATGAAATCTTGCCCAAGGATTAGCTTGAAGTCCTACATTTTGATTGCAACAAGATCTACAGCACCCTGTCAAGTTCCATCTGCACCACTACATTATGAATATCACTAGCAACCTTCTACACAGCAACAATCATAGCTTTGAAACATGTCTTAGTTGGCAACATACTAAGTCCTAATGCCTTAGCTTGGTGAGCTAAGATGTAGTTATGTGTTGCACTAGAATCCACCATTGCAATGACTTTTTGCCCTCCAAAGAAAGTCTCCACATAGAACAACTCATGTCGATCCATAGTGTGAAGGTTTGTCAAATCTTGCACATTGTTAAGGAGCTACAATCCTCCCATCTCCAACACCTTCTTGTCTTCTCCCAAAATTGCATTGACTCTAGCCTGATCAGGACAATCACAAGCCCAATGATCTAGGTGACCACAAATGAAATGGTTCTGCTCATGATCTTTTTTCTTCTCCACTGGAACTAAGTCTTTCTTCTTTGAAGGATTTTCATTCGACTTCTTTCCCTTTAATTCACTATTCTGAGTTGAAGCATTCTTTTTGTCATTGCACCGAATCTATTTCTTCCACTCAAAGTTCTCAAATTTAGCTCCCCCAAATCCTTTCCCAGTGTCACCTTTGTAATCCAGCAACCCATCTGCAATAGTTATCACCTCAGCTAAGGTTTGCACCTTTTGTCACCTTAGCTCTTTAGCTACCCAAGGCTAAATATTTCTCATTAACAAATACAACTTCTCAAAGTCACCCAGCTTCGAACACTCCAGATCCAAGACTTGAAATGATCGAACATAGTCATGAAATTTTTCAGTGTGCTTCAACTTGTCAAATCTAGTGCGAATCACCCAATCTGAATTATTGCAATCCTGTACACTTTTAAGGAGCCACAATCCTCCCATCTCCAACACCTTCTTGTCTTCTCCTAGAATTGCATTGACTCTAGCCTGATCAGGACAATCATGAGTCCAATGATCTAGGTGACCACAAATGAAATAGTTTTGCTCACGATCCTTTTTCTTCTTCGCTAGAATTGAGTCTTTCTTCTTTGAAGGATTTCCATTCAACTTCTTTCCCTTTAATTCACTATTTTGAGTTGAAGCATTCTTTTTTTATCATTATACTAAAACTATTTCTTCCACTTGAAGTTCTTAGATTTAGCTCCCCTAAATCCTTTCACAGCATCACCTTTGTAATCTAGCAACCCATCTACAATAGTTATCACCTCGGCTAAGGTTTGCACCTTTTGTCACCTTAGCTCTTCAGCTGCCCAAGGCTGAAGATTGGTCATGAACAAATACAACTTCTCAAAGGCTCCCAGCTTTGAACTCTCTAGATCCAAGACTTAAAATGATTGAACATAGTCATGAAATTTGTTAGTGTGCTTCAACTTGTCAAATCTAGCACGAATCATCCAATTTGAATTGCCAGGTTAGAATCGGTCTTGTAGCATTGCCTTTAGCTTGATCCAGGACTTGATTGACTTGACAAGCTTTCCCACTCGCTCATCTACCAAATGAGTTATCCACCAAGTTTTGCACTCCTCATGAAGTATGAAGTCACCTTCTTGACTTGAGCTTCGTCACTCAAATCCAACGCTTCCGAAAAGAACCCTTCGACATCCCAAAATAAATTTTTGAGTGCCTTATCATCATGATCCCCATCATAAGTAGTGATCTGTGCTGATTTAGATCCCTGACCTCCACCCAACAAGGCATGATGGAGCTACTGGCCTTCTTTTAGAAACTTTATTTCTTCATGCAGTGTGTCAATCTTCTCACCCAGCCTTATTAGTTCATCATTCATGCGATCCTCCAAAACTTCTAGATGGTACTCATGATCTTCCAGCCAATCCTTATGCTTCATATTTCCACATGTAGCATGGCTTTGATCATTCCCTTGCCGGTGATCAACATCAAACTGGATGGGTCTAGCCTTGAGGCCAACTTGAGCTGACTTTAGCGAGATGTTGTAATGTGTCTTAAGTTAATTTGTGAGCTGGCTAACTTGTTACTTGAGCTGACTTGTCTTTATGCCTTAGAGAAACAAATATGTGTAATGGATCTTTGGAAGTGATCTAGGTGAGCTGACTTCATTTGGGAGTTAGCGGTGTCATCGACGTCATTGGTAGTAATGTATGGATGTGCTTTCAGTGCATTGGTCGCGCAAGTGAGCCATTATAAATCTAACCATTGGAGGTAGCAGAGTAAATGGTTTTGCAGATGCTAGTAAATTATGCGAGACTTCATCCTCCTTCCATACTGCACTTCTTTTCCTGGAGCTCATGCCCTCCTAATATATAATATAATTTAGCGATTTAAGATTTAGTGATTTGGGTTTTCTTAAGATTTGAGCAGACAACAAATTTTTATTCAACCTAATTTGATGTTAGCTACCTCATCTCCTCCCATATGGCGCGCAAGGAATTCATACTACTTTAGATGCGTTAAAAATTGTAACTACATTATTTCTGGCCAATTTTGATTTTGATCAGATCTTCTTTTCATGCATCTGACATGACCAAAAATTAGCAGTTTTCAACTAATAACTATCTTAAACCATACACAACTACCGTGCTAATTTAATCTAGGTCAAGCTTTAACAAATATCATTTTCATCGTAATGCAGTGACTGTGGATTGACAACCTCAGTACAAACACCACCTACACACTTTGACCACTGACATCCATCTTTTTACGCTCCTCAATACTTACCCAAAATCAACACTATAAACATCTCAAAACTACCACTAACAGTCGATAAAAGATCGACTATCACATTTAGAGAAATGTGACAATTTTTTTTAACTGGATTGAAGTTCAACCATTTCCACCATTTCTAGATCATTATGAAACATTTAAAAATTTGAGGATGACATTAATTGGCATTAGAAGAATTTAAAACTGAAATAAAAAACAAATAACTTTTACATCAAACAATTTCATTTTTCAAATTTCTTGTTTATATCATTTGTCAAACAATTTCATTTTTCAAATTTCTTGTCATTTGCCAAACAATTTCATTTTTTCAATTTCTTGTCATTTGAATTTAAGCTACGGTATATATACATATAACCATATATCCATCCCATCATTACACATGTTGGTGCAGATGATGCATGTCTATTGTTGAAGAGGTAGTTGTTGAAGAGGCGGTTGTTGAAGAGGTGGCTATTGATTTCACAACCATCATCACTTCTATTAGCTCTTTTTTCATTTTCTCATTCTCCTCAACTAGTGGTTTATTGGACTTCAGTCTTTCTAGAGATTTTTTCAATATTGTGTTCTTTTTAGTCACCATTATTGTTCAAGTGGTGGTTGATAATTTCACAACTACCCTCAATTATGCTAACTCTTCCTTGAGTCTTATATTCACCTCATTTATTGGTTGAACTACCTTCAATTTTTCTAGTTTAGCCACCCTCAATTCTGCTAGCTCTTCCTTAAGTCTCATGTTCACCTCACTTAATGGTTGCATCGCCCTCTATTCTACTAACTTTGCCTCTAGTCTAACATTCTCTTTAACTAATGATTTATGCCACTCACTTTGCTCACTTTTCTTACACCTCCCTCTCTTATTTTGATACCACACATGCACTTGTTTAGTGCTAATATTCAACTACACAGAAAGAGTTTCTTTATGTAGCTGCATCCCAAAACACAATACAAGATTTAGACAACAATAGTTAATTGAAACTTTGATAGCTTTACTCAATAAAGAATGGATAGATAAATCAATCAACTACTTGACAAAGAATGGATAGATAAATCAGTCAACTACTTGGCAATGATCAGAAATTAGAAATGTGTTAATCATCTACTTGACTATGATTAGAAATTAGAAATGTGCTAGTCAAAACTTGCACGATTGGGGGTCCTACTCTATTTCAAATTTTCTTCTAAAAAAGCATTTTGTTCTATGGACAATCTTAGTCTCTTCCCACTTATCATACTTGACATGTTGATAAATGAGAACAAAATCAAGTGGTAGCCTTCCACTGCTCTATGATCTATTGAATTTATAAGCAAATGGATGTCCATTCTAGATCATAGCATTTATGATAGATAGGTGAGAAAAATAGCAAGCCCATCTTGGTAATAGTTCAAGTCATTAATTTATGTCAATAGTAGGCCAACACTATATAGTATATAAGGGAACATCAAATCAACCAATAAATGCAATAAAATTCAAAATTTCCTCTCTGAATCCACTTCATTAACTCCGAGTCAATAAAACTACAGATTTTGAAAGCCATAGATCAAAACAAATTGTCAAAACTCAAATTCAAATTGGAGGTAACAAAAATTCTTTAAATAGAGCCTACGTTGGAGAAATTTCCTTTTATTTGCATTTACATTATGAAAGTACATAGAATATAGAGTTCTTGTTCCTCTTGTTAGAATATCATAGAGCTTTGAGAAATTTCCATTCATTTGCATTTACATTCTGAAAATGCACAGAATATAGTGTTTTTTTTGTTCATGTTAGAATATCACAGAGCTTTGCATACATCTAGCTAAGCTTGTATTACTCTTTTACATAGTTATCTGTGTTGTTGTTTCAGTAAAGATGTCTTATTATTCTTTCCATATCAATATTATATTATTCTATATAATATAGGATTATTACCAGCTATAGATCCACCTAAAGCAGTAGTTTATCATTAAAAAAATATACTTCTACTTGTGAAAATGGCTTGTGTTTAGCATTAACTATATTTTCCATAGGATTTTTTGAAAAGGAGAAATTTAAAATTATCCCTAGGAGAAATTTGTTTTGAAAAGTTTGAATGTTCACGGTCGATAAATAGGGATGAACAATGCAAAATATGACAATGTTTAATCAAGTCAAATAGAGTCTTTCCAATTGAAAAACTTTGAACAAAGGAGAAATTTGTTTTGAACATATTGAATGCATTTCCTCCATAAATAGTTGTATGGTCACCCTCCTTGTCACCTTGCCTCTTTTGTACAACAAGACTTCCCTTTGTACGATCAGACCCATATAGTCAATGCTTTCCTTCATACAACAATGTCAATGCTATACCTGTACGACAATGTCTAGATGCTCCCACTATGCAATCCTAGGTGTCACCACATAGGTGTAGACTATACCATACAACCTTTACAATAACCCTATGATAGTTACAAATATCTATCAATTAATAAGGAGAATGTACAATTTGGCACAAGATGAAAGTTCATACAGATTTCTGATTAGATAAATGTATTGCCAATACATAGGAAAATATAATAGCGATGAATTGACACCAACAAAATAATGGCTTAATCTATAACTTGATTACATGCGAAAGCAAACAAAAAAGAGGAAACCACAGAGATCTCTCCAAAGTTCAATGCTACACGTGTGATAAGTTTGGACACACTCACAAGTTCTGTCCAAAAAGGAAGAAAAATCATGCAAACATTATTGAAGTCAAAGAAGAGGAATATTCCTTATTCTAAAGAATTCTACATTTTTGTTGGGGTTAAGAGGGAGTATTTAGTACCATAAAATCCTCATCAAAATGGATACAGAATCTATGTTCCAAGACAAAGAGTTGTTGAAATCAGCAAGGATGTGAAATTTGATGAAAACATTAGTCATAAAGAAAAATGAAAATGAAGACTACATAATTAAGAATCAGAGGGAGAACAGGTTGGACTATGTGGAAAACTTTATCAAGTTGGTTTACATCAAGACTAAAGAAATACTGATACTTTTGACCAAGCCCTTGCTAGGTTGAAAATAGAATACTTCAGAGGTAAACTTGGTATGACTAAACCATAATTATAAATTCTAAGATTAAATCTCAATCATATGTAATTTCTATTCATTAACATTATAAATGGAAAATATTGCAATATTACACTTGTGTTATTTTATGAAAGGTGACGATCTTTCATATGTGTTAGGATACTATTGCTAAGTGACAACTTAAACAATAGTTTAACCTAGTGTCAGGTATAACTATGTATTATAGTCATTAGTCCTTACACGAATGTTTTGGAGTTGTTATTAAATCCAATTCTAAATTGGTCAGGGATTATAACAACATGTGAATCAAGATTAGACTACATTAAGTTGTCCCAGAATGTGCCAGATATCTTGATTGTTATCGCTAAATCTAGTTTTGAATTGGTCAGGGATTACGATAACTCTTCTATCAGGATGAGTACATCATGATGATGTCCTGAGCTATGTCGGATATCTTGATATGAAGTTATGTGTTAGTTATCACTAAATCCAGTTCTGAATAAGTCTGGGATTGTGATAACACACTGATCAATCCTCTCTTGCTAAGAGGGAGTGTTAGAGAATAGCATCGATCTAATTGATGGAATGTATACTATAAATATATATCTATATATGTGTAGACACACACACACACACATCTATGTGTGTGTGTAATTGTATTTAATATACATAACCATCTAAATGAATTGGTGTTTCTTAACTAATGTTAATTAATCAGCAATCTAATTAATAGTTACATATATGTAGAGTTGTGACTCTATTTTAAGAGTCATACCTCTATGTATATATCACTACCTATTTGTATATTTATAAGGGATGTTTATTCAATAGTTGATAGCAATCACAACAAAAATATCAAGCAATAGTAAGCATTTAGATTCTTCTATATACAATCTTGTTTCTTAATAGTATATAGGGAAAGAGTGTATCAAAATAGTACTTTGTTCTTTTTGTGACCTTAGATTTCAAGGCTTGTTTCATCTTGTTTTACAACACCTTCAAAATTTTTCACTCGACTACATAGAAGCAACATTGATACACAAAAAATACATAACAACGAAGCATGTCTGATTGAATTTAAGGGGACCGAGCCCTCTTGCTGATTATAGAACTAAAGATATTTGACTTGTACTCTTTACGGAGTGGAGGAAAATCTTCCTGTGATAATGCATGATCCCCCAGTTATTTGGATTCTAAATCACCTATCTTCAGTCATCTTTATATATCCATTCCTTAAAAACCTTTTCATAGCATAGTTTCAAATCAAACAGTTGCTTTAAAATTCAGTTAAAATTTACACCGTGAGAGTCACCAGATGCAAATTAATGAGATGCTTGATTTTCAACTTTATTTTCTTCATCTTCTACATTCCTAATCTTATCATTACATCAGGTCATAAAATATTGTTGGCACAAACCATTTTTACAGACCACCTCATTTATTGTATTCACAATATTTCATTTCTAACAGTGTGGATGTTGTAAGTTGTAGATGTAGCAATTTAATTAAAATAACCATGCAGCTCAATAGCCTTATATTTGGTGTGCAACTTGAAGGTTTTTGGTTGCAAACTAGATAAGTGCTAGATGGTGTTTAGAAATATCTACCCCTAGGAAATCAAAAGCATATAAGCACTCTCTTAGTGAACATGAGATTTCTACACCTATAAGATAAATTTAAAGAGTCTTTAGAGAAAATAGCATAGATCTAAATTTTATCAACATTTTTTATCACTCGATCCTTCATCGCACATTTTGTTTCACTATCCTTATAAAAAAATCACAGAGAATGACCTAAAATGTCAATGAAATGACAATTTTCTTGATAGGCATTTTGTTAAAACAGTAGTAGTATGAAACTAATATTAAGTAGAGATTTTTGCAATCAAATGCATCAATGTACTTTATTGGGCATAAAGTAAACAATCATAAATTTCTTATTGCAGTTCTATCCAGAAGTCTCAACCAGAATATAGTACCCCAAACAGACTCTAAAAGGCTTACAATAGTCCTAAATAGTATACTTGTGACCCTAGTGTGAAGTAATCCCTTGAAGATCATACCATTAAAGCCTTTAATGGTGCCTCAATGAGATCCTTCATGTGAACATCATAAATGCTTGTGTTTTTTGAGTCGTATCCGAAAACATGATCTGCCAAATATTAAATGTCACAATCTTTCTTCAGTTTCAAGGATAATTTTAAAAAAAAATTAAAAAAATTGACACATCCAAACATAATAATACTTGCTAAATGCATAAGAATAACTAGATATTGGAGTCCCTAGAGCATTAAAGAGCAAAATTTGGTTGTCTTCCACCCTCCAATGCTTTCCTTTTACTTGCTCCTCCTTCATCGGAGGTCAAACCTGCACCGCCACTCAAATCCTCTCCATTTTTTAGTAACTCAATATTATTTCATCTTTTGTCCCTTACCTAGAAATAACGGTGTATACTTGATCCTCCTTCCTATTTTTCTTCCAATACATCCAATATCCCCTGTGCACTTGCTTCTTTTATTGTATGATTTCCTTTCTTACATGAGTTTTTCATTTTACACAATGATCTCTTTTTCAAGAGATTTACATCTCGAGTTGAAACTTTATGCCTACTTAAAATGGAACATTTTGAGGTTGCATATCAATGAATCGGTGAACCATTTGATGAGAATCAACTACAATCACTTAACAAGCCATTCTAAGCTTATAGATCACTAAATCGATCAACCATTCGATGAGAATCAACTACAATCACATGAAAGATTATTCTAAGGTTGTAGACCACTGAAATAGTCAGTTGTTTGATGAGAATACACTACAATCATGTAACAAGTTATTCTAAGGTTGTAGGTCATTGAATCGGTCAATCGTTTGATGCAAATCAGCTACAATTGTGTAACAAGTTATTATGAGGTTGCAGATCATTGAATCAGTCAACCAATCGATGAGAATCAGCTACAATCACATAACACTTCATTTTGAGATTGCAGATCACTAAATCGATGAACCATTTGATGAGAATTGGCTTCAATCATGTAACAAGTTAGTCTAAGCTTATAGATCACTAAATCGGTCAATCATTCTATGAGAATCAACTACAATCACATAAAAGATCATTCTGAGGTTGTGTAGATCACCAAATCGGTCAACCTTTTGATGAGAATTAGCTACAATCATGTAACAAGTCTTTCTAAGACTACATATCACTAAATCAGTCAGTTGTTCATTGAGAATCAACTACAATCACATAAAAGATCATTCTGAGGTTGTAGATCACCAAATCGGTCAATTGTTTGATAAGAATCAGCTACAATTGTGTAACAAGTCATTATGAGGTTGTAGATCACTGAATCGGTCAACTATTTCATGAGAATCAACTACAATCACATAACACACCATTCTAAGGTTACAGACCACCGAATCGATGAACTACTTAATGAGAATCACTTAGATTCATGTAACAAGCAATTTTGAGCTTACAAATCACCAAATCGGTGAACATGAGAATTAGCTACAATAATGTAACAAGTCATTCTAAGCTTACAGACAATTGAATAGGTCAACCATTCAATTAAAATCAACTACAATATCGTAAAAGATCATTCCAAGGTTGTAGATCACCGAATCGGTCAAGCGTTCGATGAGAATCAAGTATAGTTCAATGAGAATCAAGTATAATCATGTAACAAGTTATTCTAAGGTTGCAGATCACTAAATCGGTGAACTCTTTGATTAGAATTAGCTACATTCACATAAAAAGTCATTCTGAGCTTACAAATTAGTGATTCGGTCAACCGTTCAATGAGAATTAGCTACAATCACCTAACAAGTCATTTTGAGGTTGCAAATTAATGAATTGGTCAACTGTTCGATGATAATCAACTACAATCATGTAACAAGTCATTCTAAGGATGCAGATTACTAAATTGGTGAACCGTTTGATGTGAATCAACTACAATCACGTAAGATCGTTGCTGTGAAGATTACCTGTCATTCTCAACATCAGTTAGAAGATATATGTGGCGCATCATTCGATTGAAGATTTTTAGTTAGGGATGCTTTGAATCTTGGCAAAGATATTTTTTATTATTAGATTTATATTGCGAATATAATTTTGCTTAATAAAATATTTATGTGTTCAAGTTTTAATGTACAAGAGTTTTAAAAGGAAAAATGTCAACATATTTTACAAGCTATTTTGAGCTTATAGGTCACTAAATTGGTCAATTGGTCAATGATAATCAACAACAATCACATAACAAGTCATTCTAAGAATGCAGATCACCCAATCGGTTAAGCGTTTGATGAGAATTGGCTACAATCACATAAGAGGTTGTTCTGAGGTTGTAGATCACTGAATCAGTGAATCATTCGATGTGAATCAACTACAATCACTTAACAAGCCATTCTGAGCTTATAGATCATCAAATCGGTGAATCGTACAATGAGAATTAGCTACAATCACGTAACAAGCCATTTTGAGCTTACAAATCACCGAATTGGTCAACCGTTCGATGAGAATTAGCTACAATTATGTAACACGCTATTCTAACATTGCAGATCACTGAATCGGTGAACCGTTTGATGAGAATCAACTATAATCACATAACAAGCAATTCTAAGCTTATAGATCACTAAATCAGTTAACCGTTCTAGGAGAATCAACTATAATTGCATAAAAGATCATTCTGAGGTTGTAGATCACTGAATCAGTTAACTATTTGATGACAATCAGCTATAATCACATAGAAAGCCATTCTAAGCTTACAGATCATTGAATTGGTCAACCGTTTAATGAGAATCAACTACAATCACATAAAACATCATTCTGAGGTTGTAGATCATCGAATCAGTCTACTATTTGATAAGAATCAGCTACAATCATGTAACAAGTCATTTTGAGGTTGCAGATTGGCAAATCAATCAACCATTCGATGAGAATCAACTACAATCATGTAACATACCATTTTGATGTTACAGATCGTTGAATTGGTGAACTTTTTGATGAGAATCAGCTACAATCATGTAACAAGCCATTCTGAGCTTACAAATCACCGAATCGGTCAACCGTTTGATGAGAATCAACTTTAACAAATGTGGTACAAAAATCAATGTATACAATCTAGTATTCTGACTTACTCATTTTGCAACCTGACAAACTCCATAAATTTTCACAAAGTTTTGAACATCTTTATACAACTCTAGCCAAAAGTATTTCTCCTTAAGCAAATTCCATGTCTTATCAACACCAAAATGTCCAACCAAACCACTACTATGTTTCTCCTTTATCAGATTAGTTCTCATTGCTCCTCTTTGTATACACAACTAAATACCTATAAACAACATACCTTCTTGAATAAAATATACATCCCATTTAGTATTCTGTTGATCTTGAATAGGTGCCAATACTGTAGGTACTACACAAGGACTCAAACCTTTTTTGATCAAACCTTTCTCCAGTAACTCTTGAATCTATTGGTTCAATTCTTGATTCTCGATAGGTGTCAACTGCTGGGGTGCCTTGTTCAGTAAACTAGCTCTAGGGATTAGATCCATGCAATGATCAATGCTTCTTTTCGGTGATAAACCATTAGGTACATTATTAGAAATGACTTCAATATACTCGGTGAGTAACTTACCAATCTCCTCAGGAATGCTATCATCTATTTTCTTACTTGGTTTGTTAGAAATCACAGCAAAACATACATCATTCTTCTTCAAGTCTTTAACAAACTTTCTTCCTTCCATCAAGCAAATTTTCACAGACGTGTAAACATTACTAACAGGTTCTTCCATCAAAGGTAAGAAGATTTTTTTTCTCCCATCAACCCAAATAGTATACTTATGCAATCTCCTATTATGTATAGCATGTCTATCATATTCCTAAGGTCTAGCCAACAAAATATGACAACAATCCATAGGCATGATATCACACAACACCTTATCATAGTACTTTCCAATTTTCAAATTCACATAACATTGTTCACTTACCAAGAGTGTATGCTAATCTTTGATCCATGAAATATGATAGGGCTTCAGATGTTCCAACCTCTTCAACAACAACTTTGTGACCATCTCCTCAAATGCCAGATTCTCTGAGCTTTCAATGATTACCTTCCAAACTTTGTTAGAAACTCTACATCTGGTCTTGAACAAACTTTTCCTTATCAGATCTTCCTTTTTACTTTCATTTCACATTGCTCTTCTTACTATCAAGTTATTTTCCTTCTTAGGTTCATTCTATGACTCTTCCTACACTAATATATTTCTACTACTACCAGCCTTCTTACTAGCATGTGTACATTCGAAAGATTGATGTCCTTCTTCTACATAATTATAACAAGTTCCTCAAAAATTACCTCTATTATAACCACCTCAATAGTTATTGCCTCTGCCTCCAGATGAACTTTCACCTTTCCACTCGGTCTTGCCTTTATCTAGATTTATCTTTTCAAGTTCAGATCTACCATTTTCACCATTAGATCTACCTCTTCCTCTAGGGAATCTACCACCTCTTCCTCTTTGCCTCTACTCATGTCTCTTATTCAATTTCTCCTTAGCTTTTAATGCAAATTAATAAGCCTCTTCAATGTCTCTATTACCATCAAGTTATTTTCCTTCTCAAGTTCACTTGGTGACTCTTCCTGCACTAATGTATTTCTACTGCTACCAGCCTTCTTACTAGCATGTGTACATTCAAAAGATCAATGTCCTTCTTCTCCACAATTATAACAAGTTCCTCAGAAATTACCTCTGCTATAACCACCTAAGTATTTACTACCTCTACCTCCAAATGAACTTTCACCTTTCCACTTGATCTTGCCTTTATCCATATTTGTCTTTTCAGGTTCAGATCTGCCATTTTCACCATTAGATCTACCTCTTCCTCTAGGGAATCTACCACTTCTTCCTCTTTGCCTCTATTCATGTCTCTTATTCAATTTCTCCTCAGCTTTTAATGCAAATTGATAAGCCTCTTCAATATTCTCTAATTTAACCAAACTAATTTCTTCTTGGATGGAAACTCTCAAACTATTCACGTATTTAGCAATTCTTTCTACATCATCTTCATCATGTCCAAATCTGATATCTAATCTATAGAATTCCTCAGTATAATCCTTTACCGAGCTATCTTTCTACCTTAAACTTTGCATTTTCCTAACTAGGTTAATCTGATAATCACAAGGTAAGAACTTTCCTTTCAACTTATTCACCATTTTGTTCTATACCTTGATTTTGTCTTTGTCTTTCCTCTTTCTATCCAGTTACAGATGTTCCCAGCATAAGGATGCATGACTTTTCAACTTTGTGCTTGTAATTTTCACCTTCTTTTCCTTAGGAATGTTCTCATATTCAAAATATTTCTCCATCTCTATGATCCAATCCACCAATTCATCAGAATTCAATTTTCTACCATACTGAGGAGGATTAAAATGTGGCATCGAATTCAAACTTGTGAAAGCCTTCAAGAATCATTCTTCACCTTGATCCATCATAGATGTAGGTTTTGCATTCACTTGCTCTTCCTCAACTTCATCATCACTAACATCTTCAAGATGTTTGTCTCTTCTCTTAGGTATTTCAACAGCTTCTGACCTAGTAGCAAATTATCTTAACATGTCTACCAATCCTGGATCTACATCTTGCCTCCCACGAACTCACCTCCCATGAACCATCTTGGAAATCCTCTGTAATTGTAGGTTAGATTACAATCTACCACCCCATAACAATTCAATAGGGTTTCACAAGAAGGAACCTACAAATCTAGATTCATAAACCTAGATCCAAATCTCATCTTGCTCTGATACCACCTGACGTAAGGTAGGATATGATGGGGCCAAACTATGGCACACCCAACCAATCCACCCTACTCAACAACATGTGGAAGCCAAAAAAAACATAGTGAGAGAGAGAATGCTAGATCTTTCATTAATTTTCATCAAATAGATTCAGACATGTCAGACTGTAAGGCCTTCTTGGTTATGGCTAGATATTACAATGAAATATAAAAGTCCTCAAACATGCAAGGATCTGTCAATAATCTTCAATCTATTATCTCCTATCTTCTATCAAAATTGACTCCCTAAACTCTAACCAAACAACTACATTTATACAAGAGGCTACCAAACTGAGTCGGCCTTCAGATCCACAATCAATAGAAGGAATGACCATAACTAGGACCACATGCTTCCCAATGATGGATACCAACATTAAATCTATGACCCAAATTAATTCCACAAGTTGGCCTCCAGAGGAACTCAAAATAAACTACTTGTTAAGCAAGGATGACCGAGCAACAAACAAGCATCACCGAGTGCCAGAGAAACGACCAACTGCCCAAGAGATAACTGACCAACTACCGAACTAACTTGGTTAAAGAAGGAATCGATCAACACAGACAAACTCAAATATGTTTTTGGTGACACAGGATTGCCAAGGACCTGAGATGCTCCTCCATCATTTATAGCCTTCACATTATCAATAAACTATTGTGCTAGGATTTCACAGAGATTATACTTCATGTTTTCTTTCGCCATTGATGAGGCATATTAATGCCATACTTTAGGATACCCTAGGCTGATAATAGCTAGATCTTTTTCTCTATTTTGATACATTTACCATAAGACTTCTATGTTTTTCTGTTAATATATGGCATGCTGCCATCGGACATATAACTTGGTTTAAACATACTTAAATATGCTATGCTTGGATATGAATTACTATATTTCTTATTTTGAATGACATGGTTGTCTTTCAAATGAGTATAGTAGTTGTTTGAATAGCCAGATCTGGGATAACACGCTTCCCAATGATGGATACCAACATTAAATCTATGACCCAAATTAATTGCATCCTCCTTCATCCTGCACTTCTTTTCTTGCACTTCTTTTGCTAGAGCCCATGTCCTCCTAATATATAATATAATTTAGTGATTTAAGATTTAGTGATTTGGGTTTTCTTAAGATTTGAGCAGACAACAAATTTTTATTCAACCTAATTTGATGTTAGCTACCTCATCTCCTCCCATATAGCGCGCAAGGAATTCGTACTACTTTAGATGCGTTAAAAATTGTAACTACATTATTTCTGCCAATTTTGATTTTGATCGGATCTTCTTTTCATCCATCTGACATGACCAAAAATTGGTAGTTTTCAACTAATAACTGTCTTAAACCATACACAACTACCATGCTAATTCAATCTAGGTCAAGCTTTAACAAATATTATTATCATCATAATGTAGCAAATGGGGATTAACAACCCAGTACAAACACCACCTAAACACTCTAACCACTGACATCCATCTTTTTACACTCTTCAATACTTACCCAACATGAACACCGTAAACATCTCAAAACTACCACTGACAGTCGATAAAAGATCAACTATCACATTTAGAGAAATGTGTCAATTTTTTTTAACTGGATTGAAGTTCAACCATTTCCACCATTTCCAAATCATTATGAAACATTTAAAAATTTGAGGATGACATTAATTGGCATTAGAAGAATTTAAAACTGAAATTAAAAACAAATAACTTTTACATCAAAAAATTTCATTATTCAAATTTCTTGTTTATATCATTTGTCAAACAATTTCATTTTTCAAATTTCTTATCATTTGCCAAACAATTTCATTTTTCAAATTTCTTGTCATTTGAATTTAAGCTATGTTGTATATACATATAACCATATATCCATCCCAACATTACACATGTTGGTGCAGATGATGCATGTCTATTGTTGAAGAGGCAGTTGTTGAAGAGGTGGTTGTTGATTTCATAGCCATCCTCGCTTCTATTAGCTCTTTTATCATTTTCTCATTTTCCTCAACCAGTAGTTTATTGGCCTTCAGTCTTTCTAGAGATTTTTTCAATATTGTGTTATTTTTAGTGACCATTGTTGTTGAAGTGGTGGTTGATAGTTTCACAACTGCCCTCAATTTTGCTAACTCTTCCTTGAGTCTTATATTCACCTCATTTATTGGTTGAACTACCTTCAATTTTGCTAGATTAGCCACCCTCAATTCTGCTAGCTCTTCCTTAAGTCTCATGTTCACCTCACTTAATGGTTGCATCACCCTCTATTCTACTAACTTTGCCTCTAGTCTAACATTCTCTTTAACTAATGATTTATGCCACTCACTTTGCTCACTTTTCTTACACCTCCCTCTCTTATTTTGATACCACACATGCACTTGTTTAGTGCTAATATTCAACTGCATAGAAAGAGTTTCTTTATGTAGCTGCATCCCAAAACACAATACAAGATTTAGACAATAGTAGTTAATTTAAACTTTGATAGCTTTACTCAATAAAGAATGGATAGATAAATCAATCAACTACTTGACAAAGAATGGATAGATAAATCAGTCAAGTAATTGACAATGATAAAAAATTAGAAATGTGTTAATCAGCTACTTGACTATGATTAGAAATTAGAAATGTGCTAGTCAAAACTTACACGATTGGGGGTCCTACTCTGTTTGAAATTTTCTTCAAGAAAAGCATTATGTTCTGTGGACAATCTTAGTCTCTTCCCAGTTATCATACTTGACTTGTTGATAAAGGAGAACAAAATCAAGTGGTAGCCTTCCACTGCTCTATGATCCATTGAATTTATAAGCAAATGGATGTCCATTCTAGATCATAGCATTTATGATAGATAGGTGAGAAAAATAGCAAGCCCATCTTGTAACAGTTCAAGTAATTAATTTATTGCAACAGCAGACCAACACTATACAATATATAAGGGAACATCAAATCAACCAATAAATGCAATAAAATTCAAAATTTCCTCTTTGAATCCACTTCATTAACTCTTAGTCAATAAAACTATAGATTTTGAAAGCCATGGATCAAAACAAATTATCAAAACTCAAATTCAAATTGGAGGTAACAAAAATTCTTTAAATAGAGCCTACGGTGGAGAAATTTCCTTTTATTTGCATTTACATTATGAAACTACATAGAATATAGAGTTCTTATTCCTCTTGTTAGAATATCATAGAGCTTTGAGAAATTTTGATTCATTTGCGTTTACATTCTGAAAATGCACAGAATATAGTGTTTTTGTTGTTCATGTTAGAATATCACAGAGCTTTGCATACATCTAGCTAAGCTTGTATTACTCTTTTACATAGTTATCTATGTTGTTATTTCAGTAAAGATGTCTTATTATTCTTTCCATATCAATATTATATTATTCTATATAATATAGGATTATTACTAACCATAGATCCACCTAAAGCAGTAGTTTATCATTAAAAAAAATACAGTTCTACTTGTGAAAAAGGCTTGAGTTTAGCATTAACTGTATTTGCCATAGGATTTGATGAAAATGAGAAATTTAAAATTATCCCTAGGAGAAATTTGTTTTGAAAAGATTGAATGCTCATGGTCCGTAAATAGGGATGAACAATGCAAAATATGACAATGTGTAATCAAATCAAAATAGAGTCCTTCCAATTGAAAAACTTTGAACAAAGGATACATTTGTTATGAACATATTGAATGATTTTCTTTCATAAATAGTTGTACAATCACCCTCCTTGTCACCTTGCCTCTTTTGTACCGCAAGACTTTTCTTCGTACAATCAAACCCATATGGTGAAAGCTTTCCTTCGTATAGTGATGTCAATGCTCTACTCATACGACAATGTCTAAAATGCTCACACCGTGTAGTCCTAGGTGCCACCACACAGGTATAGACTGTACCATACAACCTTTACAATAACCCTATGATAGTTACAAATATCTATCAATTAATAAGGAGAATGTACAATTTAGCACAAGATGAAAGTTCATACAGATTTTTGATTAGATAAATGTATTGCCAATACATAGGAAAATATAATAGTGATGAATTGACACCAACAAAATAATGGCTTAATCTAGAACTGTTGTGAGGTCTCACACCCTCGCCCCAATATACTTGGGGACCCCCCTTTTTTGATATTTTAATTTTCCACATGAAAGATGGAGCAAAAATTGAAATTATATCCTTCAACAAATTTTAAAATCGGGCATTGGCAATTTTCAAATTAAACTTATCACCTAGGAAATTCAAAATTTGGCCCATAAATTAAAAAAATCTAGGCATTTATTTGATAAATTGGCAATGATTATTAAAATCTGAGATCAAAAAATAAATATTAGGCAATTAAAATTGAAATCTGGTTGCATTGAACTTAAAGCCTTCTTTGAAATTTGAAATTTTAGCCTTAAAAATTAAAAAAATCTAGGCACTAAGTTTTAAAAATTTGGCATGGAAATTAAAAATTGGGACATTGGTCTTTGAATTTAGGGCCCTTTATATATAATGCAAGGCATGAAAACAAAATTAGGGCCCCTCATTATATGGCGCAGGGCTATTACCCAATGTATTTCAAAGTCTAGGCATTTTTGTTTTATTTTCAATGCAATTTCTCTATTCAAGGCCAGGTCGGCACCCATCTCTTAGCATTTAATTAGTTTTGTTAACTCCTTTGGTATTTATTTGTTTTTTGTTGGCTCTCTTGGAAAGTCAGCCCTAGAATTAGGAGCCCAATGCAACTATAAGGGGAGCGCAAGCCCCTCTTCCTCTCCTCATCCATTCCCAACCCTCGAACATTAAGGAGTAGAGCAGCAAGATCCCTGGGAGACTTGCGACTTCAAGGCATTAAGGAGCGATTTGGTTGTCAAGAGGAGCAAGCCCAAAAATTTGATAGTTAAGGGAAGAATTTGTTGAGAGAAGACTGACATTTGTAGGGGAGATCCAAAAATAATTAGGAAGCTGTGATTTGTTTGAGGGCAATCTCCTCTAGCCACGAAATCAAGAGTAGATAGGAGCAGCAGTGACAGTGATTAGGAGCCACTAAAATTGCCCAAGGGGGCATTGCAAAATTGTTAAGTGGAGTGGCAGGATAGGGCATTGAAGGGCAGTGCCTTAGGGTGTGAAATAGAAAAGTTTAGCAAGAGGGCCTGATATTAAATCAGGACAGATTTTATTTTGTCAGGCCAGGCCTGCTATTGGATAGAGGCTTCGAAATTACCTAGGGAAGGCCAGAATTTTATGGAGCTCCAAATTTATGAGGGTGCCTAGATCTGATATAAGGGCATCATAGTTTGAAGAAGGCAGATTTCTGAATTAGCAAAGAGGATTTGAATCTGGTCAAGAGTCCAGGTCTGAACTGTAGGGAAGATTTTGATTGAGGAAGAGCATACTTGCCATATAGAAAAGAGGCCACTGAAATTTAGAAGAAAGAAAAGATTTTCCAGAGAGGAGGCTGCCATTTGATATCAAAGAGCCACGAATTTTAACAAGATACCACATCTCAGTTTGACAAAGAAAGAAAACTACAGATCTGATTTGCCCAGCCCTACCATTTCAAGAGGAAAATTGGCAAAATTCAGTAAGTGTATTTAACTTATTCTCTTCAATTGTTATCTTGTTTTTGGTGTTGGAGATAAGTTTCAGGATTGAGAGAAGGCTGGCTCATTAAGTGGATTTCTCAATTGTCTTGATTGGTTTCTTTCCCTTCTTGCTTGCATCATCCATTCCATCACCTCATCATCTCATTAGGGCTGGAAGTTGGGAGATATAAGTGTAGTTTCTATTTAGGATTTGGAGAAAAGCAGAGATAAGTGTAGTCCCACCCCTAGGAAAGAAGAGGAGATATAAGTGTAGTCCATCCCTAAGGTAACGAAGACACAAAAATAAGTGGTAGTCCATCTCACTAGGTGAAGAGGCAGAGATAAGTGTAGTGTGATAGGATTTGGTGAGGTAGAAATATGTTTGATCACCCCTAGGAAGGGAAAGGAGAGATAAGTGTATTCCCACCTCACTATAGAATGAAGGGGCAGAAATAAGTGTTTAAGATGGTGGATGCTAGTGCAAGCAACAACTGAATTAATACCAAAATAGGAGACAAGGAAGATATGATGCCCAAGACCACCTTCTTCTCGAAATTGAAGTGATTCTGAGACACTAACATCAATATTATTGACATGATACAATTGAGAGATAGGTTGAAAAGAGGCCAATCCTCTATGGCAAAGAGAATCTACAAGTCAAGAATTGTGCATGTTGTTTCCTTCCCTCCTACTCTACCTTGTCTAGAATTGATCATGGAGTGTGCATCTCGGCTTGATATTGTGACCAAGTCCATCATATTTGGTTAAGAATAGCAAGTGTTGGCTAACATTAGTGGGCAAGTGATAGAAGAAGTGTTCAATATACCCCAACAGGGGGGCATGATAGTAGTGTTAATGGATCAAGCGGCTAGGTTCTTTCAGGACAATCAGGATGTCTGCTTTGCTCTACTAAAATAGAATTGGTTACATGAAGGCAAGAAGGGAGTCACCAAGATGTCAAAGCTCACCAAGTCAAATTTCAAATCAAAGTATGGTGACCTCATTATGCTTCTCAACCCGGTCATGGGCTCCGCTCAAGGTATGCAGTTTGAAACTTGGATGTACTATTTTATTGAAGGTATTGAAAATGGAAAGAGAAAGTTTGATAAGGCTAGAATTATAAGTGAAAATTTAGAGTTGCAACTTAGGACAGTACAAAATCAGAAACAATTCTACATGGGGTCCTATCTTTTTTTATTTGATTGCTAGATTGTTTGAACATCCTGGACTTAAGGCTAGAGGGGTAATTGGCAATGGGCCTGGACAATGCTTGGTGCATGAGTGATATCCATAGCTTCATTTGCACAACACCAAGGACTATAAGATATTTTATGATGCCTTTGCCATGAAGATGGTATGCATATTGCAAAGGACACCCGCAAGGAGGCTCTTGTTGGAGGCGGAGGCAAAAATCAAGAAGTTTGGGAGTTGGTTCATCCAGTTTCTGAAATTCACATACATAAGAGTGGTTGGATGCATGACTTGTCCCAAGAGGCTTCCAAGATACCCACCCGATAGGATAGTTTTGATGGAGTTGGCTAGACAACCTGAGCAATATGACAAAATTATGAAGCTCAAAGGTGAGACAAGGGTGACCCTCTCACTCATGATAGGCAATGATAGTTGTCCCAATCCTCTCGCCTTTGCAACAGTGAAGAAAGAGTTAGAATAATATCATATAGCATGGTATAAGGCAAGGCAATGATTTGATCATAATGGTCTAATCAAGACATCTCATGGGGCTCCATTCAAGCATATCCCTACTTTGGAGGATTTTTGGGCCAATGCACAGGATGAGTTTCACGTGAGGAAGTTAGCTTTCTCAAGGTTATCATTGGACATGATGACGGCATGCAAGTGGAGAAATCTTAATATTCTGGATCAATTGGAAGAGGATGAAAATGTGCTAAGAGAAGATTATAATATAGTAGAAGGAGCAGAGTTGGATCCAGTTAATTGGGATGGTCATCAGGATCCATCCTTAGAGGCAATTAATAGAATAGTCGAGCTACACACTGAGTGGTGGTATAACAAGAAGTTTAGGCAATTGAAAAGTCAAAGGGTACACCTTACCTATGAAAGGATGAAGCTAGTGGAGGAGACTCTAGTGGAGTCAGTTGGATGGCAAGGTGGTGGCAGTAGCCAGCAGCAACAAGCAGTTAAGAATAAGAAGAGAAGTTTGGAGGTTGAGAAAAATAATGAACATCAAGAGCCTCCTGCAAAGAAACATAGTAAAGTTCCATCAAGGGAGAGCATAACTAAGGCTAGGAGCCAAGAGGTTGGTACAAGTGATCAAAGGATGGTAGTAGAGGTGAGCTTTGGTTAAGAATCAAGTGGCTATAGTAATAGTACAGAGTACTCTCCTCTTTCAGAGAACCAAGTTAAGGAGGATATGACAATTAGTAATGAAGGAGATAGGCCATTAATATCAAGACTCTATCAGATGAAGAAGGAAAACAAGTGCCCGAGGCCATTGGTGATGCTATGCTAGTTGAACCAAATCTAGAAATGTGAAGATGCATTGCACCATCATGGTTGAAACAGATGCTTATGCCAAGGGAACAGGTTGTGGCCATTCGGATAGTTGAGGATATTCAAGGGTTAGTGGAAAAAGGAGATGATATTGGACAGAAACAAATGGCAGGAATAGTGGCTAAGGTAATCAGGCATGGTGATGATGGTCACCAAAAAGATCAAATTGTGGTGCTAAAGGTTAATAACGTAGTGGGTGAAATTGTGGCCCAAGGATATGAGGTAGTAGAACATGACATGGGAAAAGTCATAGATGACATGGAGTGTGGAGCTTCAGGAAGGCATAGCTTTGGTAAGGGAAACGTTAAGAAAGGTAAACAAAAGGAATGTGGAGTTGGAGATGGAAGTCAAGTATTGGAGAGATAGCTAGCCTATCCAACAGTTGCATCCGGCAGCCCTTCCACAAGATAGTGGGAGCAACATGGAAGAGATATTAGCTCGAGAGAAAGGAACACAAAGGTGGATTATTAGTATAATTCAAGAAGGGTGAAAGTTCTTGCCTACCTTTATCTTGACATTTAGGTCATTTGTGTCTCTTAGGGACAAATTTAGACCATTTGAGGGGAAGTGGAAGGATTTCCTTCTAATTCATGACTTAACCATTCCCAGGCTACATGCAGCCATAGAGTTATCGAAGGGATCTTTGGTGAAGGCCAAGTTGATCAACAAAGGAGGAAACAATATTATGGAGTCTTGGTATGTTACCTTGACTACTAGATCAAGGGTACTCGAGGAGATACAAAATGAAATTGCACAGTATAGTCTAAACATCGACACTTTCATTTCAAGTATGTTGAGTGATGCGGGGATTGCACTTGATTTTGAGGAAATTAAAGAGGAGGATTTTAATGAGATAGAGTTTGGATCAAGATTGGATGAGTTGGGGAAGGTTGTCATCAGAGAGAAATAGTTGGACACCCTTGCCTCTCTCAGGGCCCTTATTGAGTTTGCAAAAGATAATGAGAAGGAGAGTGAGAAGACACTACAAGAAACAAAGAACATCATGAACACAGTTGATCGTAGGATGAGGCATACACCTTGCCCTCCCATGGAAGAAGTCAACAACATGTTAGCTAAGTTCATTGCTTATGCTAAGAAGATGAAAGAAAGTGGTAGAATTGTATTAGAAGATCATTTGATGTAAGCCCAAGTGGCAATTTTTCCTTTCTTCTTGGGTAGGGTAGGTGTCTGATTCTGATTGGTAACCATTTTGGTGCCTTCTCATTGGTTACCACTTTTCCTTTTTTTTCATTGGTCTATTGATGAGGTGGTATCTTCTCATTAGCCAATGGGGTGGTCACCCTAATTAGGGTTTCTGGGATTTAATCTGGATCATTGATTTTGCCTCTTAATCTTGGTCGTTCATTGTAATTTTGAGCCTCTATATAAGGCCATTTGTTCTCATTTGTAAAGGGTTGAAGAAAATTGTTGCTAATATAATACCAAAATTGCTTCTCTTGTCATTGTTGTGTCTTGCATGGTGATTAAGAACACTTGGTGTTATTGCATGGTTTCTAATTCCAATTGTTAAAGTTAGATTTCATTAAGTTGTTAAAGCAAATTTCATTTCAAAGTGTTAAAGTAAGAGTAGAAGTAGATGGCTAGTTGTATGGTGATATTGGTAAATGTTTGATAGGGATCTATTTACTAGGCCACTAGCATCTTAGTGGCTTGTTAAGGAGCCTTGTGTGGTAATCTAGTCCCATTCCCCTTGAATCATTGCACCAATGGAGGTAACACCGCTAGCAAGCTTTCATTAGGTTGATCCATATCCATTCGCCAATCTTTTCATTCAGTAGGAGTAGTAGTAAAGTGAGAAGTAGTTAAGTAGTGAGAGTTTTAGAAGAACAAAGTTGAGAGTGATACAAACTAAGTATACATTGCAAAGCTAAATCATCATCATAGCAATAATTTGACATCCTCAAGTGAACAATGTAAGCCTGCCGAAGTGATTACTAGCAAATCAAATTTATATAACTGAGTTTGTATCCATAGGTATAAGGAACCTTGGAGTATTCTCATGTTCTTCATGAGTATATATACTTTTCAAGAGAGGTTAGAGTGTTTGGTATGCTTTATCAAGTATTCAATTGCTATATGTTATGTAGTGGTACAAAACTGACATCAACATTATTTGGCGCTAGAAGGAGGGCCTGATTATTGATAGTGTTTCTTTGAGGGTTTGTTGACATTCAACTATGGTGAAAGATGTTGCTTCCACATAGAGACATTATACCAGTCTTACAGCCTAATCTCAGATTTGAAGATGATCAAGAAGATATCATCTCAGGATTGAATTCACTTGCTTGGAGAGTTAAGAGAAGTGCACCTGAATATATGCGAGTAACCTTTGTGTTAGAAGAAGAAGAGGAAAAAGCTCAAAGAATTGAAAGAGAAATTCAAAGGAGGTTGGAACGCTAAAGAGAGCTAGAAAGGAAGCTTGAACAAGAAAGAAAAGCACAAAGGTTGGTCCAATCCACCCTTCAAGAGGATCAAGACTGAACATAAAGTTGGATAGGAGAATTGGGTCTTTCTCTCCCGAAAGGTTTGAAAAATTACAATCAGATAAGAAGCAAAGGATACTAAGGTCTACACCACACCAAGAGGAAGACTTAGTTGATTTGCAATTTCAAAAGAAAGGAAGGAATCATTGGGTAGGTAATACTACAAGTTTGGTAAATTCCTCAAGTAGTCCAGTTCAAGTTCCAAAGGTTTCAAGCTTACAAACCCCAGTAGGTCAGCCAACTCAGGCTCAAGCTAGTCAAGTTGTAATGGCTCATCAAAAACAACAATAGCAACAACAACAACCACCACCATAGCAACAACAACCTCCATGGATCCAAAATAATGCCTCACCCATCTCATTTCAACAGTATCATGACCTACCAAAGAATCCATCAAGATTTTGCTCTAAATTTTTTGTTAATGACCCCAACCGTATAGTAGAGGAGCATATCAAAGTATTTGAGGATGCACTATGCAACAAAAGGATTCAACATGAAGATGTAGTGTGTAGGATTTTCCCTTACTTGTTGGCGGAAGTGCCCTATTATTGGTTTGTCAATTTTCCAGTGTCATCTATAATGGGATGGACTCATCTCAGAGATGCTTTTATAGGAAAATTTGGCATGCCCACTACACCATTGGAGTTGCATAGGTTGTTTGTGGATATCAGGAGACAAGATAAAGAGTCAATTAGTTCCTTCAACAATCATTTCCACAAGGCTTACATGAGATTGTAGACTCCTTACATAATTCAGGAGGCGGGTGCCTTACAGGCATACTACAGTGCCTTAGATAGTCAAATGGCTATGTTTACAAGGATGGTGAACCCTTCCCCTACAACACTAAATGAGGCTTATGCTAAAGCAATTGAAATAGGGAAGCAGTTAGGCCACCAAGGATTGGAACCACAAGGTATTAGGTATCCAAACAATCCAGTCCCACAACTTCCATACCAGGCACCTAATAATCAGCTTGTGGTACATCCAGGACCTCCATTGTCTTAGGCACCACCATCAATGCTAGTTTATCTGCAAGGTGCAAGTTCATCAACTAGAACACAAGAGGAGAAGGATGAAATAAAGGAATTGATTGAGCAAGTCAAAAAAATTTCCACGGAGGTCACTTATTTGAGAAATCAAAGTAATCAATTCCAAGCCTCTCAGAGGAACAACCAAGGTGGTTATTAAGGAAATAATTATCAAGGTGGAAATTATCAAGGAGGGTATCAAAGGAATAACTACAAGGGTGGATACCAGAGAAATTATCAGGATCGAGATTATCAAAGAAATAACCAAGGTGGAGATTATCAAAGAAACAACCAAGGTTGTGGTTATCCAAGGAACAATCAAAATAACAATCATCAAGGTGGTAACCAATCACAAGATCAAGGATACAATAATCAGTCTAATCAAAAGAGGACTTGGAATACTAGCCCAAACAATGGAAATATGGTGTTGCCACTTGATAATCAAGCTCCAATAGATAGCAGGCCAGTGGAGAGGATATTTTCAGCTGAGTCTCCCTTGTCTCAATATTGCAGATTCCATGAGACTGGTCAACATTCAAAGTTTGGATGTGTTGAGTTCAAGAGAGCTTCTAACCTATTCCAGAAAGTGGTGGATGAGTCTATGAATCAAGAATATATTAAGGTCACAAGGTATGAAATTGTCCCATCCCCAAGTTATCTAGAATGCTTGACTTTCTAAGAGGTTTCATTTCCTCCAGAATTTGAAGCATATGAGGAACATCAAGGGAGATTCCCTCCTGAGTTAGCCAATGGACCAATTAGTGAAGTAATAGATCAAAATGAGTATAGCAATGGGTCAGATTTTTCTTTCCCACCATTAGGTGATTCTGTTCTAGTTCAAGGAACAGGAGGGAACCAAATGTTTCAATAGCCAGCTAGCAATGCAAGGTTCTATCAAAGGAATCATAGCAATAAGAGGAATGATGGACCTTTCACATCCTCCATACCTTCGAACAATTATAATACACCTCCACATCCCAATGTGAGTAATGTACCAAATCCTCCAAGGGATGCACCCGAGTATAGACAAGGTAACAACAACCATGGTAATGGACAACAGAGTTCTTAGCAAAGCACACAACAAAGTAATCAAGGTGTTCAAGGGTCACAAAGTGCCATGAAAACACAAGAAGCAAAAAAAGGAAGGATAGTAAGCAATTCAGTGAATAATGATGAGTTGAAGAGACTTGGACAGAGTGTGATAGAGGATATGAGGAAGATCAAAATTAGTCTCCCTTTGTTTGAATTGTTGAAAGTAACAAAAATTAGGGATACATTCCTTAATAGTTTGAAGGACAACAAGTCACAAGAGTCTCACACTCAAAGTGCAATGACACCTACCCAAGCAACTCATGCATCAGGGAGGCCTCCTCCCAACCCAGTACATGTGATCAAAGACATCCCATGTGGGAACATGACAAATTCATCTCAAGGGATTTCATATGGTGAGATGGGAAACCCTACACAAGAGGTTGCATATGGTGACATCAGTAATTTTAGCAGACAATAAGAGCCTCGACCTGTTTATGTGGCACAAGGATCAATGCCAGTAACACAATAGACTCAAGGAAGTTAAGATCCAGTAAGGAATAAAGAAATAGTGAAAGTAGAAGAGGCAGTCCAACCAATAGATTTTGGGAAAAATCCTAAGCAAGTACACAAGGCACAAGTAGTATTTTATCAAGGGAAAGATGAACCAGCCCCATTCTTGCTCTCAGTAAGAATATTTGGGAAGCTTCTCCATAATTGTTTGATAGATTTAGGAGCTTTGAGTAACATCATGCCTTTAGCTATTTGTAGAAGATTGGGAATCACACCTTTGGGATCTAATAATAAGGTTACTCAATTGGATAAGACTGAGGTCCTAGTGGTGGGTGAACTACACAACATACACATGCAATTGGCATCTGATCCAAGGAAGGAACACATGGTAGATATTTCAGTGGTGGATGTGGCTGATTCCTATGGTTTGATTCTAGGAAGGGATTGGGCAAGAAGGTTAAATGGATACATGGCAACTAACTTTTCTCACATGTGGCTCCCGTGGAAAGGGCTTGCCAACCAAATTAAAATTGATAGTACCCCAAGGTTGAGATTGATAGTTACTGAATATGGGGAACTGAATGAATTGTTGTTTGCAAAAATAGGCATGGGCATCTATAGGCCTAAGAAAGAAGACGTGTTGACATTGAATATCATAAGTGAAGCAAAGGAATCTACAGAAATGTTGATTGAGTCAGATCCCGACACTTCATCTGACAAGGGTGAAGGCATGTTTGAGAATTTTAAGAACTTTGTGTTAAGAGTTGTATAACAAGGTGTAGAGTTGGGTAATAGAACATTAGTGAGAGACTTGTTATTGCCCAACTGGTGTAGAATCCACAATGCCTTTCATTCAGAGTTGTCTTGCTCTTTGTGCAAGGTTGCATTAGAACAAATGGAGAAGAGAATCCCCAGGGCATTGAAACAAGATGATCGACATGGAAAACAAAGGATTGAGATTCCACAAGTCAATGAAGTAGAAAGTAGTGTGATGGGTAAAATGAAGAATCAGATTATACCACTCAATATCGAACAAAGGAAGAATGATGAATTGGATAAGTCTAAGGATGCCCAAAGGGATCATTTGAAAAATGATAGAGTATGGGCACTAAGGTTTGATGGTTCTAAGACCAAGCAAGGAGCTGGAGCTAGATTTGAGTTAGTCAGCCCAATGGGGGAAACATATTTGGCAGCACATAGATTATAATTTCCATGCACCAACAACATGGCTAAGTATGAGGCTTTGATTCTAGGCTTGTTGTGTGCTATAAAGAAAGGTGCTAAGATACTCCATGTGCTTAGAGATTCATATTTGGTGACTGAAAAAGTGAAGCAGAAGTTTCCTTACCATGACAAGAGACTGAAAAGGTATAGGAATAGAGTATGGGATCTGATAGAAGACTTTGATGCCTTCAATATCAAGTTTAGCTATAGAGAAAATAACCAGGTGGCTAACGCCCTCGTACAGGCTGCAAGCTCACTAGCACCAATCAAGTTGGAAGCCTTGAAGAAATTTAAAGTTGAGTTGGCTTCGGTCCCATCAGTACCAAATAATCTCAAGAACTTCCAAGTGTTCAAAGATGACAAGCATATCCTCAAGTTCTTGACCAATTTAGATGTTTTCACAGCATAAATCATTGATGGAGAAGTAGACGAAAAAGTGGAGATCAATCTGGAGGAAATTATGAACTTGAAGACAAATACCATTCCGAAGGGAATGATTGAATTAGAGAGAATATTTGACATGGATCAATTCAACAAGGTGTCATATCAACCCATAGGGGGTAATGAATGAGAAAAGGTAAATCTGGGAACAAAGGGTAGTCCCAAAATAGTCCACATTGGGAAAGTTTGCACACCTAAGGAGAGAGCTAATATACTTAGTTTAATGAGAGAGTTCCTAGATGTGATTGCTTGGGGATATGAAGATTTGAAAACATATGATCCTTCCATCATCAAACATACAATCCCATTGAAGGAAGGAAGTAAGCCATTCAGACAGTGGCAGAGGCCAGTTAATCCTTTTCTAGAGCCATTGATTTTCCAAGAGGTGAAGAAGTTGTTAAATGCATGAATTATCTTCCCAGTGAGGCATTCAACATGGGTCACCAATCTTGTCCCAGTCAGAAACAAAAATGGAGAAATAAGGCTATGTGTTGATTTTAGGAACTTGAACAGAGCATCAAAAAAGGATAACTATCCGTTGCCATCACTAGATGAGGTTTTACAAGTGGTGAATGGAGCACAAATGATGACATTTATGGATGGGTATTCAGGATACAACCAAGTTATTGTAGAAGAAGAAGATAGACTAAAAACGGCTTTCACCACGAAGTGGGGAACATTTGCATATAGGAGGATGCCTTTTGGCCTAATCAACACAGGTGCAACATTTCAGAGGGCCATGGATTATGCCTTCAAGGATCTAAAAGACAAGTGTATCATCATCTACATGGATGATATCATAGTATTTTTGAAAAATAGAGAGGATCACATTTTGGATCTAAGGAAAGTTTTCATGAGATGCAGGAAGTTTGGAGTTTCTTTGAATCCAAAGAAATGTATGTTTGGAGTGACTGAAGGGAAACTTTTGGGGCATGTAATTTCAGAGAAGGGGATCATGATAGATCCAAAGAGAGTAGAGGCTATTTCCAAGCTTGGCCTACTAGCTAGCAAGAAAGAACTCAAGTCCTTCTTTGGAAAGATCAACTTTGTGAGAAAGTTTATATCTGCATTTACAGAAATAGTCAAGCCAATGAACAACATGTTGAAGAAAGACGCAAAGATGGATTGGACTCCGGCAGTGAAGAAGGCATTTAAAGAGATTAAGCAAGCTATTGTCAATGCCCCAGTTCTAGTGAGTCCAGATTATGAGAGGCCATCCAATATATATTCCTTCACCTCTAATCATGCATGCACTGCCATCTTAACACAGAAGAATGAAGAAGGTGAAGAGCATTCGATTGCATTCATGAGTGCACCTTTCCAAGAAGCTGAATTGAACTATCCAAATGTGGAAAAACAAGCTTATGGCTTGGTGAAAGCAATGAAGAAGTTTAGACATTACATCTTGAGAAGCAAAGTTCATGCAATTGTGCCTAACATAGCAGTAAAGACCCTTTTAATGCAAAGTGAACTTGGAGAAAGGAGAGGAAAGTGGGTCGCCACTATCCAAGAATATGATGTAGAAATTCAACCAATGAATTTGGTTAGAGGTCAACAGTTAACACCGACAATGGCATCAGAGGGACCTGGACTAGTACAACAAGTATATGAGTTGGAGGATGTGCGTCCCGATGAATGGTACCAGGATATAATCAACTATTTGTTAAATCATCAGTGTCCTTCACATTTGAATCCAGTACAGAAGTGAGCGTTGAAATTCAAGAGAAAAAGGTACATGTTACAAGGAGCAGTGTTATATAAACAAAATCATGAGGGAATCTATTTGCGATGTGTTGGAAAGGAGGAAGCTAGAAATATTTTGGAGTATTTTCATGATAAATGGGGAACGGGACATGGATCTAATTTGGCCACAGCACATTGGATACTAAGAGTAGGATACAATTGGCTAACCTTGTTCAAGGATACTCACGAGCTTGTGAAGACTTGTCATGTTTGCCAGACTTCAGCAAAGACGGAGAGGAATCTAGCAATGCCTTTACAGCCAGTCACTGAGGTGAGACCTTTCACGATGTGGGGACTTGACTTCATAGGTCCCATCAATCCACCTTCCTCAGCACAACACAGGTATATTCTAACTGTGACTGACTACTGTACTTAGTGGTCAGAAGCTCAAGCTTTTAAGAATTGCACTACTGAGATCATCATAAAGTTCTTAGAAGAAAGAATCACTACAAGGTTTGGATGTCCTTTTGGTTTTGTATGTGATAATGGTTCTGCTTTCATTTCACTAAAGTTTCATAATTGGGCATATGATCATGGGATTATTTTAAAATTTTCATCAAGATATTACCCCCAGGGAAATGGCCTAGTTGAATCTACAAACAAGAACCTTTTGACTATGATCATAAAACTTTTAGACAGAAACCCAAGGGATTGGCACACACAACTGAGATACACTTTATGGGCAAATAGAACAAGAGTTAAAGAGTCCATAGGAATTACTCCTTACCATCTAGTTTATGGGCAAGACCTTGTGTTCCCTATTCAATTGAAAATCCCAACTTTGAGGTTCATACAAGAGTACTATGATGAGAGTGAAGATAGAGTCCAAGTCAGGTTGGCTCAACTGATGTAATTAGATGAAAGAAGAGACAAAGCCCTAGAAAAGTTTGTTAAACATCAAGGGGTAGTAAAATGTTGGTTTGATAGAAGAACACAGAACAAGGCCTTTAGGATCTCTGGCTTGGTCTTATATTGGGATAAAGCCCATGAGAAGAAAGAACAACATGATAAATTTGACAAATTGTTGAAAGGTCCTTTTCAGATTGCAGAAATTGTCGAGGATAATGCATTTAGACTTAAGACACTCACTAGTAGGGATGTCCCATTGCCTGTCAATGAGTAATTCCTCAAGCATTATTTCCAAGCCTAGGACTCCACCCGGAGCCCTTTTGTACATAGTAGTTTAGTTTTCTTTCAGTTGGTAGTTTAGTTTGCTTTCTGTTCTTAGAGTAGAGTTTGTCTTGGATCATTTGGCCCAAGCATTAGAGTAGTTTCCTTTCAGTTGGTTAGAGTAGATTTCCTTTAATTGTTTAGTTTAGGTGTCATGAGGGGGCTCAGTGATTATTTTGCACCAAGTCACTTGACTTGGGATCTTTTAGCTTCCCTTAGTTGGAGAGCAGTTTTGGTTTTGAAGCTTTGCAGTGCACAGGGGGTCCATGTTATCACTCGTGGGCGAAGTGTGTAGATCTTACACTTGGTGACAAAATAGGAGTCTATCTTGTTCATTTCTTGAATATATTTTACAAGGTTCAAAGATTTTAGGGTGTGCTTAGTCTTTGGTCTATGGTAGGACTTGTACTAAATTTGGGTCAAACTCGATAGTGGTTTTTGAGTTTACCTTTGACATGGTTACAACATTATACTCACACTTAATTGCTTCGAGTTCTTGGTGTTTTGAAGTGAAGTTGGACTTAGTGAAAATCTTACACTTGCTTTAGCACCACTATGGTCTTCTAAACCCTTTGCGGGCTTCATTGCCTGCAAGCCAAACAAAAGATTGAAAAGAGAAAAGAAAGAAATATTATGAAGAAAAGAGAAAAAATGAAAAAGTGCAAGAATAAAAAGTGATATCAAAGAGAAAATAAAGTGAAAATTAGCTTTAAAGGGTGTGCAATCATCTCTACCGGTGCTACTAAATAGTCACTAAAGGTAGAACTATGATTGTGGTGTCACAGCGATAACTCCATCGAGGCTATGGATGTGTGACTGGCAACAAGGCTCTATCCAGGATGCTTTTGGAGTAAGGATATTATAATAACTAAGTCTAATCGATCTAAGAGATTATCAAGTTCTTGTCTAGCGGGGATTAAATCACTTGCACACATGTGAGTAACTTATCATCAGGGTGCTTAGGTTCAGCTTGAGAGTTCTTTCCCTTATTGAGTGCTTGTCCTTAACTGGATTTTTGAATAAGTCATCTTGAAATTGTTGTTCTAAGTTATTTTTGTCCTTGAAATGTTCAGGAACATTTCACCAGTGGAGTCGCCAGATGTTGTGAGGTCTCACACCCTCACCCCAATATACTTGGGGACCCCCCATTTTTGATATTTTAATTTGTCAAATGAAAGATGAAGCAAAAATTGAAATTATATCCTTCAACAAATTTTAAAATCGGGCCTTGGCAATTTTCAAATTACACTTATCACCCAGGAAATTCAAAATTTGGCCCATAAATTAAAAAAATCTGGGCATTTATTTGATAAATTGGCAATGATTATTAAAATCTAAGATCAAAAAATAAATATTAGGCAATTAAAATTGAAATCTCGGCGCATTGAACGTAAAGCCTTCTTTGAAATTTGAAATTTTAGCCTTAAAAATTAAAAAAATCTAGGCACTAAAGTTTTAGAAATTTGGCATGCAAATTAAAAATTGGGACATTGGTCTTTGAATTTAGGGCCCTTTATATATAGGGTCAAGGCATGAAAAGAAAATTAGGGCCCCTCATTATATGGCGCAGGGCTATTACCCAATGTATTTCAAAGGCTAGGCATTTTTGTTTTATTTTCAATGCAATTTCTCTATTCAAGGCTAGGTCGGCCCCCATCTCTTAGCATTTCATTGGTTTTGTTAACTCCTTTGGCATTTATTTGTTTTTCATTGGCTCTCTTGGCAGGTCAACCCTAGGTGGGTATAAGGGGAGCACAAGCCCCTCTTCCTCTGCTCATCCATTCCCAGCCCTCGAACATTAAGGAGCGGAGCAAAGAGATCCCAGGGAGACTTGTGACTTCAAGGCATTAAGGAGCGATTTGGTTGTCAAGAGGAGCAAGCACAAAAATTTGATAGTTAAGGGAAGAATTTGTTGAGAGAAGACTGAAATTTGTAGGGGAGATTCAAAAATAATCAGGGACTTGCAATTTGTTTGAGGGCAGTTTGCCCTAGCCACGAAATCAAGAGTAGATAGGAGCAACAACGACAGTGATTAGGAGCCACCAAAATTGCCCAAGGGGGCATTGCAAAATTGTTAAGTGGAGTGGCAGGCTAGGACATTGAAGGGCAGTACCTTAGGGTGTGAAATAGCAGAGTTTAGCAAGCAGCACCTGATATTAAATTAGGACATATCTGATTTTGTCAGGCCAGGCATGCTATTGGCTAGAGGCTTCAGAAATGCCTAGGGATGGCCAGAATTTTGTGGAGCTTCAAATTTATGAGGGTGCCCAGATCTGATATAAGTGCATCATAGTTTGAAGAAGGCAGATTTTTGAATTAGCAAAGAGGATTCAAATCTAGTCAACAATGCAGGTCTGAACTATAGGGTAGATTTCAATTGAGGAAGAGCATACTTGCCATATAGAAAAGAGGCCACTTAAATTTATAAGAAAGAAAAGATTTGCTAGAGAGGAGGCTGCCATTTGATATCAAAGAGCCATGAATTTTAACAAGATACCACATCTTAGTTTGACAAAGAAAGAAAGCTACAGATCTGATTTGCCCAGCCCTGCCATTTTGAAGAGGAAAATTGGTGAAATTCAATAAGTATATTTAACTTATTCTCTTCAATTGTTATCTTATTTTTGGGGTTGTTTGTTTGGGTGTTGGAGATAAGTTTCAAGATTGAGAGAAGGCTGGCTCATTAAGTGGATTTCTCAATTGTCTTGATTGGTTTCTTTCCCTTCTTGCTTGCATCATCCATTCCATCACCTCAGCATCTCATTAGGGCTGGAAGTTGGGAGATATAAGTGTAGCTTCAATTTAGGATTTGGAGAAAAGGAGAGATAAGTATAGTCCCACCCCTAGGAAAGAAGAGGAGATATAAGTGTAGTCCATCCCTAAGGTAACGAAGATGCATAAATAAGTGGTAGTCCATCTCACTAGGTGAAGAGGCAGAGATAAGTGTAGTGTGATAGGATTTGGTGAGGCAGAAATATGTTTGATCACCCCTAGGAAGGGAAAGGAGAGATAAGTGTAGTCCCACCTCGCTATAGAACGAAGCGGTAGAAATAAGTGTTTAGGATGGCACATGCTAGTGCAAGCAAGAACTGAATTAATACCAAAATAGGAGACAAGGAAGATATGATGCCCAAGACAACCTTCTTCTCAAAATTGAAGTGAGTCTGAGACACTAACATGAGTACCATTGACATGATACAATTGAGAGATAGGTTGAAAAGAAGCCAATCCTCTATGGCAAACAAAATCTACAAGTTAGGAATTGTGCATGTTGTCGCCTTCCCTCCTACTCTGCCTTGTCTGGAATTGATCATGGAGTGGGCATCTCAGCTTGATATTGTGACCAAGTCCATCATTTTTGGTGAAGAAGAGCAGGTGTTGGATAACATCAGTGGGCAAGTGATAGAAGAAGTGTTCAATATACCCCAACAAGGGAGCATGATAGTAGTGTTAATGGGTCAAGCAGCCAGGTTCTTTCAGGACAATCAGGATGCCTGCTTTGCTCTACTAAAATAGAATTGGTTACACGAAGGCAAGAAGGGAGTCACCAAGACATCAAATCTCACCAAGTCAAATTTCAATTCAGAGTATGGCAACCTCATTGTGCTTCTCAACCGGGTCATGGGCTCCGCTCAAGGTATGCAGTTTAAAACTTGGATGTACTATTTTATTGAAGGTATTGAAAATGGAAAGAGAAAGTTTGATGGGGCTAGAATTATAAGTGAAAATTTAGAGTTGCAACTTAGGATAGTACAAAATCAAAAACATTTCTACATGGGGTCCTATCTTTTTTATTTGATTGCGAGATTGTATGAAAATCCTGGACTTAAGGCTAGAGGGCTAATTGGCAATGGGCCCGGATAATGCTTGGTGGATGAATGTTATCCACAAATTCATTTGTACAACACTAAGGACTATAAGATATTTTATGATGCCTTTTCCATAAAGACGGTACAGATATTGCAAGGCACACCCACAAGGAAGCTCTCACCAAAGGTGGAGGCAAAAATCAAGAAGTTTGGGAGTTGGTTCATCCAGTTTCTGCAATTCACATACATAAGAGTTGCTGGATGCACGACTTGTCACAAGAGGCTTCCAAGATACCCACCCAATAGGATAGTTTTGATGGAGTTGGCTAGACAACCTGAGCAATGTGAAATAATTATGAAGCTCAAAGGTGAGACAGGGGTGACCCTCTCACTCAAGATAGGCTATGATAGTTGTCCCAATCCTATCGCCTTTGCAGCAGTGGAGAAAGAGTTAGAACAATATCATCTAGCATGGTATAAGGCAAGGCAATGATTTGATCCTAATGGTCTAATCAAGGCATCTCATGTGGCTCCATTCAAGCATATCCCTACTTTGGAGGATTTTTTGGCCAATGCATAGGATGACTTTCACGTGAGGAATTTAGCCTTCTCATGGTTATCAGTGGACATGATGAGGGCATACAAGTGGAGAAATCTTAATATTCCAGATCAATTGGAAGAGGATGAAAATGTGCTAAGAGAAGATTATAATATAGTAGAAGGAGCGGATTTGGATCCAGTTAATTGGGATGATCATCAGGATCCATCCTTAGAGGCAATTAATAGAATAGTCGAGCTACACACTGAATGGTGGTATAACAAGAAGCTTAGGCAATTGCAAAGATAGAGGGCACACCTTACCTATGAGAGGATGAAGCCAGTGGAGGAGACTCCAACAGAGTCAGTTGAATGGCAAGGTGGTGGTAGTAGCCAGCAACAACAAGCAATTAAGAATAAGAAGAGAAGTTTGGAGGTTGAGAAAAATAAATAACATCAAGAGCCTCCTGCAAAGAAACAAAGTAAAGCACCATCAAGGGAGAGCATAACTGAGGCTAGGAGCCAAGAGGTTGGTACAAGTGATCAAAGGGCAGTAGTAGAGGTGAGCTCTAGTTAAGAATCAAGTGGCTATTGTAACAGTACGGAGTACTCTCCTCTTTCAGAGAACCAAGTTGAGGAGGATATGGCAATTATTAATGAAGGAGATAGGCCAACTAATATCGAGACTCTATCAGATGAAGATGGAAACCAAGGGCCCAAGGCCATTGGTGATGCTATGCTAGTTGAACCAAATCCAAAAATGGGGAGATGCATTGCACCATCATGGTTGAAACAGATGCTTATGCCAAGGAAACAAGTTGTGGCCATCCGGACAATTGAGGATATTCAAGGGCTAGTGGAAAAAGGAGATGATATTGGATAGAAACAAATGGCAGGAATAGTGGCTAAGGTAATCAGGGGTGGTGATGATGGTCACTGAAAAGGTCAAATTGTGGTGCTAAAGGTTAATAAGGCAGTGGTTGAAATTGTGGCCCAAGACTATGAGGTAAAAGAACATGACATGGGAAAAGTCATAGATGACATGGAGTGTGTGGAGCTTTAGGAAGGCATAGCTTCGGTAAGGGAAAGGTTAAGAAAGGAAAAGGAAAGGAATGTTGAGTTGGACATGGAAGTCAAGTATTGGAGAGATAGCTAGCATATCTAACAATTGCATCCGGCAGCCCTTCCACAAGATAGTGGGAGCAACATGGAAGAGATATTAGCTCAAGAGCAAGGAACACAAAGGTGGATTAGTAGTATAATTCAAGAAGGGAGAAAGTTCTTGCCTGCCTTTATCTTGACATTCATGTCATTTGTGTCTCTAAGGGACAAATTTAGAGCATTTGAGGGAAAGTGGAAGGATTTCCTTCCAATTCATGACTTAACCATTCCCTAGCTACATGCCGCCATAGAGTTATCAGAGGGATCTTTGGTGAAGGCCAAGTTGATCAACAAAGGAGGAAACAATATTTTGGAGTCTTGGTATGTTACCTTTACTGCTATATCAAGGGTAATCAAGGAGATACAGAATGAAATTGCATAGTATAGTCCAAACATCAACACTTTTATTTCAAGTATGTTGAGTGATGTGAGGATTGCACTTGATTTTGAGGAAATTAAAGAGGAGGATTTTAATGAGATAGAGTTTGGATCGAGATTGGATGAGTTGGGGAAGGTTTTTGTCAGAGAGAAATAGTTGGACACCCTTGCCTCTCTCAGGGCCCTTATCACGTTTGTGACAGATGATGAGAAGGAGAGTGAGAAGACACTACAAGCAGCAAAGAACATGATGAACACAGCTGAGCGCAAGATGAGGAATACACCTTGCCCTTCCATGGAAGAAGTCAACAACATGTTAGCTAAGTTCATTTCTTATGCTAAGAAGATGAAAGAAAGTGGTAGAATTGTATTAGAAGATCATTAGATGTAAGCCCAAGTGGCAATTTTTCCTTTCTTCTTGGGTAGGGTAGGTGTCTGATTCTGATTGGTAACCATTTTGGTGCCTTCTCATTGGTTACCACTTTTCCTTTTTTTTCATTGGTCTATTAATGATGTGCTATCTTCTCATTGGCCAATGGGGTGGTAACCCTAATTAGGGTTTTTGGGATTTAATCTAGATCATTAATTTTGCCTCTTAATCTTGGTCGTTCATTGTAATTTTGAGCCTCTATATAAGGCCATTTGTTCTCATTTGTAAAGTGTTGAAGAAAATTTTTGCTAATATAATACCAAAATTGCTTCTCTTGTCACTGTTGTGTCTTGCATGGTGATTAAGAACACTTGGTGTTATTGCATGGTTTCTACTTCCAATTGTTAAAGTTAGATTTCATTGAGTTGTTAAAGTAGATTTCATTTCAAAGTGTTAAAGTAAGAGTAGAAGTAGATGGCTAATTATATGGTGATATTGGTAAATGTTTGATAGGGATCTATATACTAGGCCACTAGCATATTAGCGGCTTTTTAAGGATCCTTGTGTGGTAATCTAGTCCCATTCCCCTTGAATCATTGCACCAATGGAGGTAATGTCGCTAGCAAGCTTTCATTAGGTTGATCCCCATCCATTCGCTAATCTTTCCATTCAGTAGGAGTAGTAGTAAAGTGAGAAGTAGTTAAGCAATGAGATTTTTTGAAGAACAAAGATGAAAGTGATACAAATTGTGTTAGAGTGTTAGAGTGTTTGGTATACTTTGCAAAGCTAAATCATCATCATAGCAAGAATTTGACATCCTCAAGTGAACAACGTAAGCCCGCCGAAGTGATTACTAGCAAATCAGATTTATATAACTGAGTTAGTATCCATAGGTGTAAGGAACCTTGGAGTATTCTTGTGTTCTTCATGAGTATAACTTTTAAAGAGAGGTTAGAGTGTTTGGTATGCTTTATCAAGTATTCAATTGCTATATGTTATTTAGTGGTACAAAACTGACATCAACAGGAACTTGATTACATGCGAAAGCAAACAACAAAGGGGAAAAGAATTTCAAAGGGAAAAGAGGAAACCATGGAGATCTCTCCAAAGTTCAATGCTACAAGCGTGATAAGTTTGGACACACACAAAATCTGTCCAAAAAGGAAGAAAAATCATGTAAACATTATTGAAGTCAGAGAAGAGGAATATTCCTTATTCTAAAGAATTCTACATTTTTGTTGGTATTAAGAGGGAGTATTTCATACTATACAATCCTCATCACAATGGATATAGAATCTATGTTCCAAGACAAAGAGTTGTTGAAATTAGCAAGGATGTGAAATTTGAAGAAAACATTAGTCATAAAGAAAAATGAAAATGAAGACTACACAATTAAGAATCAGAGGGAGAACATGTTGGACTATGTGGAAAACTTTATCATGTTGGTTTACATCAAGACTGAAGAAATACTAATACTTTTGACCAAGCCCTTGCTAGGTTGAAAATAGAATACTTTAGAGGTAAACTTGGTATGACTAAACCATAGTTATAAATTTTGAGATTAAATCTCAATCATATGTAATTTATATTCATGAACATTATAAATGGAAAATATTGCAATATTACACTTGTGTTATTTTATGAAAGGTGACTATCTTTCATATGTGTTAGGATACTATTGCTAAATCACAACTTAAACAATAGTTTAACCTAGTGTCAGGTATAACTATGTATTATAGTCATTAGTCCTGACACTGAATGTTCTGGAGTTGTTATTAAATCTAGTTTTGAATTGGTAGAGGATTATAACAACATGTGAATCAAGATTAGACTACATTAAGTTGTCCTAGAATGTGCCAGATATCTTGATTGTTATCACTAAATTTAGTTATGAATTGGTCGGGGATTATGATAACTCTTCTATTAGGATGAGTACATCATGATGATGTCCCGAGCTATGTCAGATATCTTGTTATGAAGTTATGTGTTAGTTATAACTAAATCCAATTTTGAATAAGTCTAGGATTGTGATAACACACTGATCAATCCTCTCTTGCTAAGAGGGAGTGTTAGTGAATAGCATCGATCTAATTGATGGAATGTATACTATAAATATATATCTATATATGTGTATATAGACACACACACACATGTGTGTGTGTGTGTGTTTGTGTGTGTGTGTGTTTGTATAATTGTATTTAATATACATAACTATCTAAATGAATTGGTGTTGCTTAACTAATGTTAATTAATCAGCAATCTAATTAATAGTTACATATATGTAGAGTTGTGACTCTATTGTAAGAGTCATACCTCTATGTATATATCACTACCTATTAGTATATTTATAAGGGATTCTTATTCAATGGTTGATATCAATCACAATAGAAATATCAAGAAATAGTAAGCATTTAGATTCTTCTATATACAATCTTGTTTCTTAATAGTATATAGGGAAAGAGTGTATCAAAATAGTACTTTGTTCTGATTGAATTTAAGGGGACCGAACCCTCTTGTTGATTACAGAACTAAAGATATTTGACTTGTACTCTTTACGGAGTGGAGGAAAATATTCTTGTGATAAGGCATGATCCCCCAGTTATTTGGATTCTAAATCGCCTATCTTCAGTCATCTTTATATATCCATTCCTTAAAAACCTTTTCATAGCATAGTTTCAAATTAAATAGTTGCTTAAAAATTTAGTTAAAATTTACACCGTGAGAGTCACCAGATGCAAATTAATGAGATGCTTAATTTTCAACTTTATTTTCTTCATCTTCTACATTCATAATCTTATCATTACATCAGGTCATAAAAGATTGTTGGTACAAACCATTTTTATAGACCACCTCATTTATTGTATTCGCAATATTTCATTTCTGACAGTGTGGATGTTGTAAGTTGTAGATGTAGCAATTTAATTAAAATAACCATGCAGCTCAATAGCCTTATATTTGGTGTGCAACTTGAAGGTTTTTGGTTGCAAACCAGATAAGTGCTAGATGGTGTTTAGAAATATTTACCCCTAGGAAATCAAAAGCATATAAGCACTCTCTTAGTGAACATGAGACTTCTACACCTATAAGATAAATTTAAAGAGTTTGTAGAGAAAATAGCATAGATCTAAATTTTATCAACATTTATGATCACTCGATCCTTCATCGCACATTTTTTCTCACTATCCTTATAAAAAAATCACTGAGAATGACCTAAAATGTCAATGAAATGACAATTTTCTTGATAGGCATTCTGTTAAAATAGTAGTAGTATGAAATTAATATTAAGTAGAGATTTTTGCAATCAACTACATCAATGTACTTTATTGGGCACAAAGTAAATAGTCATAAATTTCTTTTTGCAGTTTTATCCAAAAATCTCAGCCAGAATATAGTACCCCAAACAGACTCTGAAAGACTTATAGTAGTCCTAAATAGTATACTTGTGACCCTAGTGTGAAGTAATCCCTTGAAGATCATACCATTAAAGCCTTTAATGATGCCTCAATGAGATCCTTCATGTGAACATCATAAATGCTTGTGTTTTTTTATTCATATCTGAAAACATGATCTACCAAATATTAAATGTCACAATCTTTCTTCAGTTTCAAGGATAATTTTAAAAATGAAAATAAAAAATTAACACGTCTAGACATAATAATACTTGTCGAATGCATAAGAATAATGAGATATTGGAGTCCCTAGAGCATTAAAGAGAAAAATTTGGTTGTCTTCCACCCTCCAATGCTTTCCTTTTACTGGCTCCTCCTTCATCGAAGTTCGAACCTGCACTGCCACGTAAATCCTCTCCATGTTTTAGTAACTCAGTATTATTTCATTTTTTGTCCCTTACCTAAAAATAAAGGTGTATACTTGATCGTCCTTCCTCTTTTTCTTTCAATACATCCAATATCCCTTGTGCACTTGCTTCTTTTATTGTATGATCTCCTTTCTTACATGAATTTTTTATTTTACACAATGATCTTTTTTTCAAGAGATTTACATCTCGAGTTGAAACTTTATGCCTACTTAAAATGGAACATTCTGAGGTTGCATTTTAATGAATTGGTGAACCGTTCGATGAGAATCAACTACAATCACATAACAAGCCATTCTGAGCTTATAGATCACTGAATCGGTCAACCGTTTGATGAGAAACAACTACAATCACTTGAAAGATTGTTCTGAGGTTGTAGATCACCAAAATAGTCAACTGTTTGATGAGAATCAACTAAAATCATGTAACAAGTTGTTCTAAGGTTATAGTTCATTGAATTGGTCAATCATTTGATGCAAATCAGCTACAATTGCATAAAAAGTTGTTCTTGGGTTGCAGATCATTGAATCAGTCAACCAATCAATGAGAATCAGCTACAATCATGTAACACTTCTTTTTGAGATTGTAGATCACTGAATCGGTGAACCATTTGATGAGAATCGGCTTCAATCATGTAACAAGTCATTCTAAGCTTATAGATCACCGAATCGGTTAATCATTCTATGAGAATCAACTACAATCTCATAAAAGATCATTCTGAGGTTGTGTAGATCACCAAATCGGTCAACTATTTGATGAGAATCAACTACAATCATGTAACAAGTCTTTCTAAGATTACAAATCCCTAAATCAGTCAACTGTTCGATGAGAATCAACTACAATCACATAAAAGATCATTCTAAGGTTGTAGATCACCAAATCGGTTAATTGTTTGATAAGAATCAGCTACAATTGCGTAACAAGTCATTATGAGGTTGCAGATTGCTGAATCAGTCAACTATTTCATGAGAATCAGCTACAATCACATAACACACCATTCTAAGGTTACAGACCACTGAATCGATGAACCGCTCAATGAGAATCACTTAGATTCATGTAACAAGCAAGTTTGAGCTTACAGATCACCAAATTGGTGAACATGAGAATTAGCTACAATAATGTAACAAGTCATTCTAAGCTTACAGATAATTGAATAGGTCAACCATTCGATTAAAATCAACTACAATCTCATAAAATATCATTCCAAGGTTGTAGATTACTAAATCAGTCAAGCATTCGATGAGAATCATGTATAGTTCGATGAGAATCAAGTATAGTCACGTAACAAGTTATTCTAAGGTTGTAGATCACTAAATCGGTGAACTCTTTGATGAGAATCAGCTACAATCATGTAACAAGCCATTTTGAGCTTACAGATTAGTGAATCAGTCAACCGTTCATTGAGAATCAACTACAATTACCTAAAAGTCATTCTGAGGTTGCAAATTAATGAATTGGTCAACTGTTTGATGATAATCAGCTACAATCATGTAACAAGTCATTCTGAGGATGCAGATTGCTAAATCGGTGAACCGTTCGATGTGAATCAACTACAATCATGTAAGATCATCACTGTGAAGATCAGCTGTCATTCTCAACATCGATTAGAAGATATATGTGGTGCATCATTTGGTTGAAGATTTTTAGGTAGGGATGCTTTGAATCTTGGCAAAGATATTTTTTATTATTAGATTTATATTGCGAATATAATTTTGCTTATCAAAATATTTATGTGTTCAAGTTTTAATGTACAAGAGTTTTAAAATGAAATGTGTCAACCTATTTTACAAGCTATTCTAAGCTTACAGGTCACTGAATTGGTCAATTCGTGAATGATAATTAACAACAATCACATAACAAGTCATTCTAAGAATGCAGATCACCCAATTGGTCAACCGTTTGATGAGAATTGGCTACAATCATGTAAGAAGTTGTTATGAGGTTGTAGATCACCGAATTGGTGAATCATTCAATGTGAATCAACTACAATCACTTAACAAGCCATTCTAAGCTTATAGATCATTGAATTGGTGAATCGTACAATGAGAATTAGCTACAATCACGTAACAAGCCATTCTGAGATTACAAATCACCGAATCGGTCAACCGTTCGATGAGAATCAAATACAATTATGTAACATGCTATTCTAACATTGTAGATCACTGAATCCATGAATCGTTTGATGAGAATCAACTACAATCATGTAAAGAACAATTCTAAGCTTATAGATCACCGAATCAGTTAACCGTTCCATGAGAATCAACTATAATCGCATAAAAGATCATTCTCAGGTTGTAGATCATTGAATCAGTTAACTATTTGATGACAATTAGCTATAATCACATAGAAAGCCATTCTAAGCTTACAGATCACTGAATCAGTCAACCGTTCAATGAGAATCAACTATAATCGCATAAAACATCATTCTGAGGTTGTAGATCACCGAATCAATCTACTATTTGATGAGAATCAACTGCAATCATGTAACAAGTCATTTTGAGGTTGCAGATTGGCAAAATAATCAACCATTCGATGAGAATCAGCTACAATCATGTAACATGCCATTTTGAGGTTACAGAAATATGCTAAGAAGTATGATCCTTTCCCTAAGCCTTTTAGGAGAAAAAGAAAGACTTACCTGAGAAATAGGAAAAAAGTGCATCATAAGAAGTTTACACCTGTATGTTATATTTGTAAAGGTGCACATTATGCAAACAAATGTCCAGATAAAACTAAGAGAAATTCCAAGAGAGTCAGACGACTCACTCAAGATGCTCTGGACACCCTTCCTTTAACAGAAGTTAAAGAAGCTTCTGATTCTGATGATATTACTATCACTGATATTTCAAGTGAAGATGATCTTCAAGTTTTAAATGTTCATCAAGGTTCAGAATCAGATTATCAAGATATGAAATCTGAAGAATCATCATCTTCAAATTCTGATATTTCATTCATGTGTAATATGTTTAATTCTGATTATGGAAGACTTCGTGGATAGTCTCTCACTCAAGCAAATCCTAATTGGTTGAAGCCAAGTCCCGAACAATAATTGCAATAGCTTAGAATAAAAGCACAGCAAACAGAAGGCAGAAGGAAACAATTTCTAACACCCTATCAACATCAAAATTTGATGATAGAGCTTCAAAGATTAGAATCAGATAGATAGAAATTGTTTGAAACTCATCCTGAGTTATCTAATGTCCCTGATCTTCAGTGTTATGAATCTCTGGATGAACCAGGAGAAAGTTCTAAGCCTTCTCATGGATATATTCCTTGCCCTGCTGCAGAAAAAGCTTTTGCTAAAAGTTCTAGAACAATTTGGTTACAAAATTGTCTAGCATTTCTTTATACAGTTAAAGCTGATGTGTTGAAAGAAATTGCTAGTGTGCAGAATGAACTTCATGAGGAAAAGTACACTTCTCTTGATAACTATTTGGTAGAAAATGAGAAAGCCCAAGAGCCTCCACCAAATGAACCAGTCAAAGCCATTGAAAAGCAAGCCTTTGCCTATTTGAAAGGTATTTCCAATCCTTGTCCAGCTTTTCTGCTTACAATTAAAATCCCTGGTAGCAAGCCATATACTTTATGTGCTCTTTTAGACTCTGCTGCTGATTGTAACATTGCTCAACCCCAGTCTTTTCCTCTTGATTGTTCGTTACCTACCACAACTACCATTCATTCGGTAACTCATAAAAACAATCCTATTAAGTCTCAGGCTTCCATTCCCATACATTTTGCCAATGTTGTTTATTATACTACATTTTTACAATATCCAGTTAAACAGTATGATTGTATCATTGGTAGTCAAACTTTGCAAGAATGGAGTCCTTACATTGTTGGTCTCCCTGGTACAACAATCACTTTTTCCTTTGGCAGTGTTCCTCAGATCAATGAACATCGTGCCTAAAGTCCTAAATTATCTTTGCATGTTCCTCCTAAAATTGTGTTACCCGGTTCTCATGTATGGTTTGTTAACCAGTCTTTTTTCACCCGGGAGGAGTTGGAATAGATTCAAAAAGATTTTGCTGCAACTGTCTTAACCAAAGATCTACAGAAATATGATCAACAGTTTGTATGCACATTACCTATGAATCGGGATACTGAAGGAAATGATCAATTTCTGAAATTCAAAGCCAATTATTTTATTATGTCAAGAGCTGAAGAGGAATTGTGTGAAAAAGAAATAACTGATTTGCTAGAAAAGAAACTGATAAGACCCAGTTCTAGTCCTTTCTCTTGCCATGTGATGTATGTTCCAAAAAAAGATGAACATGGTAATGAACTTGCTGAGAAAAGATTAGTTGTCAATTACAAGCCTTTAAACAGTTGTCTTGCCAACAATCAACATCCTTTGCCCAGCAAGGATTATATTTGGCAACGTATACAAGGTTGTAATGTTTTCAGTAAGTTTGATTTAAAAAAAAGGTTTCTGGCAGATATCAGTACAAGAAAAGGATCGCTACAAAACCACCTTCTCAGTGCCTCAAGGTTTGTTCGAATGGAATGTACTTCCATTTGGTATAAAGACAGCTCCCTCTATTTTTCAGAGTTTCATGGATAGAATATTTGCTCCGTATGCTAAATTTATTCAACCTTATATAGATGATATTTTAATCTTTAGTCAAGATTATAAATCTCATCTGGAGCATTTTCATCGGTACATGCATTGAACCCAATGGTAAGCTCTACCCTCAAGATCATTTGTTGAAAGCTATTCAGAAGGTTGAGGTAAACGATAAGAAAAGCTTACAGAGATTTCTAGGTATGGTAAATTATGTTGCTAGTCATTTTAAGAATATTGCAGAAGCCAGAAAAGAGCTCAATAAGCTTTTAAGGAAGAATGCTCCTGCCTAGTCTGATAAACATAATCAGGCTATAGAAAACATAAAGCAATAGTGTCAAGATCTACCACCTCTAAGAATACCTGGAAAAGGCAAAAGGATAGTACAGACTGATGCTAGTAATGAAGCATGGGGTGCTATACTTTTAGAAGTTGTTGAACATCAAGGTCACTTGAAAGAAGAAATTGTCAGATTTGAATCAAGTACTTTCAAAGGTTCTGAAATGAATTATCATTCAACTCATAAAGAGTTACTTGCAGTTGTGCATGCCTTTGAAAAGTTTCAATTGTTTATTGGTGATCAAAGATTTGTTTTAAGAAGTGATCTTCAAAATTTGCCTGGATTCTTCAAGAAAGAATCTAAGAATAAGGTTGTTAGAGCCCGATTACTCAGGTGGGCATAGTTTTTAGATACCTTTGAATTCGATACAAAACATATTGAAGGTACTAAAAATGTTCTTACAGACTTCCTGAGTCCTGAAGGATGTTTGAATAACATCAACAGTTTGAATCAATTTGTTTATCATGAAGATGAGCTTCAAATTCTTCAGCCTCATCTTAGAGATTCTGTTACTGATAGTCAACAAGATATACTGTCTAATCTACATATTGTATTATATGATCAGGCTGGAGCATGGGAAGAATGGGTTCAACGAAGAGATATTATGAGACGTGAAGAACAAGCAGTCCAAGAACTTCAAGATCAGCATGTTCAACATGTTCGCAGTATCAGCGCTCCTGTCTCTAATAGACAAGTATATCAACCCAATCTTAACACTGAATTAGAAGTTGTGCAAGATAATGTTGTTCTTCACCGTTATGCAAATATTCAGGACATTGATGATGGTTATGAGGATCAAAGATATCAAGTGATACTTGCTGAATTTAATAATGTTCTAGTGCCTGAATATAATGTCAGAATGATCAGAGAAAGAAAGGAAAGCTATAATTTTGTCAGTCATGTTAATTGGAATATTGATACTCTGTCTGTCTCCAAATCTATTTATTATGATTTGAGAAATCTTCATTTTTCTGCTTCAAGAAATTTGTTGACAGATTCTATTATACAGAAAACACCTTGTCAACCATGAGAACAAGATATAAAAGTTTTCTTGTAGCACACTCAGACAGGTACTACATCCTTTGAATGGCCAGTTCATATTCTCAGTAGTACTCATATTCCACATCAAAGAAGATGGCTAGTTGAAGCAAATTCGTTAAAGAATTTCTTCAGAGGTGTATTTCCGCACTCTCATGATTTTCTCCCTGCGGTGAATAATTATGGTTACTTGTTTAAACTGATTTTCCATTCATATTTGTCAAATCCTATCAATTAGTATATCTTTGACCATTATGGTCCATCTCAGTCACAAGTAGACACCATGGAATTAAGAACTCTGCATCATTTTGTTACGACAAGAAAGCCAATCTGGATTTTCACCAGATTTCAAACTCTTCCTGAATACCACAGTGATAAACCATTTGTCCGCTTAACGCGCAGTATTCTCTGGCCTGAAGAAACCTTGGAAGAATGCCTAGAGAATGTCAGTCAAAGACCGGTTGCTGATAGTGATGATGAAGAAGGTTTTGTCTGGTCACCCTGATGTCATCAACAGCATAAACTTAATAAGTGGGGTTGTCACTTATCTGAGCAACCTTCCTCTCAGAAGGAAAAGGAGGCATGGACCCTACCATGGTATAAAGGAGGTAAAATACTACCTTAAAGTATTACGAGTTATCCTTCTCGTGTCAAAAAGATGTTCTCATTCTCTTGTCACTATTCTATCTCATTCCTGGCGAGATTCCTGCAAGAGAATGTCTACTTTAATAAAGTAGCTTTTGGAGATGCTTCACCGATAATCTGATAAGGTTCTTGATAAGATGAACATGTGTCATCTTTCTATGGATGGATTTCAAAGCTTGTAAAACACTTTTGAAACTCAAAGACGGTTCCTTGCCTATAAAAGGAATGCAGTCCTCACTTTCAAATCAAGTTTTAGTCCAAGAGTCTCTTAGGATAGAAGGTCTTTAGAATTGCAATAGGTTCTAGATAGCATAGAGAGTATGCTCTCTTCCTTGAAGGAAGATTAGAAATCAGACTGCTAATCTGGATGTAGTATGTCTTCAGAGTCAGAGTCCTGTAAGCAAGTGATTTGTAGTATCATAGTCCTTGTAATTATTATCATAGGTATTGGCCTATATGTCTTATGTAAGTGCCCAATGTAATGAAATAGATGTGGTTTCCTATTTCTCAGAGCTTGTTTAAAATTTGGTATCAGAGCTTGTTTCTAAATAGACTTTTACTTTGAGTTTTATTCAGAAGTATTGTATTCGTTGTTTTGGATTAAAGGTCTGTATTTCTTTGGTGTTCTATTTGGGTTGTTGTGTGAAGTAAGTCCTCATGTTATCAGCCGTGTGAGTCGTTTAGAGGCAGGGAAGGTAGTGCTCTTCCTTGAAGGAAGATCAGAAATCAGACTGCTAATCTGGATGTAGTATGTGTTCAGAGTCAGAGTCCTATAAGCAAGTGATTTGTAGTATCATAGTCCTTGTAATTATTATCATAGGTATTGGCCTATATGTCTTATGTAAGCGCCCGATGTAATGAAATAGATGTGGTTTCCTATTTCTCGGAGCTTGTTTAAAATTTGGTATCTCCTTTAGGATCTTTCACAATAGGTATAGTTGTATTAAACAACCGACCATATAAAGCAAAGAACAAAGCATGTGTTCTTGAGCTAGTCTTCATGTCAAGATATTGTGTGCCAAATTGAAACATGAGAACTTTATCTAAATGGTCATCTAGAAGACTAACAACAAAATTAGGGACAACATCGAAAAGGGTAGCACCAGTAGCCATAGGAGCAGAAATTCCTCCCATTATCATATGTGAGTATCTATTATGACGTGCATCAAGAAAAGTCATCATAACAGTGGCTGGAATACCTTTTCTGTATAGTGGTTCAACACTAGCTATAATGTTTCCTATACGCAGATATTTGAAACCATTTTTTTTGCTTGGCCTGTCGGACCAAATTTTGAATTTCCTTATTTGATAGCAGATTTATATAACTATGTGGTTGATCATTTTTCAATACTACATGCATTTCAATTAATTTACAGATGGACTTAGACTTATAAGACAAGAAACCTAAATCACCATATAAATCATTCCACTTCTTAGTAGGTAATTTGAAACGCTCACTTGGAAGTTCTAATCTATTCTGATCAGACTGAAAAGGATTATCTAGATTGATATTTTGAACAGTATCAAAAATAGAACTTAAACTTACAAGTTCTTCTTCTTCAGTATTGCTTTCATTCTAAGTATTTTGGAGCCCTGCCATCTTGGTTGGTTCTATTAGATGTTCAGGAAAGTGCTACTAAAGCACGTCTCTCCTTTGCAAGTGAAAAGCTTTCAGCTTCCAGTTCTGCTAGTTCCTCATTTTCATATAAAGACCATCCTTTAGCTAGATCAGGATCTACTTTGTCCTGGAAAACTTTGTGTTCCCATCCTGATGCTGTTCCTAATCCTCGTGGTCCTTTATATTGTACTGTATGTCATCAGTCTTTTGATGAAAGAAAACTAGTGTCAAATCCTTTGACACAACAACTGCCACAATGTTCACATCCTCAATTCACAGAATTAGATGATGGCAGTATGCAGTGTAATCATTGTCCTTTTGTCCAACCAGTATTTCATATTCGTATGCTCATGTCTGGACAATCCACAAGCTTTACTGAATCCAATTTTACTGAACCTATTGTTCCACCCTTACGTGATTTCATTTTGTAAGATGATAAGTTCTCTATTCCTTTTTGGCCACATCATGTGATTGCTTCTGGGCAACCAGATGCTACCACTCAAACAAAGATGCTCAATTATGCTAACCTTTGTATTTGCAAAGCCTTAGTCATCCAAGCTGATATGCAAATTAAGTCTATTCAAGCTGAGCTCGGTCGTCAACGTGCTGAAGCTAGTATGAATACCAATTTTCATAATATCCTAGCAACTTTGCATTCTATTGAAGCCTGTTTTAGCACCCATTTGAACACCAATTTGGCAAAGCAATTCTGAAATGCAAAGCCAATTATTTTATTCTGTCAAGAGCTGAACAGGAATTCTGTGAAAAAGAAATAACTGATTTGCTAGAAAAGAAACTGATAAGACCCAGTTCTAGTCCTTTCTCTTGCCATGTGATGTATGTTCCAAAAAAAGATGAACATGGTAATGAACTTGCTGAGAAAAGATTAGTTGTCAATTACAAGCCTTTAAACAATTGTCTTGCCAACAATCAACATCCTTTGCCCAGCAAGGATTATATTTGGCAATGTATACAAGGTTGTAATGTTTTTAGTAAGTTTGATTTAACAAAAGGTTTCTGGTAGATATCAGTACAGGAGAAGGATCGCTACAAAACTGCCTTCTCAATGCCTCAAGGTTTGTTCGAATGGAATGTACTTCCATTTGGTATAAAGACAGCTCCCTCTATTTTTCAGAGTTTCATGGATAGAATATTTGCTCCGTATGCTAAGTTTATTCAACCTTATATAGATGATATTTTAATCTTCAGTCAAGATTATAAATCTCATCTGGAGCATTTAAAGAAGTTTCTATCTATATGCCAAACTCATGGAATTTGTTTGAATCCTACAAAATTGAGTTGGTGTACAGAAAGTCTGATTTTCATCGGTACACGCATTGAACCCAATGGTAAGCTCTACCCTCAAGATCTTTTTAAATCTGTTCCAACTCCTCCCAGGTGGAAAAAGACTGGTTAACAAACCATACATGAGAACCAGGTAACATAATTTTAGGAGGAACAGGCAAAGATAATTTAGGACTGTAGGCACGATGTTCATCTTTTTTTGAAACATACATCACATGGCAAGAGAAAGGACTAGAACTCGGTCTTATCAGTTTCTTTTCTAGAAAATCAGTTATTTCTTTTTCACACAATTCCTGTTTAGCTCTTGACAGAATAAAATAATTGGCTTTGCATTTCAGAAATTGATCATTTCCTACAGTATCTTGTTTCATAGGTAATGTGCATACAAACTGTCGATCATATTTCTGCAAATCTTTGGTTAAGACAGTTGCAGCAAAATCTTTTTGAATCTATTCCAACTCCTCCCAGGTGGAAAAAGATTGGTTAACAAACCATACATGAGAACCGGGTAACACAATTTTAGGAGGAACAGGCAAAGATAATTTAGGACTATAGGCACGATGTTCATCTTTTTTTGAAACATACATCACATGGAAAGAGAAAGGACTAGAACTAGGTCTAATCAATTTCTTTTCTAGCAAATCAGTTATTTCTTTTTCACACAATTCCTGTTCAGCTCTTGACAGAATAAAATAATTGGCTTTGCATTTCGGAAATTGATCATTTGCTTCAGTATCTTGTTTCATAGGTAATGTGCATACAAACTGTCGATCATATTTCTGCAGATCTTTGGTTAAGATAGTTGCAGCAAAATCTTTTTGAATCTATTCCAACTCCTCCCGGGTGGAAAAAGATTGGTTAACAAACCATACATGAGAATCGGGTAACACAATTTTAGGAGGAACAGGCAAAGATAATTTAGGACCGTAGGCACGATGTTCATTGATCTAAGGAACACTGCCAAAGGAAAAAGTGATTGTTGTACCAGGGAGACCAACAATGTAAGGACTCCATTCTTGCAAAGTCTGACTACCAATGATAAAATCATACTGTTTAACTGGATATTGTAAAAATGTAGTATAATAAATAGCATTGGTCAAATGTATGGGAATGGAAGCCTGAGACTTAATAGGATTTTTTTTATGAGTTACCGAATGAATGGTAGTTGTGGTAGGTAACCAAAAATCAAGAGGAAAACACTGGGGTCGAGCAATGTTACAATCAACACCAGAGTCTAAAAGAGCACATAAAGTATATGGCTTGATACCAGGGATTTTAATTGTAAGCGAATACAAAGGTTAGCATAATTGAGCATCCTTGTTTGAGTGGTAGCATCTGGTTGCCCAAAAGCAATCACATGATGTGGCCAAAAAGGAATATAGAACTTATCATCTTGCAAAATGAAATCACGCAAGGGTAGAACAACAGGTTCAATAAAATTGGATTCAGTAAAACCTGTGGATTGTCCAGACATGAGCATATGAATATGAAATACTGGTTGGACAAAAGGACAATGATTACACTGCATACTGCCATCATCTAATTCTATGAATTGAGGATGTGAACATTGTGGCAGTTACTGTGTCAAAGGATTTGACACTGGTTTTCTTTCATCAAAAGACTGATGACATACAGTACAATATAAAGGACCACGAGGATTAGGAATAGCATCAAGATGGGAACACAAAGTTTTTCGAGACAAATTAGATCCTGATCTAGCTAAAGGATGGTCTTTATATGAAAATGAGGAACTAGCAGAATTGGAAGCTAAAAGCTTTTCACTTGCAAAGGAGAGACGTGCTTCAATAGAACTTTCTTGAACATCTGATATCACAGTAAGATTACGAGGAACATCTAACTGTTTAAGGGTTCAAACATCAATGATCCATTCCTTGGGAACCTTTATATCAGATAGATTAACCATCTTGGGAACAGTTAATTGAGCTCCTTTTTTCTCAGTTTTCCATAGTAAGGAATATTTTTCTTGTGTCTTATCTCCTCTCGGATCTTTCACAATAGGTATAGTTGTATTAAACAACCAACCATATAAAGCAAAGAACAAAGCATGTGTTCTTGAGCCAGTCTTCATGTCAAGATATTGTGTGCCAAATTGAAACATGAGAACTTTATCTAAATGGTCATCTAGAAGACTAACAACAAAATTAGGGACAACATCGAAAACGGTAGCACCAGCAGCCATAGGAGCAAAAATTCCTCCCATTATCATATCTGTGTATCTATTATGATGTGCATCAAGAAAAGTCATCATAACTGTGGCTGGAATACCTTTTCTGTATAGTGGTTCAACACCAACTATAATGTTTCCTATATGCAGATATTTGAAACCATTTGTTTGCTTGGCCTGTCGGACCAAATTTTGAATTTCCTTATTTGACAGCAGATTTATATAACTATGTGGCTGATCATTTTTCACTACTACTTGCATTTCAATTAATTTATAGACGGACTTAGACTTATAAGACAACAAACCTAAATCACCATATAAATCATTCCACTTCTTAGTAGGTAATTTGAAATGCTCACTTGGAAGTTCTAACCTATTCTAATTAGACTGAAAAGGATTATCTAGATTGATATTTTGAACAGTATCAAAAATAGAACTTAAACTTACAAGTTCTTCTTCTTCAGTATTGCTTTCATTCTGAGTATTCTGGAGTCCTACCATCTTGGTTGGTTCTATCACGCGGGGTATAAAAGAGGACAACCTTCCTTGCCTCTAAACGCCTCACACGGCTGATAACACAAGGACTTAATTCATGCAACAACCCAAATAGAACACCAAAGAAATATAGACCTTTAATCCAGAACAACGAATACAATACTTCTGAATAAAACTCAAAGTAAAAGTCTATTTAGAAACAAGCTCTGATACCAAATTTTAAACAAGCTCTGAGAAATAGGAAACCACATCTATTTCATTACATCGGGCGCTTACATAAGACATATAGGACAATACCTATGATAATAATTACAAGGACTATGATACTGCAAATCACTTGCTTACAAGACTCTGACTCTGAAGACATACTACATCCAGATTAGCAATCTGATTTCTGATCTTCCTTCAAGGAAGAGAGCATACTCTCTATGCTGTCTAGAACCTATTGCAATTCTAAAGACCTTCTATCATAAGAGACTCTCCGACTAAAACTTGATTTGAAAGTGAGGACTGCATTCCTTTTATAGGCAAGGAACCGTCTTTGAGTTTCAAAAGAGTTTTACAAGCTTTGAAATCCATCCATAGAAAGATGACACATGTTCATCTTATCAGGAACCTTATCAGATTATCAGTGAAGCATCTCCAAAAGCTACTTTATTAAAGCAGACATTCTCTTGCAGGAATCTCGCCAGGAATGAGATAGAACACTAACAAGAGAATGAGAACAACATCTTTTTGACATGAGAAGGATAACTCATAATACTTTAAGGTAGTATTTTACCTCCTTTATACCATGGTAGGGTCCATGCCTCCTTTTCCTTCTAAGAGGAAGGTTGCTCAGATAAGTGAAAACCCCACTTATTAAGTTTATGCTGTTGATGACATCAGGGTGACCAGACAAAACCTTCTTCATCATCACTATCAGCAACCAGTCTTTGACTGACATTCTCTAGGCGTTCTTCCAAGGTTTCTTCAGGCTAGAGAATACTACGCGTTAAGCGGACAAATGCTTTATCACTGTGGTATTCAGGAAGAGTCTGAAATCTAGTGAAAATCTAGATTGGCTTTCTTGTCGTAACAAAATGATGCAGAGTTCTTAATTCCATGGTGTCTACTTGTGACTGAGATGGACCATAATGGTCAAAGATATACTGATTGATAGGATTTGACAAATATGAATGGAAAATTAGTTTAAACAAGTAACCATAATTATTCACCGCAAGGAGCAAATCATGAGAGTGCGGAAATACACCTCTGAAGAAATTCTCGAATGGATTTGCTTCAACTAGCCATCTTCTTTGATGTGGAATATGAGTACTACTGAGAATATGAATATGCCATTCAAAGGATGTAGTACCTGTCTGAGTGTGCTGCAAGAAAACTTTTATATCTTGTTCTCATGGTTGACAAGGTGTTTTCTGTATAATAGAATCTGTCAACAAATTTCTTGAAGCAGCAAAATGAAGATTTCTCAAATCATAATAAATAGATTTGGAGACAGACAGAGTATCAATATTCCAATTAACATGACTGACAAAATTATAGCTTTCCTTTCTTTCTCTGATCATTCTAACATTATGTTTAGGCAATGGAACATTATTAAATTCAGCAAGTATCACTTGATATCTTTGATCCTCATAACCATCATCAATGTCCTGAATATTTGCATAAAGGTGAAGAACAACATTATCTTGCACAACTTCTAATTCAGTGTTAAGATTGGGCTGATATACTTGTATATCAGAGACAAGAGCACTGATACTGCGAACATGTTGAACATGCTGATCTTGAAGTTCTTGGACTGCTTGTTCTTCACGTCTCATGATATCTCTTTGTTGAACCCATTCTTCCCATGATCCAGGCTGATCATATAATACAATCTGTAGATTAGACAGTATATCTTGTTGACTGTCAGTAACAGAATCTCTAAGATGAGGCTGAAGAATTTGAAGCTCATCTTCATGATAAACAAATTGATTCAAACTGTTGATGTTATTCAAACATCCTTCACGACTGAGGAAGTCTACAAGAACATTTTTAGTACCTTCAATATGTTCTGTATCAAATTCAAAGGTATCTAAAAATTGTCCCCACCTGAGTAATCGGGCTCTAACAACCTTATTCTTAGATTCTTTCTTGAAGAATCCAGGCAAATTTTGAAGATCACTTCTTAAAACAAATCTTTGATCACCAATAAACAATTGAAACTTTTCAAAGGCATGCACAACTGCAAGTAACTCTTTATGAGTTGAATGATAATTCATTTCCGAACCTTTGAAAGTACCTGATTCAAATCTGACAATTTCTTCTTTCAAGTGACCTTGATGTTCAACAACTTCTAAAAGTATAGCACCCCATGCTTCATTACTAGCATCAGTCTGTACTATCTTTTTGCCTTTTCCAGGTATTCTTAGAGGTGGTAGATCTTGACACTATTGCTTTATGTTTTCTATAGCCTGATTATGTTTATTATACCAAGCAGGAGCATTCTTCCTTAAAAGCTTATTGAGCTCTTTTCTGGCTTTTGCAATATTCTTAAAATAACCAACAACATAATTTACCATACCTAGAAATCTCTGTAAGCTTTTCTTATCTTTTACATCAACCTTCTGAATAGCTTTCAACAAATGATCTTGAGGGTAGAGCTTACCATTGGGTTCAATGCGTGAATCAATGAAAATTAGACCATCTATAAATTAATTGAAATGCAAGTAGTAGTGAAAAATGATCAGCCACATAGTTATATAAATCTGCTGTCAAATAAGGAAATTCAAAATTTGGTCCGACAAGCCAAGCAAAAAAATGGTTTCAAATATCTGCATATAGGAAACATTATAGCTGGTGTTGAACCACTATACAGAAAAGGTATTCCAGCCACAGTTATGATGACTTTGCTTGATGCACGTCATAATAGATACTCACATATGATAATGGGAGGAATTTCTACTCCTATGGCTGCTGGTGCTACCATTATCGATGTTGTCCCTAATTTTGCTGTTAGTCTTCTAGATGACCATTTAAATAAAGTTCTCATGTTTCAATTTGGCACACAATATCTTGACATGAAGACTGGCTCAAGAACACATGCTTTGTTCTTTGCTTTATATGGTCAGTTGTTTAATACAACTATACCTATTGTGAAAGATCCTAGAGGAGATAAGGCACAAGAAAAATATTCCTTACTATGGAAAACTGAGAAAAAAGGAGCTCAATTAACTGTTCCCAAGATGGTTAATCTATCTGATATAAAGGTTCCCAAGGAATGGATCATTGATGTTCGAACCCTTAAACAGTTAGATGTTCCTCGTAATCTTACTATGATATCAGATGTTTAGGAAAGTGCTACTGAAGCACGTCTCTCCTTTGCAAGTGAAAAGCTTTCAGCTTCCAGTTCTGCTAGTTCCTCATTTTCATATAAAGACCATCCTTTAGCTAGATCAGGATCTACTTTGTCCCGAAAAACTTTGTAAGCGCTCGATGTAATGAAATAGATGTGGTTTCCTATTTCTCAGAGCTTGTTTCCAAATAGACTTTTACTTTGATTTTTATTCAGAAGTATTGTATTCGTTGTTCTGGATTAAAGGTCTATATTTCTTTGGTGTTCTATTTGGGTTGTTGTGTGAAGTAAGTCCTCATGTTATCAACCGTGTGAGGTGTTTAGAGGCAGGGAAGGTAGCACTCTTTTATACCCCGCGTGAAAGAATCAACCAAGATGGCAGGACTCCAGAATACTCAGAATGAAAGCAATACTAAAGAAGAAGAACTTGTAAGTTCAAGTTCTATTTTTGATACTGTTCAAAATATCAATCTAGATAATCCTTTTCAGTCTAATCATAGGTATTGGCCTATATGTCTTATGTAAGCGCCCGATGTAATGAAATAGATGTGGTTTCCTATTTCTCGGAGCTTGTTTAAAATTTGGTATCAGAGCTTGTTTCTAAATAGACTTTTACTTTGAGTTTTATTCAGAAGTATTGTATTCGTTGTTCTGGATTAAAGGTCTATATTTCCTTGGTGTTCTATTTGGGTTGTTGCGTGAAGTAAGTCCTCGTGTTATCAGTCATGTGAGGCATTTAGAGGTAGGGAAGGTAGCCCTCTTTTATACCCTGCGTGATAGAACCAACCAAGATGGCAGGACTCCAGAATACTCAGAATGAAAGCAATACTAAAGAAGAAGAACTTGTAAGTTTAAGTTTTTTTTTTGATACTGTTCAAAATATCAATCTAGATAATCCTTTTCAGTCTGATCAGAATAGGTTAGAACTTCCAAGTGAGCATTTCAAATTACCTACTAAGAAGTGGAATGATTTATATGGTGATTTAGGTTTCTTGTCTTATAAGTCTAAGTCCGTCTATAAATTAATTGAAATGCAAGTAGTAATGAAAAATGATCAGCCACATAGTTATATAAATCTGCTGTCAAATAAGGAAATTCAAAATTTGGTCCGACAGGCCAAGCAAAAAAATGGTTTCAAATTTCTGCATATAGGAAACATTATAGCTGGTGTTGAACCACTATACAGAAAAGGTATTCCAGCCACAGTTATGATGACTTTGTTTGATGCACGTCATAATAGATACTCACATATGATAATGGGAGGAATTTCTGCTCCTATGGCTGCTGGTGCTACCGTTTTCAATGTTGTCCCTAATTTTGCTATTAGTCTTCTAGATGACCATTTAGATAAAGTTCTCATGTTTCAATTTGGCACACAATATCTTGACATGAAGACTGGCTCAAGAACACATGCTTTGTTCTTTGCTTTATATGGTCAGTTGTTTAATACAAATATACCTATTGTGAAAGATCCTAGAGGATACAAGGCACAAGAAAAATATTCCTTACTATGGAAAACTGAGAAAAAAGGAGCTCAATTAACTGTTCCCAAGATGGTTAATCTATCTAATATAAAGGTTCCCAAGGAATGGATCATTGATGTTCGAACCCTTAAACAGTTAGATGTTCCTCGTAATCTTACAGTGATATTAGATGTTCAGGAAAGTGCTACTGAAGCATGTCTCTCCTTTGCAAGTGAAAAGCTTTCAGCTTCCAGTTCTGCTAGTTCCTCATTTTCATATAAAGACCATCCTTTAGCTAGATCAAGATCTACTTTGTCTCAAAAAAATTTGTGTTCCCATCTTGATGCTGTTCCTAATCCTCGTGGTCCTTTATATTGTACTGTATGTCATCAATCTTTTGATGAAAGAAAACCAGTGTCAAATCCTTTGACACAACAACTGCCACAATGTTCACCTCCTCAATTCATAGAATTAGATGATGGCAGTATGCAGTGTAATCATTGTCCTTTTGTCCAACCAGTATTTCATATTCGTATGCTCATGTCTAGACAATCCATAAGTTTTACTGAATCCAGTTTTACTGAACCTGTTGTTCCACCCTTGCGTGATTTCATTTTGCAAGATGATAAGTTCTCTATTCCTTTTTGGCCACATCATGTGATTGCTTTTGGGCAACCAGATGCTACCACTCAAACAAAGCTACTCAATTATGCTAACCTTTGTATTCGCAAAGCCTTAGTCATCCAAGCTGATATGCAAATTAAGTCTATTCAAGCTGAGCTCGGTCATCAGCGTGCTGAAGCTAGTATGAATACCAATTTTCATAATATCCTAGCAACTTTGCATACTATTGAAGCCTGTTTGAGCACCCATTTGAACACCAATTTGGCCACTGATCTTGCTACTTTACACCATGACTATGCTACTTTCAAACAATCTGTGGAAACATGGTGGGCCAATTATCAAGACCCTGTACCTCAAATACACACCATAACTCAAACCATAGCCTGTCTTGAACAAATGACTACCCAGATCCATAGTCAGCAACTTGCCGATAGTCATGCTATGTCCCAAATTGCTCCCACTGTCACTACTGGTGTCCAACAAGTCCTTTCCAATCAAACTCCTAAGTCCTCAATTCCTGTATGTAACTTTCCTGACTCATCTCACGATGTAGCCAGACTCCGAAGTCAATTTCAATTTAAATCTTTATCCTTAAATGTTCCAAAACCCAAGTTACAAGAGTTTGATCCTGCAACAGGATAGTGGAAGAATGTCAATATGGTCCAACATAATATTCAACAGATGCATGATCCCTTACAAGTCATTTCTAAAAATGTTCCACCATTGTTAAATTTTGACACATATGATCCCACAAAAAATAAAGCTATTGTTGATGCATTCAGAACATGGGTTGATAATGCTATTTATACACAATCCTTATCAACAGAACAAGCTTTGAGAAAAGCTTTAAATGCTATCACTGGTATTGCCAGATCTACATGGGATTCTCTGAAATCAGAGTATAAAGATGATTTGATCAATGATGGTGTTAACAGTGTTTGTCAAGCACTCTACAGAATGTTTGTAGGTCAACATGATAATGAGCAAAGAGCTGCTCATACAAGATTTTGTGAAAATCATCTGTGTGACATGAAACAATTGGATGCATATTGTAATGAACAATATCTCAATTTTTATCAGTCAGGTAAAACCAATGACAATCAATGGATGTATAATACTTTTCTTGAAGGCTTCCCTAGTCAAGTTCAATCCTACTACAAAGAGAAGATTCTTCAAAGTATTATGAATACACCTGACATGTCTCTTAATGATGTGACTTTCCCACAGTTAGTTCAGTTTATCAAAGAGATTAATAGTCAACTATGTAGTGAAAGGTTGAATAGGAAGAAGAAGAAAGAGGTTCTTCCTTTTGTTAAAAAAGATTTGTGTCAATGCAACCATTCTTATGGCTCTTCTAGACACAAGAAGAGTTACAAATCAGGTAAGAAATATGCTAAGAAGTATGATCCTTTCCCTAAGCCTTTTAGGAGAAAAAGAAAGACTTACCTGAGAAATAGGAAAAAAGTGCATCATAAGAAGTTTACACTTGTATTTTATATTTGTAAAGGTGCACATTATGCAAACAAATGTCCAGATAAGACTAAGAGAAATTCCAAGAGAGTCAGACGACTCACTCAAGATGCTCTGGACACCCTTCCTTTAACAGAAGTTAAAGAAGCTTCTGATTCTGATGATATTAGTATCACTGATATTTCAAGTGAAGATGATCTTCAAGTTTTAAATGTTCATCAAGGTTCAGAATCAGATTATCAAGATGTGAAATCTAAAGAATCATCATCTTCAGATTCTGATATTTCATTCATGTGTAATATGTTTAATTCTGATTATGGAAGACTTCGTGGACAGTCTCTCACTCAAGTGAATCCTAATTGGTTGAAGCCAAGTCCTGAACAACAATTGCAAGAGCTTAGAATAAAAGCACAGCAAATAGAAGGCAGAAGGAAATAATTTCTAACACCCTATCAACATAAAAATTTGATGATAGAGCTTCAGAGATTAGAATCAGATAGACAGAAATTGTTTGAAACTCATCCTGAGTTATCTGATGTCCCTGATCTTTAGTGTTATGAATCTCTGGATGAACCAGGAGAAATTTCTAAGCCTTCTCATGGATATATTCCTTGCCCTACTGCAGAAAAAGCTTTTGCTAAAAGTTCTAGAACAATTTGGTTACAAAATCGTCTAGCATTTCTTTATATAGTTAAAGCTGATGTGTTGAAAGAAATTGCTAGTGTGCAGAATGAACTTCATGAGGAAAAGTACACTTCTCTTGATAACTATTTGGTAGAAAATGAGAAAGCCCAAGAGCCTCCACTAGATGAACCAGTCGAAGCCATTGAAAAGCAAGCCTTTGCCTATTTGAAAGGTATTTCCAATCCTTGTCCAGCTTTTCTGCTTACAATTAAAATCCCTGGTATCAAGCCATATACTTTATGTGCTCTTTTAGACTCTGGTGCTGATTGTAACATTGCTCAACCCCAGTGTTTTCCTCTTGATTGTTGGTTACCTACCACAACTACCATTCATTCGGTAACTCATAAAAATAATTCTATTAAGTCTCAGGCTTCCATTCCCATACATTTTACCAATGCTATTTATTATACTATATTTTTACAATATCTAGTTAAACAGTATGATTGTATCATTGGTAGTCAGACTTTGCAAGAATGGAGTCCTTACACTGTTGGTCTCCCTGGTACAACAATCACTTTTTCCTTTGGCAATGTTCCTCAGATCAATGAACATCGTGCCTACAGTCCTAAATTATCTTTGTATGTTCCTCCTAAAATTGTGTTACCCAGTTCTCATGTATGGTTTGTTAATCTACTATTTGATGAGAATCAACTACAGTCATGTAACAAGTCATTTTGAGGTTGCAGATTGGCAAAATAATCAACCATTCGATGAGAATCAGCTATAATCATGTAACATGCCATTTTGAGGTTACAGATCACTGAATTGGTGAACTGTTCGATGAGAATCAGCTACAATCATGTAACAAGCCATTATGAGCTTACAAATCACCAAATCGATCAACCGTTTGATGAGAATCAACTTTAACAAATGTGGTACAACAATCGATGTATACAATCTAGTATTCTGGCTTACTCCTTTTGCAACTTGACAAACTCCACAAATTTTCACAAATTTTTGAACATCTTTATACAACTCTAGCCAAAAGTATTTCTCCTTAAGCAAATTCCATGTCTTATCAACACCAAAATGTCCAGCCAAACCACTACTATGTTTCTCCTTTATCAGATTAGTTCTCATTGCTCCTCTTTGTATACACAACTGAATACCTGTAAACAAAATACCTCCCTAAATAAAATATTCATCCCATTTAGTATTGTGTTGATCTTGAATAGGTGCTCTGCACTTTCTCCATGGCTTAGAAAAATCAAGATCAAACTCATAAGAATCCTTCATCTCATCAAAACTAAGAACTTCAATTTTCATCTCGATCATCAAAGATCTTCTTCTGCTCAATGCATCAACAACTTGGTTACTGACTCCACTCTTATGCTTTATCACAAATGTATAACTCTGCAAATACTCAACCCATTTAATATGGCTCTGATTCAACTTATTTTGACTACCCAAATACTGTAAAGCCTTATGATCAGGTTTACCTTCTTGACTCAACATAGCTCCAATAGCACTACCACTTGCATCACATTCCACTTGAAATACCTTACTGAAATCAGACAATGCTAAAATAGGCAATTCAACAACCTTTTTATTTTAGAGTCTCAAAACTTTTATTAGCTCCATATGTCCACTTGAATTCTCTTTTATCTCCTCTCATAGTTTCAATCATAGCATTACAAATTGAACTAAAATTCCTTATGAACTTTGAATAAAAACTTGCCAAACCATGAAATGATCTTACCTCACTAGTACTCGTAGGTGTAGGCCAATTCAAAATAGCTTCAACCTTTTCAGGATCCATCTTCGAACCATCAGTTGAAATCAAAAATCCCAAATACACAATCTCCTCTTTCATGAAAGAACTCTTTTTCCGATTTATCATCAACTTTTCTTCTTTCAATATCTGCAAAACTTTTCTAGGATGCAACGAATGTTCTTCTCTGGTCTTACTAAATATCAAAATATCATCAAGATATACAATCATAAACTTACCCAAGAATTTCTTCAAAACTTCATTCATCAACCTCATAAAAGTACTCGGTGCATTAGTTAAACCAAAAGGCATAACCAACCACTCATACAAACCATCTTTTGTCTTAAAAGTAGTCTTCCATTCATCACCTTCTTTGATTTTAATCTAATGATACCCACTTTTCAAATCAATCTTGGTAAAGTACTTATCTCCAGTCAAACTGTCCATTATGTCATCCATTCTCGGTATAGGAAATCTATACTTCACTGTTATCTTATTGATTGCTCTGGAATCAGTACACATTCACCATTCTCCATTCCTCTTCGGTGCCAATACCATAGGTACTACACAAGTACTCAAAATTTTTTTGATAAAACCTTTCTCTAGCAACTCTTGAATCTATTGGTTCAATTCTTGATTCTCGGTGGGTGTCAACCGATGAGGTGCCTTGTTCGGTAAACTAGCTCCACGGATTAGATCCATACAATGATCAATGCTTCTTTTCAGTGCTAAACCATTAGGTACATTATCAAAAATGACTTCACGATACTCGATGAGTAACTTATCAATCTCCTCAAGAATGCTATCATCTATTTTCTTACTTGGTTTGTTAGGAATCACAACAAAACATACATCATTCTTCTTCAAGTCTTTAACAAACTTTCTTCCTTCCATCAAGTAAATTTTCATAGATGTGCATACATTACTAACGAGTTCTTCCATCAAAGGTAACAAGATTTGTTTTCTCCCATCAACCCAAATAGTATACTTATGCAATCTCCTATCATGTATAGCATGTATATCATATTTCCAAGGTTTACCCAACAAAATATGACAACAATCCATAGGCATGATATCACACAACACCTTATCATAGGACTTTCCAATTTTCAAATTCACATAACATTGTTCACTTACCAAGAGTGTATTCTCATCTTTGATCCATGAAATATGATAGGGCTTTAGATGTTCCAACCTCTTCAACTACAACTTTGTGACCATCTCCTCAGATGCCAGATTCTCTGAGCTACCACTTTCAATGATTACCTTCCAAACTTTGTCAGAAGCTCTACATCTGGTCTTGAACAAACTTTTCCTTATCGGATCTTCCTTTTTACTTTCATTCCTAATTGCTCTTCTTACTATCAAGTTATTTTCCTTCTCAGGTTCATTCTGTGACTCTTCCTACACTAATTTATTTCTATTACTACCAGCCTTCTTACTAGCATGTGTACATTCAAAAGATCGATGTCCTTCTTCTCCATAATTATAACAAGTTCCTCAGAAATTACCTCTGTTATAACCACCTCAATAGTTACTGCCTCTACTTCCAGATGAAATTTCACCTTTCCACTCAGTCTTGCCTTTATCTAGATTTGTCTTTTTAGGTTTAGATCTACCATTTTCACCATTAAATCTACCTCTTCCTCTTTGCCTCTATTCATGTCTCTTATTCAATTTCTCCTCAGATTTTAATGCAAATTGATAAGCCTCTTCAATGTCTCTATTACCATCAAGTTATTTTCCTTCTCAGGTTCATTCGGTGACTCTTCCTGCACTAATGTATTTCTACTGCTACCAACCTTCTTACTAGCATGTGTACATGCAAAAGATCAATGTCCTTCTTCTCCACAATTATAACAAGTTCCTCAGAAATTACCTTTGCTATAACCACCTCGATATTTACTGCCTCTACCTCCAAATGAACTTTCACCTTTCCACTCGATCTTGCCTTTATCCAGATTTGTCTTTTTAGGTTTAGATCTACCATTTTCACCATTAGATCTACCTCTTCCTCTAGGGAATCTACCACCTCTTCCTCTTTGCCTCTATTCATGTCTCTTTTTCAATTTCTCCTCAGCTTTTAATGCAAATTGATAAGCCTCTTCAATATTCTCTAATTTAACCAAACTAATTTCTTCTTAGATGGAAACTCTCAAACTATTCACGTATCTAGCAATTCTTTCTACATCATCTTCATCATGTCCAGATCTAATATCTAATCTATAGAATTCCTCAGTATATTCCTTTACCGAGCTATCTTTCTACCTTAAACTTTGCATTCGCCTAACTAGGTTAATCTGATAATCACAAGGTAAGAACTTTCCTTTCAACTTATTCACCATTTTGTTCTATACTTTGATTTTCTCTTTGTCTTTCCTCTTTCTATCTAGTTACACATGTTCCCACCATAAGGATGCATGACTTTTCAACTTTGCGCTTGTAATTTTCACCTTCTTTTCCTTAGGAATGTTCTCATATTCAAAATATTTCTCCATCTCTATGATCCAATCCACCAATTCCTCAGAATCCAATTTTCTACCATACTTAGGAGGATTAAAATGTGGCGTCGACTTCAAACTTGTCAAAGCCTTCAAGAATCATTCTTCACCTTGATCCATCATAGGTGTAGGTTCTGCATTCACTTGTTCTTCCTCAACTTCATCATCACTAACATCTTCAAGATGTTTGCCTCTTCTCTGAGTTATTTCAACAGCTTCTAACCTAGCGGCAAGTTGTCTTAACATGTCTACCAATCCTGGATCTGCATCTTGCCTCCCATGAACTTGCCTCCCATGAGCCATCTTGGAAATCCTTTGCAATTGTAAGTCAAATTACAATCTACCACCCCATAACAATTCACTAGGGTTTCACAAGAAGGAACCTACAAATCTAGATTCGCAAACCTAGATCCAGATCTCATCTCGCTCTGATACCACCTGATGTAAGGTAGGGTATGATGGGGCCAAACTATGGCACACCCAACCAATCCACCCTAATCAACAACACGCGAAAGCCAAAACAAACACAGTTAGAGAGAGAATGCTAGATCTTTCATTAATTTTCATCAAATAGATTCATACATGTCAGGCTGTAAGGCCTTCTTGGATATGGCTAGATATTACAATAAAATACAGAAGTCCTCAAACATGCGAGGATTTGTCAATAATCTTCAATCTATTATCTCCTATCTTGTATCAAAACTGACTCCCTAAACTCTAATCAAACGACTACATTTATACAAGAGGCTACCGAACTGAGTCGACCTTTAGATCTACAATCAATAGAAGGAACGACCAAATCTAGGACTACATGCTTCCTAATGATGGATACCAACATTAAATCTATTACCCAAATTAATTGCACAAGTTTCCCTCAAGAGGAACTCAAAATAAACTACTTGGTAAGCAAGGATGACCGAGCAACAGACAAGCATCGTTGAGTGCTAGAGAAACAACCGACTACCCAGGAGATAACTGACCATACTCGTTAACCAAAGGAAACCAACCAACTACTGAACCAACTTGGTTAAAGAAGGAATTGAGCAACACAGACAAACTCAAATATGTTTTTGGTGACACAGGATTGCCAAGGACCCGAGATGCTCCTCCATCATTTATAGCGTTCACATTATCAATAAACCGTTGTACTAGGATTTCACAGAGATTATACTTCATGTTTTCTTTCACCATTGATGAGGCATATTAATGCCATACTTTAGGATACCCTAGGCTGATAACAAATAGATCTTTTTCTCTATTTTGATACATTTACCATAAGACTTCTATGTTTTTCTGCTAATATATGGCATGTTGCCATCAGACATATAACTTAGTTTAAATGTACTTAAATATGCTATGCTCAAATATGAATTACTATATTTCTTATTTTGAATGACACGGTTGTGTTTCAAATGAGTAGAGTAGTTGTTTGAATATCCAGATCTGGGACCACATGCTTCCCAATGATGGATACCAACATTAAATCTACAACCCAAATTAATTGCACAAGTTGGCCTCAAGAGGAACTCAAAATAAACTACTCGGTAAGAAAGGATGACCGAGCAATAGATAAGCATCACTGAGTGCCAGAGAAACAACTAACTACCCAGGAGATAACCAACCATACTCGGTAACCATAGGAAACTGACCAAGTACCGAATCAACTCGATTAAAGAAGGAACCGAGCAACATAGACAAACTCAAATATGTTTTTGGTGACACATGATTGCCAAGGACCCGAGATGCTCCTCCATCATTTATAGCCTTCACATTATCAATAAACTATTGTGCTAGGATTTCATAGAGATTATACTTCATGTTTTCTTTCACCATTGATGAGGCATATTAATGCCATACTTTAGGATACCCTAGGCTAATAACAGCTAGATCTTTTTCTCTATTTTGATACATTTACCATAAGACTTCTATGTTTTTTTGCTAATATATGGCATGTTGCCATCCGACATATAACTTGGTTTAAATGTACTTAAATATGCTATGCTTGGATATGAATTACTATATTTCTTATTTTGAATGACATGGTTGTGTTTCAAATGAGTAGAGTAGTTGTTTGAATATGAATGATTATGTGTGTTCTAATAATTAATGTCACAAAATGTCTTATCCTCACCCTTGAAAGCATAGTGCATTGGAATAGCGAATGTTGTTTTGACCAGGTATGGCGCATTCATTCATGGAGTGTTCAACCCGATCTTCCAACAACTTCTAGTGGAGAGGCATTCAGTGCAACGCCAAGTAGAAGGTTCCCAAAGGACAAGGTGGCCTTTTTAGTGAAGAGAAAGATGGTGTGTTAAATTCCCTAAGATGATCTAGGTATGAGTGAGAAGATAGATTTTCTATCACGACAACTCTTTCCTCTGTTTTGGAGGGAATCTCTCTATAATCTCTGAGGAAAGATCATAAGAAATGCGCTTCACAGAAGCAATTACAGACTCAACAAACTTGGTAAAGTATTCCCTTCTAACACTTGATATTCACTTATTGGGGTTCTTTCCTAGTTCCTCAACCCTGGCAAAGTAGTGCATTGGTATCTCAACTCTACGTACTTTTGTACATAAATTTTTAATATATTTTCTGTTAAAAACTTTAAAAACACCTTTCTTGTAGCTTGTCTAGATGGTATGGCTTCAACCCATTTAGTAAAGTAATTGGTTGTAACAAGAATCCATTTGTGTTGTCCACTGGAAGCATCAGTAATCTCACCAATAAAGTCAATTCCCCACATTTGGAATGGTTCTTCAGTTGACAAAGATCTAAGGAGTAATGTACCATCATATTTTAATTTTCCTCAGAACTTCTGACAGGCTTCACATTTTCAAACATATGCATAACTATCTTTAAAAACACGTGGCCAATAATACCCATCATGTAATATCTTATGACTAGTAATTCTTGTTGAAAAATGACCACCACATACTCCATCATGTAATTCTTTTAATACTGATTTTTCCTGGTATGTATCTAGGTAAAATAAAAGGATACCTTCTCTATTTTTCCAATATAAGTCACCTTGTATTAAAACATACCTAGATACTTGTAACTTTATTGTCCTTTTTTTATTTTCATTTAATCCTTCTTCGCATTTTATGTGCTTAAGGAAATATACTATATCAGTATACCAAGGATAATGTGCAATACTTACTATTGATTTATCAGTGCTTACCTGATTTATTTGAGCTGCATCAAGATTTGATTCAGCCATAAGTTTAGCAAGACCTTATCCTCTGACCAATTTTGTTCACCCATCTACATCAAATTCATAGATCTGGTTCACCCATCTACATCTCCTACATGTAATTTCAGATTGCTTAAATATATCTTTGATTGCTGCATTTGGCACATAAGCTATCACTTTAGCTCCTACCAAGTATGGCCTAAAAGATTTTACTACTTTAACTAGAGCTTAAGCCTGCTTCTCATTTATATCATAATTTAATTCTATTGCTTGAAGAGTTTTAATAAAAAAATGCTATTGGTTGTTCATATCCCTCGTCATTTTTTTGTAACATAACTACAACAATAGTATGATATGATGCAAAAGAGAATAACTGAAAAGGCTTTGAAAAATTAGGTGTTTTAAGGACTATTTATGGAAGACAAGCATTCAATCTATTCAAAACAAATTTCTCCTTTGTTCAAAGTTTCTCAATTGGAAGGACTCTATTTTGATTTGATTAAACATTGTCACATTTTGCATTGTTCATCCCTATTTATGGACCATGAGCATTCAATCTTTTCAAAACAAATTTCTCCTAGGGATAATTTTAAATTTCTCCTTTTCAGCAAATCGTCTGGTAAATATAGTTAATGCTAAATTCAAGCCTTTTGCAAAGGTAGAAGTGTATTTTTTTGAATGATAAACTACTGCTTTAGGTGGATTTATAGCTGGTAATAATCCTATATTATATAGAATAATATAATATTGATATGACAAGAATAATAAGACATCTTTACTGAAACAACAACACAGATAACTATATAAAAGAGTAATACAAGCTTAGCTAGATGTATGCAAAACTCTATGATATTCTAACATGAACAACAAAAACACTATATTCTATGCATTTTCAGAATGTAAATGCAAATAAATGGGAATTTCTCAAAGATCTATGATATTCTAACAAGAGGAACAAGAACATTATATAATTGTACTTTTAGAATGTAAATGCAAATAAAAGGAAATTTCTCCACCGTAGGCTCTATTTAAATAATTTTTGTTACCTCCAATTTGAATTTGAATTTTGACAAGAGTTTTTGCATTTATTAGTTGATTTGAAGTTCCCTTATATATTGTATAGGGTTGGTCTATTGTTGACATAAATTAATGACTTGAACTGTTACCAAGATGGGCTAGCTATTTTTAATCTATCATAAATGCTATTATCAAGAATGAACATCCATTTGCTTATAAATTCAATGGATCATAGAGTAGTGGAAGGCTACCACTTGATTTTGTTCTCCTTCTTTATCAACAAGCCAAGTATGACAAGTGGGAAGAGACTAAGATTATCCAAAGAATAGAAGGCTCTTCTAGAAGAAAATTTCAAACAGAGTAGGACCCCCAATCATGTAAGTTTTGACTAACACATTTCTAATTTCTGATCATAGTCAAGTAGTTGATTAACACATTTCTAATTTCTGATCATTATCAAGTAGTTGACTGATTTATCTATCAATTCTTTGTCAAGTAGTTGACTGATTTATCTATCCATTCTTTATTGAGTAAAGCTATCAAAGTTTCAACTAACTACTATTGTCTAAATCTTGTATTTTATTTCAAGATGTAGCTACATAAAGAAACCCTTACTGTGTAGTTGAATATTAGCACTAAACAAGTGGATGTGTGGTATCAAAATAAGAGAGGGAGGTACAAGCAAAGTGAGCAAAGTGAGTGGCATAAATCATTAGTTAAAGAGAATGTAAGATTAGAGGCAGAGTTAGTGGAATTGAAGGCAATGAAACAATTAAGTGAGGTGAACATGAGATTTAAGGAAGAGCTAGCAGAATTGAGGGTGGCTAAGCTAGCAAAATTGAAGGTAGTTCAACCAATAAATGAGGTGAACATAAGACTCAAGGAGAGTTAGCAGAATTGAGGGCAATCATGAAATTATCAACCACCACTTCAATAACAATAGTCACTACAAAGAACACAATATTGAAAAAATCTCTAGAAATATTGAAGGCCAATAAACTACTAGTTGAGGAGAATAAGAAAATGAAAAAAGAGATAATAGAAGTGAGGATGGTTATGAAATCAACAACTGCCTCTTTAACAACCGCCTCTTCAACAAAAGACATGCATCATCTACACCAACATGTGTAATGTTGGTATGGATATATGGTTATATGTATATACACCATAGCTTAAATTCAAATGACAAGAAATTTGTAAAATGAAATTGTTTGGCAAATGACAAGAAATTTGAAAAATGAAATTGTTTGACAAATGATCTAAACAAGAAATTTTAAAAATGAAATTGTTTGACGTAAAAGTTATTTGTTTTTTATTTCAGTTTTAGATTCTTCTAATGCTAATTAATGTCATCCTAAAATTTTTAAATGTTTCATAATGATTTGGAAATGATGGTTGAACTTCAATCCAGTTAAAAAAAAATTGACACATTTCTCTAAATGTGATAGTCAATCTTTTATCGACTGTCAGTGGCAGTTTCGAGATGTTTTACTGTGTTGATGTTGGGTAAGTATTGAGGAGCGTAAAAAGATAGATGTCAATGGTCAGAGTGTTTAGGTGGTGTTTGTACCGAGGTTGTCAATCCCTATTTGCTGCATTACAATGACAGAATGACATTTGTTAAAGCTTGACCTAGATTGAATTAGTATGGTAGCTATGCAGGGTTTAAGATAGATATTAGTTAAAAAATGCCAATTTTTGGTCATGTCAGATACATGAAAAGAAGATCTGATCAAAATCAAAATCATTTAGAAATAATGTAGTCACAATTTTTAATGTGTCTAAAGTAGTACAAATTCCTTGTGCGCCATATGGGAGGAGATGAGGTAGCTAACATCAAATCATGTTGAATTAAAATTTGTTGTCTACTCAAATATTAAGAAAACCCAAATCGCTAAATTATATTATATATTAGGAGGACATGGGCTCCAGGAAAATAAGTGCAAGATGGAAGGAGGACGAAGTCTCACTAAATTTACTAGCATCTGCAAAACCATTTACTGAATGTGTGTACCTCAAGGGGAAGCCTTTTGGCTAAAAATGTGTGTTTCTCTAAATGTGATACGAGATCTTTTATTGACTGTCAGCGGTGACTTTGAGATGTTTTACAATGTTGATGTCAGGTAAGTATTGAGGAGCGTAAAAAGATGGATGTTAGTGGTCAGAATGCTTAGGTGGCATTCTTTGCATTACGATGATAGAAGGACATTTGTTAAAGCTTCACCTGGATTGAAGCCTTTTAACTAACACCTCCCTTCATTGCATTTTGGGCCTTCTATCAAAACAACTCACACATAACACCTTCTCCCATATTCTTTAAAAAAAACATTGACTCTGAAGATGAATCTCCACCTACGTTCAAAAATATATATCAAAGTGACTTCCAACTATGTCTAACTCATGCCTTCAAATTATTCAAACCATGTTCAAAAAGAGCATCTGACTCTCCACCCAAAGTGGTGTCAATACAATATCTATTACACCTGATATCTATTTGGCTACATGACACCAATTAACTTTCGAAGCAGTAAGACTTGGAGTTTTAAAAATCTTCACACTCCCTAAGAACCAGTCACCTAGCCAACACACTAAAAGTTCTTTACGGCCATGCCATCACTCAGCTACTATCGCAAACTTCCGATTCAAAAATGATAGCTCCTCCTTTCTTACAACAGTTGTCCTCAATCATGTTCCTATTGTTTTTGTGTATCCTGTACACTAGAAAAAAGATACCCAACTCTTTTGGAATCATTTTCGATCACCTGCAGCTACGCACAGACTGCCAGATGTGTGTCATGGATTCACCCTAGTGTCGTTACACACTGCTCGCAAGTAGGAAGATGTCCCTGATAAATGTTTGTGAGTTTTGTTCTTTCCATAGGGAGAGTCATATGTTATATTTTTAAAACTTGATATCAGGCGTAAGTATATTTTCGTTAATAGAGGAAGCCAATTTTTTCAAACGATTTCAACTCAAGTTTGTAATAGTCACCAAATAGTGCAATCATGCTCCTTCGTTTATTGAGATTGGAAAAAAAAACATTCAAGCAACAAAATGGTTTTCATAATGTTTTTCACTTTTGGTCATCCTCGCGTCCAATACTTTTGCCTCTACGATAGTATTCATTCAACCATAGAAAAGAAAAACTCCCCTAACTTTTTGAATTCTCATGTTCATCTCTTGCCAGCAGCAAATGAGATCCTCTATTCTTTTCTACACCTCTAGATACGACAGAGATGAACAATGATGACCGGAACCATTACACAAAGACAATCAGTTGTCTTTTTCAAGTAGCCAATAGCTCACACATCTTCTGCAAGTGTGCAACTCTACAAATGGCATCCACAACAGAGCATCTTCTTACAACCTTATAGCACTCCAACAACTTTAAATAGTCCTCAAGCTGTCACACTCAATACAAATGATAGACAGAAGTATCCAACCAAACACTCCAGGACATGATAGCGGGTAAAGAAGAGACATCAACAAAGCAGAATCAACAAGCCAGCTGTACCAAGGATTCATTGAATGACAAAAGCACAACAATATTGGCAGCCCAAGTGTGTAAGTCATTTTAAAGAACCAACAGGCGCTATTATTTTACCTACACCTTTTAATGTCATGCCTAGTCCTCTTAGTTATAATCTTCTTTTAGGGTGGTCATGGTTACATGTTATGCATGTTATTCCTTCCACTCTTCATCACAAAGTGAAGTTCATCTACAACACAATGCACACACTTCTTGTTGATGATAGACCTAATAATTTGTTACGAACTAAATCTAATTCTTTTTCTATCCCTATGACATTTAAACACAACACATCTCCTCTTATGCCATTAGACTTTACACTATCTTTTGTGGATGAATACAAACTTCCTAATGACAACAAGGATCTTTCAAGGAACTCAGTGTGTCATTAGTTCAACTTGATTCTCAAACTAATTCAACTCATTATTTAAAACATGGTTCAAGATGTGTGCAACAAAGTATTGAGAATAGTGAAAAACCTATTAAAGAATTTGGTTTTGAATCTTCTCCTTTGTCTACATCCTCTACTTAAGCTATATCTACCTTTAATCAAGAAGTCATTTTGCTTAACCTTCTTCATGCTAAGGTAATTACTATGCCTAAACAAAAAAAGAAACATAGTAAAAAACTTATAAATCTTCCTTTCTACTTGTATCACCGATATCATGATCACTCTACTCATGACTTTCAAGATTTACATTATAAAATTAAATAACTCATGAATTATGATTTTATTCACATATCATGTCATAATAAATTCTATTTCAATCCTAATTTATCTACATAACATCAAAGTCCCTATTATGTTTCTCCACATTATGTAACATTGTTAGCCTATTCCTTGGGGGCTCATTGTCATGCATGGTGTAACATACTTAACAAGTAGCATAAAAGGTCCTCTTTCCCCTTTATCCTTCTCTCCACACTTGGGGGGAAAGGGTATTCTATCAATCTCTCTCATTTTCTTTAAGAATCCACTTTTCCCTTGGTTAAGTGATATTTGTCTATCATGTGACATCTAATTTTACATAGAAATATTGGTTTGCATTAAGAATATGCATCCTTGATTATAACAACTTCATTGTTTGCAATTGGGTTTCCATTAGACTAAACAATGTGTTATCCTTCACAAGGATCCATTTTTACATTTCTTGCATGGTATCTCTTTGTATGTGTCCCTTCCATGACCTCATAGGAGTTGTAATCTCTTTGGTTTGGACTGGATGCTACTTATGGATACTGTCTTGGGTGCTTTATCCTTTTTCTTTTCCTTAAGATGACAAAATAGTACTTATTTTTCCATCTTAAGGGGGGCATACATGGCCTCCTTATTGCATATGTTTTGTTCACTTTAATCATGATAAGTAAAATGCACTAGCATAACATAAATTGCTACAGCTAGATCACTCTCCTTCATATTTTTAGATAGAGTATAGTAGCATAATACAATTTTCTAGGGCCAATTACTCTCTTTTTTCACATATTCAAGATTGGTTTAACTAACATAATATAATTTACTAGACTATTTAACCTATCCTGACCATAAATCAGCATTTCCAAAGCTAAGGAACACATAAACTAACATTTCCAAAGCCTCAACACAAACAAAGCTGCTAGTAGGCACAAACCTCTCAAGGTAGAGTTGACTAGCATAACACAATTTGCTAGACCATCAATTCTCCTTCCTCTCTCTTCTCTTTCTCAAGGATCACCTAGCGCAACATAAATTGCCTATATTATGTCATCCATGACCATCTTGATCTCTCCTCCATGGTTCCATAACATAACACACTTCGTGATTGCATTGGATTATGGAATCTTATCTTATCCTTGATGTGTGCTCTTTCTCTTTTTAGGTGACCACTTGTGCTCTTGCAATTGCTTTCCTAAGAATGATATTAGCATTTGATAAATTTTCTCTTGCAAGGTCTCTTCAACAAGTTAACTTAGAATCTTAGCAAGCTCTAGACATTTTTTGTTGTTTTCAGTATCCTGAGTTAAGATCCTTGGTTTGGGGGCTTATGCCCTTAAACTTATCGATGTCTTACCACCTTACAACTTTCCCATGATCTTCATCTTTCTTAGTCTTTCTACTTCTTTACAATGAGCATGAGGTGGAATCATACTCTCACTAAAGTGGGGGCTAAATGTACCATCCTAAAAAGTAAGCACCCTTATTAGGTGCTAATTTTTAGCCCCATTATAGATCACGGAGTCCTATCTTATCCTTAATGTGTGCTCTTGCTCTTTTTAGGTGACCACTTGTGCTCTTGCAATTGCTTTCTGAGAATGATATTAAAGGTTGAGACATTTTCTCTAGCAAGGTGTCTTCAACAAGTTAACATTGAATCTTAGAAATCTCTACGCATTTGTTGTTGTTTTTAGTATCTTGAGTTAAGATCCTTGGTTTGGGGGCTTATGTCCTTACACTTAGTGACATCTTACCTCCTTACAACTTGCCCATGATCTTCATATTTCTCACTTTTTCTACTTCTTTATAGTGAGGATGAGATGGAATCATACTCCCACTAAAGTGGGGGCTCAATGTACCATCCTAAAAAGTAAGCACCCTTATTAGGTGCTAATTTTTAGCCCCATTTTAGAATCTATAGGTTCCCACATCAATTTCATGTCCTATCCTTTTGCATCCTTCAAATCAATATTATTTGTTCTATGCATGATTTCCAAGTTTTCATCCATTCACATAATTCATCTTTTATATAGGTCCTTTACATGCATTTTGGATCTCAAGATTTTCCCTAATTTGCAAGCCAGTTGCGACTTCCAACATCCATTTCAGCACATAATCTTGAGACCACTTCAAAATTAGCCTCTCTAAGACAAGATCAAATTCAACCTTATTCTGGACAAGGTCAATCCAAGTCGGCTTTGTCCTAGGGGTTCAATTTTTAGCAAGCTTCAGGCCTAATGTAGGGTTATTTCTCCTTGATGCTCAATTGGGGTCAGCCTCACAAAATCTAGGCCCTGAAATGTGTATAAAAGGAGACCTCTTCCTCTCACTTTCAAGTCTTCTTCTTATCTTTCTTCCTCCATCCAACATTGTGGAAAAATACAAACATTCATCATTCAAGGGTTTGGTTTCATGATTTTGTATTGGGTTTTTGTGGTGTCTAAGCTATTGCATCAACATGTGTGATCATCTTCAAAGAGGCATTGCATCATTGAGGTATAATATAATTTATGTTTCAAATCTAGATTACATTTCTTCATGCAATTTCAATTACATTTCAAGGTTAATTCCTATATAGGGGCTTGACCAAGGCAAGCCCCTCCCCACAACAATTTTCGCTTCTTTCTTGTCTACAGGAATAGGTGGCACAATTTTAGATTTGGATTTTTAAAGTTTCAAAACCAGTGACTGATCTGCTACAAATTCCACTAGTGTTTTACATTCTAGGACTAGGTTGACTTTTTCGGACTAGGTTGAATTTGACATGTTCTCAAACTAGGTTGACTTACGTTGACCTTATCCTTTTGCTGATTAGAAAGTTCCAATTCTGTCAGTTGTAGATTCTAGATTGTCAAATCCAAAAATCAAAGAAATCTGAGACATTGATAGTCAAAAAAATTAGCTTTAAAGTGCAATCTTCTTCTCTCATTTTTAGGTGCACACATTCCTATCCCTATTTCCTTGCATCTACTTTCATAGATCAGATTTAGTTTTTAAATTTACATATCATTTATCATATCTTATTAGAATAAATCAAATCTAACCCTAGAAGGCATAAATCCAAAGTTGGTATCCTCACTCAATAGGTTGTACTTACTAGATCTATCTTGTAGGTAAGGGTTTTTTATTTTAATATATAATAGTGCCCTACAATAGATTTGCTGAGTGATCTACACCCTAGCATTGCTCACCATTTCCTATTATACACCTATTAACTAAAACATAGCATAAGAACAAAATTTACATCCCATTTGAATGGATTAAACTTTCTTTTTAGTAAACTAAAATAATTCCTCTACATGTGTAAGGACAACGTTCTTAGGTAAAGTTTCTAATTTGAATGATTAAATCATGATTTCATTATAAATTGATGTAAGGGAAAATCAACCAAACTTGCTCCATTCAGCCGAAGCCACAAAACATTGCACTGCCAATTACATAAGGCAATTTATCTAAATAGACTTGCATCAAAATAGTAATATAAATGCATAGTCAAACCATTGAAACCTATGATTGATACACAAGATATTGCAAGAAATAAATAGAACACATTAGATATGGAAAATTGAGCAAATAAAGTATAAAAAGAAATGCTCCAAGGTAATACGAGAAACAAGAACATACACAACCCAAAAGTATCACTCACTAATAAACTTGGACATGCACAGTCTATGTAACAATGCCAACATATCATGTGAAAACTTAAGCCTCATAATCATAACGTTACCATGAATGGAAAAACCTCAAAGAAGGTGTAAAAACCATTTAACCCTAGTTAAAGCTACCAGACCAGCATGCAAGTTAAGCAAGGAAGTTTTCCACAAATCAAAGATACATCAAGAAATGGTCCTATCTAAAAGCTATCCATTGACAAAGGTAGCCAACATCAATAGAGATCGATATAGCACATAAATGGAAGTAAAGTGGTAGGGCGGAAACATAAGCGGTCATCTTGCCATGGACAATACTAGCATTTACAAAATCCCTAAACAACAATCTTCATAAAAGCCTCGAAACCTATAGTATAAGCTGAAGATATGTTCTAAATTGTGGAAAATTCCATGGAAGATTATGGAGAGATAAAGAGAAAAATAAATGACATGGTTCTTAGAACTACTTATAAACAAAACCATATATGAAATACTAATTAGGAAAATTGGGTCTATCCCCAAAGATGTGGTACTAACATAGCCAATTAAGATGTGATACAAACATAACCAATCATAAGATTTAAAGGAAAGATGTGTAACCACTATCATAGACAAGTTACAATCTAAAGAAATGAGAAAAAAAGAGCGTACATCATCCTATAAACCACATCTTAGATTTATAACATTTAATCAAAATAGTGATGCAAATATTAGATTAGGAATTGATGCCAATGGAGAGAATGTATGGAGTAAACAAAACATAATGAGTTCCCTAAATAGTTAAGGACAAGATAATCTAGATATAGATTGAGCAAACACTTTGCAATAATAAAAGGACTATTGATGCCAAAAGAAAGAGACATCAATTGCAAGAAAGGTCAAGCATAAAATTAATACAAAATGTCATGATCTAAGTGGTTCCTAAAGTACTAACAACTATTGTAATCTCAGTAAGGAAGACACTAAAATGAACATTATGAAAGTGTCTATAGGGAAATTGAAACAACACGCTCCAAGACCGAATTACACATACAACCCTCTTGTACTTAAGAGAAGCTTTAACACAATAAGGCTGACACATTCACATGTAGCAGAAAAACTATGGCTAAATACACAGTGAGGGATAGTCATAGGAGCCCTAGTTAGTAAGTAGAAGCTAGAGAAAATTACAATACAAGGGTATGTGCAAGATCATGAGGGGCCAAAAAGTGGCAATGTCAGTTCAAAACTTTGATAATGTAGCTAACGAATTTTTTTTCACCCGAATTTGATAAAATGAAAAGGGTATCTTCAGGAGATTATCAGCTTTCTATCGATATAATTGATGTCAAATTTTGAATTCGGTAAGTAATTATTAGTTATTTTCTAATTGAGCTACCTCTAAAGTGCCGATTTATATATTGATTGAAAAATGACTATAACTTTCAGACGGTATAACATTTTTTAAATCCAAAAAATGCGTCACATTCTATGCTTCGCCTACTATAAGGAAATTTTTTTTTTTTTTTAATTTTGTAAAGTTTTGAATGAGTTAAGGTGGTCAGACACGAGAGTTTTTTTATTCTGAAAATGTTGTAGCAAAAAATTCATAATTAATTATTTTTTTAGAATTAAATTACAAAAAAATATGTGTCACATCTAAGTATAAGTCTACTACTTATATATAAAATCTTATAATAAAATATTATCATTTGATTATGATTAAGGTGGTCAGACATACACCTACTTCTTATTTTTTTCCTAAAATTTTTGTACTGCTACATTGAAATCTATACTTTTCACCAATCATACTAACTTTTCCTCAAAAAAGGCCTAGTAGTTTAGAGACTACATTGAATTTTCTATAGATTCTATTCTTACAACTTTTTGATATTAGGTTCATAGCTAGTTGAAATTTTCACGTCAAGTTGACTAACCCTAATTTGCTGATTTTTCATTGCCACTTAAGGGCATAGTTTGGCCCCTCATGATCTTGCACATACCCACAATGAAGATATGGTATGGTTCAATGTTGGTTGGGTAATTATAGGAGCAAGGGATAAGACCAAGCTTAAACATAGAGGATCACACAAAATCCCAATCCAATTTAAGTGATGCTTAAAGGATATAATAAGTCAGCCTCCTCCCTAGCATCACAAAGGGATGAGAGAGGCACACAAGTTATAGGCAAGAGAAGGAACTCCAAACATGATACAATATATCATAATCATCTAACTCAGAAAGAAAGACAAGATGTACATACCTTCAGCTTCACTTTCCCATCTACAACCGTATTTTGAGATTCTACTCTTGTAGCTTGATCTATTGTATACAAATGCATGTGTTAGAAATGAATGCTTGATGATTGGCAATCATTATATAGTAGTGGTTGTTGCATTCATGACTATGATTGTCATTGATGTCAACATAGTGATATTCTAGAGTTTAGCAGAGTAGCAGGCACAGTTTTATTTTGCACACATGGGATATTGCATTTGGGATTATGTACAGTTGATGGTATGTTCTTTGGTGTGTTATTAACCTATGGTTAAGAGTGAAAAAAGAAATTCATTCATTAATGTAAGTTATAAGCATTTTGGTGGAAGCAGTATTCTGGCAGTGTTCTTGAGTAGCGATGTTTGGTAATTGGAGGATATCTCCTAATTGGGATGGAATCTAATTCTGTGCACTTAAAGGGAAGTTTGAGACATATTGGTGGTGACATGGTTCACTGCGCAAACTTAGAAGTGACATGAGTGAAGAGTTATTACATTTGGAAGCCAACAGTTTTATGTAATTTTGGTGTAGCGTGTTGAAATTATTATTTTGTATTTGGATGCCAACTCATTTGTAATTATTTGAGTGTGGTATAAAGAAAGGAATGTTTTCCTTGTTGTAACATGGGATTATGAAAGTTGTGATGCGAATGTATGCATGAAGTGAAGAAAAGAGCTAATTCAGTAATGAAGGAAGACTTGCAAAGTACAGAGATCTGGATTTGTGATCTTGTTGTAGCAGAGAGTGCAGTTTTGGCACAGTATGAAGGAGGTAACATATTTCATATTATTCTATTGAGTAATCCTAAGATCTGTTGGACAGTGAGTTCAAAGATCTTGCCTTGAAGCTGTTTGGGCAGTGGGTCCTTCAGTCTTCCATAACTCTTAATCGGGTTAGAATCTTTTAACAGGGATTCAAAATCTCCTAACAGGGATTCATATGTACTGAATGTATTTCATAAGACTCCTAATAGGGTCCATCCTTTCACAAGGAACTTTCATATTAGTGCATCATTTTGTGGGCATCATTCCCACCGGGGTTTACTCTCTGATCAAGAGGTTCTCTAGTCAACATATCTTGTGTTATTGTGTCATTGTGTATGATTATCTTTCTATGGTTGGTTACTGCATTGATTATATGGTTTAAAGCTATTGATGTTGAAGTTGATAAATGGTTAAATTATCAGATAACAGATTCACACCCCCCCCCCTCTCAATTATCTTGGGGATCTTTACTTTCTAACAATTGGTATCAGAGCGGCAGGTCCTTGAAAGAAAAGTTTAACTTAAGGAGATCTATGGTGAATTTCAGAAAAGAAAACTCTAAGTTTGATGGAGTAAATTTTGACAGCTGGAAAGGAAAGATGAAGACACATCTATTATGTTTAGGACTAGGTTATTGGTTGATTACAAAGAATGACAGAACTATCATTGAGGAAGACAGACTTGAGACTTGTTCTAATGATGAGAGAGACACCTTTATGTGTAACATACTTGCAAGAGAAGCACTTTTATCAGCACTTTCAAAGAATGAATTTAGTCAAGTAAAAGGTTTACTTAGAGCTTATGATATTTAGAAAGCTTTACATTCTACTTTTGAAGGTGATGAACATGCAAAGAAAGCTAGGTTACATAATTGGATTTGTGCATTTGAAGACATAAGAATGATGGAAGATGAATCTGTTAGAAGCTATATTGGTAGGATGTCAGAAATTGTTGCAGGAATAAAGTCTTGTGGAGGTGAAAAATCTAAGAATGAAGTGATATGGAAAATTCTGAGAACATTGACACCGGTATTCAAGCAGACTACACAAATGATTGAACAATTGATACCTTGTACAATGAACTTTTCAAGAGAGACTCTTCTTGGAAGACTGGAAGCAGCAAAGATGAATTTGAGATTATCAAGAGAACTACTGAGAATGGAGACAACATTCAGTGCTCTAAGCATCAGACCTACTTTGTCAAGAAGTACAAGTGTGAGTGGAGATTATGCCAGCAGTAGCAGATCCAAATCTGAAGAAGATAAGAAGATTGAAGAAGGTATTGTCTTGCTTGTGAAAAGAGAACCAAATGGTAAGAAAATCTTTAAATGTTGGACTTGTCAAGAATATGGTCATTTTGCATCTAAGTGTCCTAAGAGAGTTAAGAAGTATAGAAACAATTTTAAGTATAGAAGACCTAAAGAATGTCATTATGCAAATGATGAAGAAATTGAAGTAGGAATTGAAAGACATTTGAGTGACAGTGATAATGATAACCTTGATGACATAGGATTTGTAGCTATCAAAGTAGAAAATTTTGAATTTGATATTAAAGAAGAAAAAGTATTAGTTTCCCAAGTTGAAAAGAAAGCTGATTAGATTATAGACAGTGGTTGTTCACATCATATGGCTGGTGATAAAGGAAAGTTCATAAAGTTTAACAATCATGATGGAGGAGTTGTTAGAGTTGGTAACAATTCACCTTGTTTGATTAAAGGTATAGGATCTATTACTCTTGATGGAAAGACTAATACTGATGATGTTTACTTTGTGGATGGATTGAAACATAATCTATTGAGTGTTGGACAGTTAGTTGATAAGGGATATCAAGTTTTGTTTGCTGAGAAAACTTGTGTGATTAAGGATAAAGATGGAAATTTGATTGGAACGGGATCTAGAACCAGAGGCAATGTATTTCAGTTGAACCCTACTGAGATGACATGTTTGATGACTAAGATTGATGACAGTTGGTTATGGCATTAAAGGTTTTGTCATATAAACTTTGATAATATTGTGAAAGTGAGTTCTATGCTTGCAGTAAGAGATTTACCTAAGATTATGAAGCCTACTAATATGATTTGCAAGGAATGTGTGATGGCTAAGCAGAAAAGGAGTTCATTTCCTAGCAAGAAGTTCACATCTATAGAGAAGTTGGAGATTGTTCATACAGACTTGAGCGGTCCTACTAGGCCTAGAGGATTCTATGGAGAAAGGTATTTTATGATTCTTGTTGATGATTTTACAAGAATGATGTGGATTGCATTTTTGAAAGAGAAATCTGAAGCATTTGATAAGTTTAAGGTAATTAAGAACAAATTTGAGAATGAATCAGAAATGAAGATTAAATGTTTGAGATCTGATAGAGGAGGAGAATTTACTTCTAAAGAGTTTAACACCTTTTGTGAAGTGAATGGCATTAAGAGGTAGTTTTCAACCCCTAGAACACCTGAACAAAATGGTAATGCAGAAAGAACAGATCAGTGACTGAAGCAGCAAGAGCTATGTTGTTTGAGAGTGATTTGGCAAAGACATTTTGGAGAGAAGTAGTGAATATAGCAGTATATACAATGAACAGAGTACAAATCAGAGCTGACATAGACAAGACACCTTATGAATTATGGTTTGGACATGCACCCTCAGTTAAGTATTTTAGAATTTTTGGAAGCAAATGTTATATTAAGAGAGATGATGATATAGGAAAATTTGATCCTAGAAGTGATGAAGGAATTTTTCTTGGATATTCTTTGAAAAGCAAAGCTTATAGATGTTACAATAAGAGAACTAAGACTATTGTTGAAAGTGCAAATGTGAAAGTTGATGAGAAGTTTAAAATTCAAGAAAGAATGCTTGATTATGAATCTGATGAAGAAACTAACCCTCAGCCTAACATTGAATCTACTGAACAATTTTTTGAGACTGACAGTGAATTGTTGAATGAAAGTCATGTTGAAGAAAACAAAGAAGAATCTACAGTTGAAACAAGATCTGAGACTATGACACCTAATAGGTATATTTCAAGACATCATCTTGTTGAGAAAGTTATTGGAAGTTTGGACAGTGGGGTTATGACTAGAAAGAAGGTACATTTATGTTTAATTTCTCAAATTGAACCTAAGTCTACTAATGAAGCTTGTGAAGATGAACATTGGATTAAAGCTATGAAAGAAGAATTGGATAAGATTGAGAAGAACAAGACATGGGAATTGGTCCCTAGACCTAAAGACAAGAATGTGATTGGAAATAAATGGGTATTCAAAAACAAGATGAATGAACAAGGAGAAGTAGTAAGAAACAAAGCAATATTGGTATGTAAGGGATACTCGCAACAAGAAGGAATTGACTATGAAGAAACCTTTGCCCCTATGGCAAGACTTGAAGCAGTAAGAATATTTTTGGCTTATGCAGCATTTAAGAAATTCAAAGTGTATCAGATGGATGTGAAGTCAACATTTATGAATGGAGAATTGGAGGAAGAAGTCTAGATTGAGCAACATGAAGGTTTTCCTTTGACTCAAGAAGGAGACATGGTATGTAAACTAAAGAAAGCATTGTCTGGACTAAAGCAAGCACCTAGAACTCGGTATGCAAGATTGGATAAGTATTTGTTAAAATTGGGATTTACAAAAGGAACAGCTGATAGTAACTTGTACACAAAAGAAATTGAGAATGGATTGTTAGTTATAGTTATTTTTGTTGATGACATTATTTTTGGAGGAGAAGATGAAGCTAGTGAAAAATTTGCTGATGAAATGAAGACAGAATTTGAAATGAGTATGATTGGAGAAATGAAATACTTTTTGGGATTACAGATAACACAAAATAAAGATGGTATCTTTGTAAGTCAGACAAAGTACTTGAATGATTTATTAAAAAGATTTGGTATGGAAAATTGTAAACCAATTGGAACACCTATGGTTACAGGACATAAACTATCTAGTAAAGATGAGACACCAACAGTTGAACAGAAAAGATACAGATCCATGATTGGTGGACTGTAGTACTTGACACACACTAGACCTGATATAACACATTCAGTTGGAATAGTAGCAAGATTTCAAACTGAACCTAGAGAGTCACATTATGCAGCAGTGAAGAGGATACTAAGATATTTAAGAGGTACAATGGACTATGGATTGTGGTATGAAAATTCTGATGATTTTACCCTATGTGCATATATTAATGTTGATTGGGGAGGCATCGTTGATGATAAGAAAAGCACCAGTGGTTGAGCCTTTTTTCTTGGAGGAAGATTAGTTTCTTGGTTGAGCAAGAAGGAGAATTGTATTTCATAGAGTACAACAGAAGTAGAGTATGTAGCAGCAGCAAACAATTGTAACCAGATAATATGGATGAAGCAAATGCTGAAGGATATTGTAATTAAGTTTGATGAGCCTATTGTCATACATTGTGACAATACCAATACAATTAGTATGTCTAAGAATCATGTATTGCATTCTAAGACTAAGCATATAGAGATCAAGTATCATGTTGTAAGAGAGAAAGTTGCAGATAAAGAAGTCAGATTGGAGTACATTAGCACAAAGGAGCAGATAGCAGACATATTTACTAAGCCCTTACCAAAGGATACATTTGAGTATCTAAGAGGTATGCTTGGGGTTATGCCCCAACCTACTCTTGAGTAAAGATGGAGATGGTTGCATCTATCCAGTGGTTTATGCACCTATCTTTCTTCTGGGCTGGATGTTGGTACTTCCTCTATAGGGGAGTATGTGTATCTGAGCTGAGTCATGAGGACTCTTGTGAATGTATTTTATGAACAATGTCTTTTGACATTGAGCTATTGTTTTGACATAGTGATGGAATTTTTGTCATTGATGTCAATGGGGGAGAGAATCATGAAAAACATTGAGGAACTAAATTTGTTGGAGAGATTGAATAGGAAAACAAAGCAAGATTTGATTAATGAAGAGCAGCAGAGCAGTTGAGCAGCAGTGATTGGATTTTTGGAACATTGGATGTTTTTCCTCTATGTTGCCATCAATGCCAATGGGGGAGATTGTTAAGAATGAATGTTTGATGATTGGCAGTCATTCTATAGCAGTGGTTGTTGCATTCATGACTATGATTGTCACTGAGGTCAACACAGTGATATTCTAGAGTTTAGTAGAGTAGCAGGC